>JAMJFZ010000189.1:5520000-5835498 GCA_026225945.1 Cricetomys ansorgei
AGAGGGAGAGAGGGAGAGAGGGAGAGAAAGAGAATAAATAAGACAAACCATCATAGTTGCAATATATACTGGATTAATTATTCTTTCATTGCTAATAGTGCCAAGAAATATTTAAATGACAATACACAAAAAGCAGTTTTATGTTGTGATCTTAAATGTAGGGCTTTCAGGAAGAGAAGTATTAGAATCACTGCTTCAGTTTCTCTAATCATCCATTTTCTCTTATCTACACATTTTGGAGGCATGTCTCAGTTACCCCATTAGTTTTTCATTGCTACTATAACAAATTAGCACACGTTTAGTGGCTTAACATAATTATTCTGTGGTATTTCAGGAGATTGTTTATTAGCAGGCCTGGTTCCTTCTGTAGGCTCAGGGGAGAGCCCTCTTCTTGGAGAAGTGCCTGCTCTAACCATTCTGCTCTCTTCTCACCTTTGCTGCTGTCACCTTCTCCTCCCCCTTTCCCTCCTTCACCTTCCTTCAACATCTCTCCTCTTTCTCCTTCTCCTCCCTCCTCCTCTCCTCTTCTTCCTCTCTCTTCCTCCTACTCCTTGTATTGTCCTGTCCTCCTCCTTGTGTGTTTGTTTGTTTTGAGATATTTTCTTCTGTGTAGCCTAGGCTGGTTTCAGTCATAGGATCCACCTGCCTCAGCTCTCCTCAAGAGTGTTCAGATTACAGTGTGTGCCCCATGCTCAGCTACATTGCCTTCTTTACAGTGGTCCATTTGCATTTGGCTTGTAAGAGAGCTTGTGGGTACATTAGGGGCCACCTGGATCCTCTCCTCCTCCAGACCCTTACTTGAACCTCATCCTGGCTGTTTCCTTTTGTTACATTGTAGCACTCACAGGTTTCAGGGGCTGAAATGCAGTCAGCTAAAGGAAGTGTTATTAATCTAGTAGGTAGTAATTATCATTTGAAAGTACGGTTGATGCAGATTGGAAGGTAAAATCCACTGAATTGACAGCAGCTCTATTTTTTACCTTTTTTGCACAGTCTGTTAAGTGTAATGCAATAACACAGTAGTATTGCACGCAAGGAATCTAATCGTCCCCTCCACTCACCATGGACTAATTGATAACAGCAGTCAAGAACAGGGCTTACTTTTCAAGGCAGTTTTCCCAGGTGGCCATAGAACATGTGGATATGCTCCTGGACTGAAATGGTGAATTACAGCTGGATAATTTGATTGACCAGGTTCCTTATTTGAATCCTGTGGAGAAATGGAAGCTTTGCTATACTTTTGACAGGAAATATGACTTTATATTGATATTTATATTTGACTTTATATGATCAGGCAAAACAGGAGCAAATAAGCATTTCATGTATGTTTTGCTTTCTGATTTGAGTTTGCTGTGAATATTAGACACTTAATGATCTTCTGCAGTAGAGTAATGTCTTGGCCATTGTAAATAGTAACTAATCTAAATTACACAGTTAAAAATTTTAAATAAATTTTAGTAAAGTTGAGAAGGACAAAAGAACAATGTTGTACCTTAATTTGCTTCAGTTTTTAAAGATGTCAGTATAGATTTTGGTTTTAGAAAAGTGTTGTCTGAAATATATTCCATTTTTCATCATTAATATAGTTAGAAGAAAGTCTAAAGAAAATGTGGAACATTGTTTTAAAATAGATACAGAATTTCATTTGTGAAAAAGGAAAAGGTTTGTTTTTTGTTGGCAAAATAAGAAAATGAATGTCTGTCTTATTCAGCTCTCCTTCTTAGGACTTGTGGCAGGCACAGACAGAGGCTCTGCTGTGATAGAGGAAGCTGCTCTTTAGTGAATGCTGTGTTAGCATATGTTCAGTTGTAGAATCCAGCAAAGTAACCTCCAGCTAAGATGGTATTTATTTCTGAGCCCAGAGGACTTTTGAGCAGGTAGATGAAGAAAGTGGACTTCAAATGGAGAGACCTGTGAGTAAGATGGAGGACTTGTTAGCAGGGCCTGGGCTGGGGAAGGGCTGGCATTTGACCCTCAGGAGCTGAAAAGGAAGTGATATGCGATTAGGGGAAAGGGTTGGGCATCTCAGAGGAGTTTTCCATGTCATGTTGGAGAGTGGAGGCTTTGTTTTGAGTAATGTGGAATTACTTGATTTTAATGCCAGGAATGGATATGAAAAAATTTATATATAAGCATAATTTTGGCAGGAGGGTCATGCTGATTCTCATTTATTTACTTTTGGTTAACATTGAAATCATGGCCATGCTAATGCTTTATCATATAACTTAATGCTCTACAAGTTAACATACTTGTATTTTGGTGAAATCTATCAGAGCAAGCAAACTTTTACCACTGCAGAGGTCAGTGATCAGAGTAATTTAAGTTCATGAATCAGATCTCTTCCAAGTTAATAGCAGAAAGTGACTACATATGGCTGAAAGGAAGGAATTGATTCAAATTTGAAAATAAGGGGCTGGAGAGATGCTTCATTGGGCAAAGAGCATATCAACCAAACATGAGGACCTGGGTTTGGGTTCCCATTGCCAGCATAAAAGCCAGACTTGGATGTGCACTCCTTTAATTTAGGAGCTGAGGGAGCACAGACAGGCAGACTCATTGTGTTGGCTAGCCATCTAGTTTAGAGGAAGCTGTAAGACACAGACACACAGATACACACACTCACATACACAGACATAGACAAACACACACAAACACACTCACAGACATAGACACACACACACACACAAACACACTCACAGACATAGATACACACACCCCAGAAGCTGGAGGACTAAAGACTTTGAATCAGTTATACTGTCTCTCACCCAGGGTCTTTAAGATATTAGGACAAATAGCTGCACTTTTCTGTAACCAGAATAAACCAAACCTTCAAGGGTTTGTACATTGTAGATTTTTGACAGAATCATTTTTCGACTAAATTCTAAAGACTGTTTCATTCTATTTTGATGTTGTGTGTTTTTGTAATACTTGGTTCTTGCAAGAAGTTTTTACCTTAGAGATAGCTTCTGAGTGAGTGGCAGTGGGCATGAAAGAGGACGTGCCCTGCTTGTGCTTAGTTCTCTTCTCCAGGGTCCGTCCCTTGGAGGGATCCATGTCCCCGGTGGTTTTTGTCTAGTGGGGTTCAGCCTCATCTTTATCTCTGTAGTCTCTCTGCCCAGCAGCATCTCAGTGAGTGCTGAAGTAGCAGAATATAGCCTGATTGGATAAATGCTAAATACATTTAAAATGTTTCAGATTCATTAAACTTAAGAGGAGGATCTTGGTCGGCCACATTTTCCTGTGCAGAGTAGATTGGAGCTAGCACAAGATGATCTTTTCTTTCTTTTCCCTTGTTCTTTACTGCTGCTTCTCCTTAGTGTTTCTCTAGTGCTAACCCTTAGAGGAAAGCCATTAAATATCTGAATTTTTGATGATGCGGGGATTTGAAAGTGGTTGCTCTATGTATGATGCGTAGAATATAAATCACACGGATACCATGTCTCTTCTATCTTTAGCTTTTAACTTCACATCAAATGCATTTTTGCTTCTTTGGGGTCTGTATTTACTTGTTTCCCTTGTGTAGCTTTTCTCTATGGAATGCTTTCAATGGAAACATATGCTTGAAGCTTCAAAGTAATTACAATATCACTAAAAGCTTCATAATCACATTACTGAAACTAAATGTTAAAAAAATTTGATTTTCCTTGATTCAATCATTTCAATTGACTTCTAGGCTGCTGCATGATTTATTGAGGAAGCATGACAAGCCAAAGTCAAAGGGTGCTTATATTGCCTAAAGCCTTATAGAGAAAACTTCATGGCAATTTAATTTAGACAGACATTTATCTTAATTATTCTGAGGTTATTTTTAAAAGGGAAAACATTTATTTCCATGCTCTTAGTATTTGCCTTTTTCTGGTGACATCATTCTGTCCTCTCCATGGTCTAAGCACCAACTTCCTAGCCCTGTGTACACAGGCGGTGGTGAAACAGATAAGAGTGCAGAAGCCTGATTTTGCTCATAATTGTTCTAATCATGTTCTCTCATGTTTTTTAAAAGACAGATTTAACTTTAATGTTTTTGTTGGGAATTCTGCACAGTTTTGAGGTATTTGTTTCTATTTACCATGAGCAAACACATCTCCAGCAGTGCCACCACATAATTAAATAACTGAGCGTGCCAACAGCATCACTGATCTATTTCCTAGGATATGGAACGTTATAAATAAACATGGGTATTTTTTTCTCATTGCTCACAGGGGGTGGAGAAATGATCATCCATCAAGCTCATGTCTGGTTGTTCTGAAAACCATTCATTTTTATTTTTAATGAAGTAGAGATTCAAATGACTATGGAATTACCTTCAGAGCAACATGAATTTTCCTAATTTTTAGCTCAGGTTTTAAAAATCATGTATGTTACAAAGCAGTAAATTTAGAATAGTTTTCAATAATGGTTGATGTCTACTCAGCCAGAGTCTCAATATTACAGTGAAGTACTATATTTTTTGCTAATAATCATGCAAAAATAATTTAGTAGCATTTGAATCTTTTTATTAAATTTATAAAGGTGAAGTTTGAACCTTTAAATACTTTCCTTTTGTAGGATCTTTGATAAAATTGAAATCAGATTATTCTCTGAACCTGGTGTACTTTTTTGCCTTTCCCTTTGACAAATGACAAATTTTATAAATATTATTTTTGCCACCATTCAAAGGTTTATTATTTGTTAGATTAATTTATTATTTAATAATAAAACTTGGTGTAAACACATACATATCCCAAGTCACCGCTCCCATCATGCTGTCATATCTTAATGCTTTATGTGCATAGTAGTCCTCACATTTCAGAGGTGAGGCTGTAGTAATAGCGCCCCTTGTCATAGTTTTTGTCAGCTGGTACAAACCTAGACACACCTGGGAAGTGGAGAAAATGTCTCCATTAGATCCGTCTGTGGGCATGTATGTGGCCATTTTCTTAATTGTTAATTATGTACCTGGTCCAGCCCACTGTGGACAGTGCTACCCCTGGGCTCTCAGATTTTTATCTGTGAATTAGTCATGTAGCATATATTCTTAAAGTGAAGACTGAGGGTACAGATAAGGAAGCAAATAATCCATTTCATATTTTACTTAATATTTTAACACTGTTTAGAATTAGTATCAGAAAGTAAGGGAAGGTGATTTACACCTATAATCTTGACACCCAGGATGTTAAGGCAGAAGAACTGATGTGACTTTGAGACCAGTCTAAGGTTCAGAGTGAGATTTTGTCTCAAAAACAAAAACAAAACAAACAACTCCCCCCCCAAAAAAAAACAAAAAACAAAAAACAAATCTGGAACCAAACAAAAAACTCAAGAAAGCTTTGTCTAGTTGTTTTTAAGGGAATCAGCTCTCTACTGTTTCCAAAGTATTGAAAACATTTTAATATGACAGTGAAGTGGAATATTTGTGGTAGTCTCAAGGTCAAAGATAACCAGGCAGCCATTTTTGTTTTAGTCTTTCATATTTAATATTTCTTCTAATATGTACCTTTATCTTGCCAATAGTAATCACTGTAGATTAAGTATAATTGTATATTGCTCTGTTGTGAGAGTATCTTTTATTCTTTTAGAGCCATCAGTTATTGAATACTGTAAGCATAAAGCTTAAATTCCTAATCTTCCCGTAACTTCATACCTTAATTTGAAAACTATTAGTTTGGTTTTCATAAGTAATATTTATATGTTATGAGTCCTAAGAGCAAGATGTATAGGTTTCTTTCTATAATATGTTCATATGCACATTCATATATGTATATATGCAGTATCTTTAAAACTAATGTGCTTTTCTATGAATGCTTAGCCATGTTGCTTAAGGAAGTAATTTTAAGGTCGAAAAATCTCAACGTTTGATACATCCAATGATAAAATTATTTGGATTGTTTTTCTCTGTGATAGTAAAATAAAAGAGACATTTTCAAACTCATGAATTCCCTTAGTAGATTATGACCAATATCATTAAGAGACTACTGGGACATGGGGTCTTATGTTCTTAGGGATTATCGAGTCAATGACCCATATATTTGTGTCTCTGATAGTTTTACTTCTGGAACATGAAAATAATGTCTGTTGTCTACTAAGTTCTCATGTCGTATGCTGTGTTTCATGTGCTGTTCCTGATTCCTAAAACTTATCCATCTCTTGTGATACTGTCTTGGTCTCCTTGCTCTCCAGGAAACCAAAGCATTAGAGGCCACATAGCTTGTCCATGGCCACAGTGACGCACCCCAGGTCACATGACCTGGGACATGCACACTCGGACCACCTAGCTACTCACTTTGCTCTTCATTTCCTTTTCTTTCCTCAGTCCTCTTATTTCTTTGCTAACAGAGCTCCCCCAACCCCTACTTGCCTCTCAAATCAGTTTAGAAGCTAAAATAGCAGATGAAGCTAAAAAGTTTCTTTGACTTATAGCAATTTCTTCCAGAATTATCTTGTTGAAAGTAAATAGCCCATCTGGCTTCCTTTTTTCACAGAACAAAACTCCTGAGTGAGCTTTGTGACTGATGTTGGCTGTATTCCACAAAGCGTGCCTGTTGGCCCTAAACAAGATGAACACAATCTGTTTCTTCTATTTCTAATAAAGGAAAAGAGTGCCTTCATTTGCCTCCTTAATTCATGGCTTGAATTTTATGTCCTTCTTTTGCACAATGGCAGATTTCCTACTGTTTTTTTCTTTCCTTTTATTTTTTTTTCAATATTCAGGTAAATTTGAAACTACATAATAAACACTTTTCAATACAAGGACAGTACAATGAAATCACATTAAAACTTGCATTTTCAAACCACAGAAAGAAGTTGTTAGCTGTGTGACTCCCATTGATTAGCAGGAGCTGGAAGGATGATTGAGAAAGCCATTTTTCCCCTGCCCCATTCTTTTTCTGCTATCTAAATAAATAGGAGTGTTTAGCCTTCTGTGCCAGAGTCTATGGGAGTCCAACAGCCAAGCTCTCCACACTCTGAGAGTTCACCTCTAAGTACCTTAATTTAGCTCCTGAGTTTACTTCTAAGAAGCATCAGGGACTCCCCTCTAGCCCTGATAATTACCTTCCTACAGGGCTGACCAAGGATTATAGAATGGGGACATTAAAAATTGAACCTGAATTTTTTCCTTGGCCAAGAAAATCATTTGTTTCTTTCTGTGTCATTGAGCAGATAAGAAGATTGTGAACTTTATAAGCTAGTAAATGCATTTTTACATTGTTTTACTTTTAAATTTTCTTTTAGAACCAGACTTCATGATCTTATCATGCTGTGGTTTTTGATGTCTTTCCATAACTGAAAACTCTTCTCCACATCTTGTTATTTGAGGAACAAGTTCACAAAAGCCAGTGCCTTTCTGTTCTTATTTGTTAAATGCAGTTCACAAGTAGGCATATGCAGATTTTATACTTGAGGATGTTTGTGTGTGTAGGTATATGTGTGCTTGTGAAGGCATATGCATGTGTCTGTTTGAAGGTACTCATGTGGAACTCAGAAATCACTCAGAGTTGTTATTCTTCAGAATAACAGAATGTTATATCACTCAGAATGTTATTCCATCCATCCATCCATCTTGCATTTTGAGATAGGATCACTCCCTGGAATCTAGGACTTACTAATTAGGTGAGGCTGGATGACCAATGAACCTGAGAGAATCTCTTATTTCTACCTCCCCAAGTCCAGGGGTTACAAACTCATGCAACCTTGCCAAAGCATGGTTGCTGGGGATTGAACTCAAGATATTGTGCTTGTGCTGTAGCAGTATGTCACTGTAGTGGCTCACCAAGGACAGGGAAGCATTTTTCATTGGTGCAAGCCCTGCCAGACCTCAGCAGAGGGAACCACCATCCTGGTCAGCACCATACCACACCAGTGGAACCCTGAGAGTCTGAGTGCAGGTGTTTTTTATTGATTCAGAACTCAGGTGTTCTACTAATAGCAGATGCAGATCATGACCAATCAAACATCCCCCCCTCATAAATCCAACACCTGCAGACAATAAAAAAAGGCAAGGCCTAGGTATCTCGTCCCCAAACAGTGCACAAAATTATTTTATGCACAACTGAAAATAAACTTCTATTGCCAATTGTGCTATATCCTTATTCCTGAGAATGTGTCTTTTTATAGAATTGTAATGAATTTCACTTGATTAAAGGGGACCTATAATACAAAATGCAAAACCTACAGAACAGCAGGATTGCAGGCCCAGGATAATTGGACGGGAGCTGCAGTCTTAAATTTATATCTTGAAATGACAATGCAAATGGAATCACAATAGCGCTGTTCTGGGAAAACAAAGGGGATCTTTTAAGTGTATCATTTGAGGGGATGCCAAAGGGTGAGAGCAATCTGAGAGCCTTGTCCTCATTTCTACCTCCATTAGTCCAGCTGTTTCCTAAATTCCACTTCAGACAAACTGCTAGTGTCTATGTGACACATGGTTTGGCATCTTATACACTGAAAAAAGAGGAAGAGCCTATGTTTGCTACTTATTAATAGCAATAACAATTATTAATAGCAGTAACAATTTTAACATTTAAAGTATTTTGTGATGATGATAGCAAATTAAAAACAACAAGGAACATCACTTGCAAAGTAATATGTAAAGTGTATACAAATTAATAGGTATGTTTTTACATTTGAAATGCTGCATTATATTTTTAGTGTTTATATTTATATAGTTGACAGATGCAGTGTAGTTATTTGATTCACTTGAAAGCTGATTCATAGGAGAACTTAAATTTTTTTTTTTTTTACAATATATACAAAGCACAAACTAATGAGCTGCTTTTGTATTATAATTCACATGTGGCCATCTTTGAGTTTTAGATGCTAGTGTTATATTCTAGAACCTCACAAAGTAGCTTTAATCATCCCTGATTTACAAATAAACATATCCAGGCTTACCTTTGAAATCTAGAACATACTTTTAATTGTTCAGAAATAGTTACAAGATATAACGTTGATAACTTTATTAGCAGGTTATTTTTGAGAAAATGTCTGCAACTCAAAATGCATTCCTACTGAAAACATTTTAAGGTTTCAATTTAACAAGAGAATTTAGTGACCTTTGTCACCTAGTTTAAATATGCTAATAGTTTTAAGTAGACTGCACAATTATCTGTTTAACTAGTTCCTAGGGAACTTAAAGTATAAGACTGAAGTCCTGAAATTGGCTGTTGATGACCTGGTTTAGTTTTTGATGCTAATCCTTATAAGGTGTTTGGAGGACACGTGACAGAGTCTGTCCATGGGGAGGAATGAAGATGTGAGGCCTGGACTTCTGACAGGAAGGGTAAGCCAGTTCATGCTCTAGGGCACCCACTCAGGGTGGGCATGTTAGACATAATCTCCTGCAGTTTCCTCATGCTGGTGGTTGGGAGGTAGACCCTCGCCCATACGGAGGACATCACTGACTCTGGCTGTGCTCTCACTATTTGGCTCTCAGAAGCTCTGAGGATATCGAGTTAAGACTATATTTCTAGGTCCCAAATTTAATGTATCTCCTCCCCTTCCCACCCCTTAAATAAGGGCCTTTGCAGGTTATTCTCTAGGATATGTCTTGAACTCAAAATGCATTCCTATTGAGAACATTTTAAGATTTCAATTTAACAAGATATCCCAGTGAACTTTGTAACCCAGTTTAAATATCTCTAAATGGGCTTAGCAAGAGGAACTGCTCTTGTTAAGAACACTAGCCCACAAGTCTCAGACTTCAGGACTGACATTTAGTTCAATTTTGAACATAGTAAATTGATGAAAGAACAAACACAATCGATAAGCTCCAGATTTTACTGAGAGGGAAACAATGGCAATCTTGTAGGTAAAAATCTAAACAGAAAAGCATTTAGCATTCATTGTGTGTATGGTACTGGGTTCTAACTGTTAGTTGATAATCAGGCTCTGCCCATTGCCATCTATTTAACAATGGGCCAGGACCCTCATAATCACCGCCTTCCTAGGTACAAAATGGAGTCTCATTGCCTACTTCTTAAGAGGTCATCAGTGCAAAATGCTAACCTGGTCCCTGACACATACTTAGTTTCACATACCGAGAGCATGTAAAACACATGGAAAAACAGAACAAATTATAGCTGCTCTGTAGTATATTATCTACCTATATTTTCCACTCAGAATGCATTCTGTCTTCTCCATCCCAGATATTTAGAAACATAAATCTGTTTTGGGCTTATTCACAGGAGTTAAAACAGAATTGAACAATAGAATTATAAGTTAATTAGCATAAATTAGAGGTAAGAAATGAATATAAAGTGTGAATGTTAACTACTATAAAGATAACAGTGTTATAATTTTTACATTTTTCTATTAAATATAGAGATTTGTTATGTTTAGTAGTCTTCATTAGAGTCCTAAAATATAAAGGTAGGGAATATACTTACTGCCTGTTATGTTTTGTAAATCCAGTAGTGTCTTAGTCACTGTTCTGTTGCTGTGTAGAGACACTATGACTAAGGCAACTCTTATAAAAGAAAGGATTTAATTAGGGGCTTGCTTATAGCTTAAGATGGTTAGTTTATCATTATCATGGGGCAGAGCATGGCAGCATGAAGGCTGGCATGGTGTTGGAGAAATAGCTACATCCTAGTCCATAGGAAGCAAGGAGAGAGAGAGGGAGACGGGGAGTGGGGGAGACTGGGTCTGGTGTGGACTTTTAAAACCTCAAAACTCACTCTCAGTGACACACTTCCTCTGACAAGGCCACACCTCTTAATTCTTCGAAACAATTCTCATCTGAGGACCAAGCATTCAAATATGTGAGCCTATGTGGGCCATTCTCATTCAAACTACCACAAATAGCAGAAATTTTACCTTTTTAAGTAGCATAGAGCATGACGTTACTTTTTTTTGCCATAACTATATGGCAAGGTTGAAAACAAAGTAAGATTTCCCTTTATGCCAAAACCCATAGAGATATCTTAAGTTAAACATTCCAAATAGTAAGTGGCAGTTGGTTCTTTCAACTTTTACCTGAATGACTTTAGCATGCCTTTGTGATTGAATCAATACAATATCCTTAGATATCCTCCAATAATATTGGTACAGCGAGGCCTTCCTCTGATGCTGATGCTGATGTATTAGGAAAGCTCTCTTAAGGAGTTAAACATCTCTTGTCAACACTGAGGTAATTAATTTGCTATTAATTCTCATGTCATTTCAAAAGGTATTGTTTGAAACTATTTATTTCATCAGTTCCTAGAACTGGGATAAGGTAGATAGCCTGCTGTAAACTAATTCAAGATGTGATTACATAGTTTTAATTCTGCAGCACAAGAATCAGAAAGTTGATTTGATGTGAATACAGCTTTAAGGAAAGTTTCTTACTTCACTTTGCAAGACAAATATGATTAGGCAGTCTTGAGAAGACAAAGGAGTTGGTGGAAAAGAAAGGAGCTTTACCTCAGTCATTTGTAGAATCCAGGCTGTAGGTGGAAAAGAGCTGAGGGAGAAAATCTAGAACCAGTAGTTTCCTTTGTCTGTTTTATCTAAGTGAAGCTTTTCTGTGCATTTGCTCTGCATCTTATTAGCTGGGAATTAGATGTATTTAACTTTTATGTAATGGTCCTCTCTGAAGGGACTAGACTAAGATTTTCTTTCAAAATAGAGGACATAGTTTCAAAGAGACAATTTTAGTAAACCAAAGACTCAAATAGATCACAGTAGATAGTTGGAAATTGATTTCTGTGTCTGGCCAAGTTTATAGTACTTGTTCACCAATCATGCACATTTTACATAAATACTATTTTGTAAGATTTGGATTCTTTCATCTATTTTACATAATTACTTTGTAGAATAATTGTCAAGATAAATTTTAGCTCATATTTTAAAGACACCTCAATTTATAGATGATATTCAGTTGTACAGATACCTTATATGATAGTTTAATGTGATTTGATGTGCGTGTGTGTGTGTGTGTATGTGCACATGTATGTACATGTGCGTGTGGAGGCCAGAGACTCACGTTGTCCTCAGTTTCTGCCTACCTTACTTGTTGCAACAGGATCTTTTATTGAACCTGAACATTAAAACAAAGCAAGACTAGCTGCTGAGCATGTCTCATGGATGTCCTATCTCCACCTAACTTGTTATGTGGTGCTGAGATCTACACCTAGGTCATGCTTGCATTGGAAGCATTTCACCAGCTTAGCCATCTCCCTTGCCTTGGTAGATTTTTTAAAGTGCTTTCTTCAATAGTAGATACATAGACTTAGTAGAAAAATGAGTTAAAAGGAACTATCTCCCCCCGCACCCCCAGGTGATTGCTTCCATTGTTTTGTTCTGAAGTGTGTGCTTTGTGTAGAAATGGAAGGTTTCCCAAATCATACCTTTGCTAATCCTAAACATCATGGTGACATGACTTATGTGATAAATGCAGAGCCTTATCATACATGACCTAAAAATGACTTGATTCTTCCTCCTTGACTTTATATTGATTCAAGCCATAGGTATTTTTAGTGGTATAACAAGTGAACTCAACTTTTGTCGACTTTTGGCTTTTTCTTGTGTTCAAAATGATCTGTAGTTTATATAGGTTCCTGATGTAATAGAGTTAATTCTGGTACTGAGCCATTGAACTGAATTTTTGGAGAATGCATAACATATCTTTCAATCCACTTAATTTTGATATTAGCAACATCATGATAAAGCCCATTTCTAGTTTTAGTTTTTACATATGCAAATTAATGTTAATTCTTAGGTATTAATAGTCAGCATCCTGATTCCTTTATTCAACAAGTTTTAATGATCTTTGAGAGTAAGCAAAGAAGCCTTTACAAACAAAAGGAAAAACCTTCAGAGACAGATATTGCTGTCTTGGAACTTACAGTTTGGGGAGTAATAGACTTAAAGACATAAAGTAGTAACAAAATGTTTTATGGGGCACCTAAGAAAGGAAAATACAGTAGTTATGAGTTAGGGCTAACTCATTAGAAAAAAGGGCCTTGAATTACACTGCAAAAGCTGTATAGCATTTTTAAATTGAGAAAAAAATGGAAAGAACAGTAATGAAGCAAGAATGATTAGTATAAACATCAGATATTAAAGACTGGCTAGAAAGGGTCACTTTGAAGAAGAGCATCCGTAGGTATTAGGTTTGTAATTCAGAAAGATTCAGTGGACAAAAAACAGTTGGAAGATGTTAATATTTAATACTCACTATTTATTTGGAGTTTTTTAATGAATCACAAGAATTCTATTTAAATTCTCAAAAGACATTCCTGTAGTTTGATTCCTTGGTTTTGATTTTGTAAACTTTAGCTAGATTTTAGAGTCTTGATGATGGCCGCCAAACTAGGAACTGATGTAGCTGGGTAAGTGCTCCAGCCTTTGCCTTACACAGGTCTCTGCCATTTTACATATGCTATGCTATAAATAATGGGCCCAAGAGGGGCTTGTCCTGCTACCCATGCAAACTGAACATGTTCCAAAACCTTTTCTTTTCTTCTTCCAAAGATGAGTTCTTAAAACTCATTTATCTACATAGCTTCACTGTTCTTTCAGTCACTCATACTTAAACCATTGGAGTCATTTTGCTCTTGAAATTAGCTTTGGTTTCATATAGCATGTTTGAATATATAATGCAAAAACAGCTCACAAGCAGTAGCTTATAGGCTAAAACCTCTATTCTTAATTTTCTGTTCTTATAGTAATCCTCATTTCTTAATGAACATAAGTGAACTCTACATGCTGTTCATATTGCATAACTCACTAGATGTGATTGGTTTAGTATTTCAGCTTGATGTCTGGAAGGAGTTAATTCTCCAATCTTAGACTCTTGGTATATAATATTATAATGTGTTTGGGGCTCAATTTCCTGCTATATATTAGTATTTTAGGTTTTTTTATTTTTCTGTACAATAAAGTTATTAAAAAGCAAGAATGGGTTCTAAGTAGATGATTTCATATACTTCCTTAATATTTTCTCCCTTACTTTCTTACTACCATAAAGCAAGGTACCCAGCAGTCAGTGTGTATGTGCTCACTTACATTACCTGATATGGCCCAAAATACATAGCTGGGTAAAATGATGGAATCCTTATTTCTTTTCCAGTAACTCCATGTAGCCAGTCTAGACTTTTATTTACATGAGCTGTTTCTGGCAGCAATTTAATAATATTTTCGAAATGCTTATTACATTTTTTAAGAGACAAAGAAAAACTCTTACAAGCTGTTGAAATACTATTGTACTTATAAACTACAACACCAGATCTGATATTTTTGAGTTATCAGTCTGATCAAGAATCGTTTTTGGTAATAGTGTAGATTCTAGAAGTTCCAAATGGCTTATTTAGGAGTGAAATATAAGGAATTCTATTTCCAAGGATTAAGGATTCAGAAACAAGATGAGTACTGTGTCAATTTGTCTCAACAATAGTACTAAATTCTGTGCTATGGCCCAGGACCTATTTAGCAGTGGATTTTTTTTTTTTTAACCTGGGATGCAGTATCAGACATGAGGTCTTTTAGAATGGGCCTCAAAACCAACCAACCAAAAATGCTTGGTTGCTCCCATAATAATTCTACCTGTGTTGTAACAGTGGGTACATATCTTACCTGGAAGGTTGGTATTATAGTTTTTGTTTGTTTGGTTTTGGTTTGGGCTTTGGAGGTAGGGTTTCTCTGTGTAGCTTTGACTATCCTGGAACTCATGCTGTAGACCAGGTTCTCCTTGTACTTAGAAATCACCTGCCTTTGCCTCCCTAGTGCTGGGATTAAAGGTGTGTGTCACCACTGCCCAGCTGGTATTATAATTTTCAGGGTTTCCATCTGGGTAAGACCATTGCTTCCTTTTATCATCCCCTTTATTTTGGATCCAAGGCCCCTGACCTCCAGTACCTATCCAGTAAACTGCAATTGAGCTGCCACTGGTGGGACAATCGCCCTGATCAATGATGGGGCCAGATGAGCAGGCATCTGGGAATAAGGACTCAGAAGGAGGAAATGGATGCCAAATGGAAGGAAGAGCTAGAGCAAGTGCTTGGGAACTGTCTCTGGTACCCACTGTCTCTGGCCTGTGGCTAGGAGACCATCATCAGGGTTCCTGATCCAAGCCCAAGAGGCCAGCTTTCTCCTGGTGAAAGGCTGGGTAGTTCTCACAGGTCTGCAGGTGGCTCAGGGTCTTCTTGCCCATCTCTGTCTCTGTCTGCTCCAGGTCATAAACCACCTTCATAACAATGCATCTGTTCTCAAGAGTCTTGATAAGCTCATTGCAATTCTCAGGCAGATAAGTTAGATATTTAGATATTCAGAAAGTTAGGGCTTTCTGAACAGCAATAGAATCTTCATCAGCTAGTTCTGATGGGCATCCAAGAAGAATGGCAAGATCCTGTATTGTTTTGAGAGCTTTGGGGGCACTTTGTGACCAACAACCCATAAATAGACATCTCTCCTGCACTCAGATTTTGGTTTATCAATCCTAGGCTGTTAGGTTTAGCATTATTTAGCCATGAGGCTACCAGCTGTCTAATGCTCATTGTTTTTAGTTGGCTGGTGAAGTGGTAGGTTCTTACATCCTCATTTTGGATAATTCCCCCCATTCTCAGCTCCCTCATGTTCCTCACCCATTCCTTCTTAAACTCTCCTCCCCAAGTATCCACCCTCTTTGTTTTGTATTGCTTATGTTCTACTCCACACCCTCTTGAGGCATCCTTCATTCCAATGACCGTTTTCTAGTTTCCTGGCATCTACAGGCACTCTAGTAATTAATAGTAAATCTAGGGACACTTAACTGGCTCTAGTTAGACTCAGTGAGTCACAAAACAAAACAAAAAGACTTGAATGTGGGGGAAGAGACTTGTCGGGATGAGGGACATTAGGAATGGGAGGGAGATGAGTGAAGGATGGTGGTCTGTAATCATAGTGTACCAAACGTGTGTTGTGGGTATAGACACACACATGTATGTATTCATATATATACATATATATATATACATACATGTATACATACATACAAAATTGTCAAAGAAAAGATTGAAGGAAAGATTAAAGTTTCTAAGAGAAAATTTTATTGAATTGGGGAAACAATGAATGAGAAAAATATGCTGCATAAGTAAAGATATTAGATATTTTTGCAGTTATGATTTTACAAAGAAAGTAAAATCTTGACATTTTTAAATGAGTTATTAATTTGATAATATTTCAGTGGCAATTATAGGATGTTGAATTTGACTTCATTCCTGAATATTTTGAGCTTTCTTAGTGATAGTTATTAGTGCTGAAAGCAGTCAACATTGAGAGTATATTTAAGTTCTTTTTTGAAATAATGCTTGATATAGCTTCAATTTCTGTGACCCAGAAACACTGATGCACAAATTTTCTGCATTCAAAACTTTCTTCTTATGTTTTTGTCCTTGCTTAAATGGGCAAATGCTAGCTAAATGTGTTGGAGAATACAGTCCTTTCAGGAAATGACAAGAAATATTGATTTACTTTATTCTTATTCCCTCAAGCAGAACAGCCATAAAATATGTTCAATTTCTTCTCATTTTTATCTGTAGATTACACTGACTTGTGGTACAGATGACAAGTGTGGACATGATAGGAACATATCGATATTTATGAGGATTTGACTTCAAAGCTTCAAAGATGAAAAGTCTGCTGAGAAATTCAACCAGAGCTGTATTCATGCAATTATTGTGGTGCTAAATGTTGCTAGTTATAAACATGAATATAGATCTGACATAGGAAATTCAATCAAGGACAATTCCTGTAGGATTGAAAGTTCACCTTTAGTAAGTCAACATGAAAACTACTTTGGAACTCTTGAAAATTTTAAACTATTGAACATAAAATCCACATTTACAATTTGAAAGTGTGTCATTAAATGAAATTATATTCATGTTGAGCTATGTAATTCCACATAAGTTATTGATTTTGACATGCAAAGCTTGAAATTTAACTTGATTTTTATACAGTTTTCAAGTGCTTTATTCTTTATTTAGTCATAGGCAATTGCATTCTTTTAGGACTTTTATATCTTTTTAGGAGTGACTGAATTTAATTTTGAATAATTGAAAGAGTCTCTCTGCTCTGAGGAATGTGTCTGCTCATTTGCCATAGTTCATCAGGAGTGTCTTTGCAAACAGGCTGCCTTCTCAAGGACAGTCATAAAATTTCTACATCATATGCACATACAATCCTTATATTTAGTTCTGTTTCTAAAAGTTTTTTTTGCTGAATTCCTATGATAATCACCCTTATGTCAGGAATGGAGATGAGAGAAATGATGGGATGAAGCTATTGATTATAGCTGTTGACATCAAAAGTACTTCTAGTCTGTATGTCCTCAGGGTCTAAGATACCAAATTGTTTCAATGTTTATCTCTGGAGCTGCACAAGATAAATAGGCACAACCTTATGTTATGTTCATAACATATGTGTAATGTTTAAGTTCACATGCAAGTTGTGTTAACTGACTTCTTCCTATTTTGCCTCTTGTTTGAATGACTAACTATATACATCTTCAGATGGCTCTTCAAGGAAGACTTCAGTAAAAACCTTTCTGTATGAGTTATGTCTGAGATTCGAAATAGTGAATTTGAATGTTTTGTGAGATCTGTGTGTCAATAGCCAAAGTTTATTACCAGCAAAAATGACTAGTAATTCATGTTTGGTGCTAGCAGAGTGATGTCAGTACTCTAATGTGTCTGTTAGAGAACATGTAGAGTTCTCAAAGGAAACTTGAGGAAACTCTTTGGTGTCAAATGTAGAACTAACAACTTGCTGCTGTGATCCTCCCACATTAGTAATGGATGTTCGGGTAGATTACCATCTCTCCTCTGCAGAGGATGCTGCTACATTAGTGGCAGCCATTGTAAGGTAGGGGTAGGGTTAGATAGGGTTAGAGAGAAAGGCAAGATTGCCCACATGCAAGGCTTTGTGGACATTTAAATCACACAAGGTTGTTTGTGAGACACTCCAGTCTCTTAGCTAGAGAATAATCATCATCAACAAACTCAAAACACATGTTTCCCTGGGCATTTTGAGTTGACTCCTATAATAGGCTTAAATTTCAGAAACCACTATTTTATTTTTATGCACAGGGAAGCAATATCTAATATCTGGCTGTCTGGATTAGGGTCTTGGAAATAAAGTAACAGTGACTGTGTTTTAAACCTGCCCTTATAGAAACTCAGCCTTTCATGAAAATGTTGCTCTCTATTTACTTACGAGCCTACAGAGGGGAGACTCGAGCAAAAGTAAAGAAATAATAGCCCTGGTATTTGCACAAAATACTTCAGTCAGACATGATGGCACAGCCTTTAATACAGGCATTCGAGAGGCAGAGGCAGGAGAATTTCTGTGAGTTTGAGGCCAGCCTGCTTTACAGAATAAGCTCCAGGCCAGCCAGGGCTATAAAATGATACTCTTTCTCAAAAATAAATAAATTTTTTCTTGTTTCCCAGCCACTGTATTTTTTTTTCTTTTAAAGAGTTTTGGATTTTACTTTCAGGATTGTTTGTTTGATAGATACTTTTCAGCCCCAAAATACTTGTTTTGGAAGAAAGTACGACAATGTGTAAAGAAACATTTCATTAACTCGGAGATATCAACTATATTTCAACAAATATTATTTATGAAACACTAGTTCTAAAAATGTTAATGTTTAATAAGTATGTTATGGGCTGGGCATGGTGGCTCACACCTATAATCCCAGCACTGAAAGCGCAGGGGGTAGAAATATAAAGAGTTCAAGGCCAACCCTATTTAAACACTAACTCTCCTGTTCCCCTCAAAACAAAGTTACATGTGTTAAACTGAGCTGGAGAAGTAACAGAATAATACCAGAATGACAAAGTTACTTTTCTATAGCAAGACTTCAGATCCTTTCATAAGATAAAGCACACTTGGACCCTGCCACTGTATCCAGACTTCTTTTGTCTTGGGATATTCATCGAGGTGATAGGACAAACACAAAAGGATGGACACGTTTAACCATGTTGACTATTTTGCTGTCTTCAAGCCCACGTTTCTTCCATTGGAACATGCCCTTGAAGTTATATAAAAGTTGACACTTTTTCTTACTAATCCATTCGGTAATCTGGCATGTACCTACATGTTTCTATCATGAGAGTGTCATACTTTTAATTAACTGAAAATACATTTTCTGCTAAAACATTTGATTATGATTCATTTTTTATTTGTTTTTATTGGGGACCACATGGAAGGGAGCCTGCCTCCCCCTTACATAGATGTGCTCTCAGTTTCTTCAGCCACTCCTGGGCTGTAGGTGGTAGGTCATATTGGACATGCTTCCATCATTTCACAGGGTACTGATATTTGTGGATGTGACTAGGTTGTATGCTGGAGAGCTTGGCATATGGGCTATTTGGAGCAGAATTGCAGGAGGTCCCCAATGGGGAGAGGCTTAACTGCTACCAGCTCCTAAGATGACAAGTCTAGATTATCTTGGTCTCTTTGCTGTGTTTTTTAAAATAATATAAATTGGGAAAATATTTTTCTAATTATCTGTCTGCAGTGTTCTAGTTTTACATTTCCAGTTATAAATTTGGAAGTAGGACATTTGTTCAAAGAAACTTTTTATGTCCTTGCCAAAAGATTCTTTACAATGTGACATTCATCATATATGGAGCATAAAATTATTCACTTTCATTTAGGTAAAGTTCCACTTATTTTGAGAGCACATAATAAGAAATAACTGATCATGATATTGCTGATGAAAGCTTTGTTTTGTGTGCTGTCAACCTGTTTATGAACAAAGCTGGTAGTATGAGATATACATGGCATTTGGTGCTAAGGCTGAGTTCTCTGAAGAGTTATTTTCTGTAGTCATAGAATTAGTAGCA
Organism: Cricetomys ansorgei; assembly: GCA_026225945.1. NCBI lineage: Eukaryota > Metazoa > Chordata > Mammalia > Rodentia > Nesomyidae > Cricetomys > Cricetomys ansorgei. Next base: position 5,539,788 of record JAMJFZ010000189.1, read on the forward strand.
TTTACTAGAGAAAAGTCCAAGTGTTTTTCAAAAATCTTTTAATTTTTATCCTTATTTTAAGATCATTCTATTAATAAGAGAAGAAATAAAAATAAACTCCTTGTTTGACAGAATTTTAAAGGAACTAGAGATTCTGGAGATGTCCATTTTAAGTAACAAGTAGAAAAAGCATAAGGTTATTGATTTTTTTTGCCTATTTGGCCTTTCAGTTCTTCATCACCCCTGTGATATCTATTTTGTACTATGATCAGACATTTCACTGCTGTCTTGCTGCTGTCTCGGTTTCTTCTTTCTTTGTCCCTGCCTGGTATGTCAGCTAAGGTGGCACAGAAAGTGTAGTTGAGGTAGAGATTTAGGTGGAAAAATGTATCTTTTTCTAAATGACTTCAGTTCCACTGATAAATGAAAACTACTCCTTTTCCATGATAATGCTAATACGTGGAATACATGAGCAGTGCTCGTGTGGAATAGACAATGAGGGAGCACAGGAGTACCAGCTCTGGTAGCAGATTGTTGGGTCTGAATAGCAGCTGCTTTATTTGGGCTGCCCCTCAGTGAGCAAACTGCCTAACCATTCTGCACTTGCTTGAGTTCCTGTCTACAATAGGGGGGTAACAATAGGACCTGTTCCATAGAGCATGGCTGCATCATAAAAGTGCTAATGTATACTCAGTGCTTAAGAATGTATCAAAGCCCGAAGTTAGTACTCAATAAATTTGGGGTATTTGGATACATGGTAGTGCACACCTTTCGTCCCAGCTCATGGGAGGCAGAGGCAGGCAGATTTCTGTGAATTTGAGTATCTTTGATTTAGGGAATGTGCATCCTCTTCTTAGTTCTTTTATTCTCAAAATAAAGACTTTTGATATATGTTATGATTCTGAAGTTGGTCACCTAACATGCATGTTTGATTTAAAGAGTGTTTTGTTTTGCTTTCATTGCGTCTTGTTTTTAAAATTTCCTTTAGATAGGATAGGTGGTCACAGGCCATAAAGTCTGTCCTACTGCGTCTCTTCCTTGCTGGGTTCACCTTGTAGGCTCTGAGTTTATGATCCCATGGTTTAAGATGAAATTCACTGTTTATTCTCTCCTGAATTTCACACAGTGGTTCTTTACTTATTGAGGAGGCCCACCAAAGTTGATATTCCATTTTCTGAAGACTTGTATGTTCTCATTCATAAAGATATTTGGGTCTTTCCAGTATCTCCTTGAAGAGAACACATAATGTTGGAGCCTAACATTAGGTGCTATATTCCTGTTAGAAAGGCTAGCTTGCATAACTAACTCAATCAGCAGCACTAATTGACACCCGTAACTCTAATACATAACAGAAATCGTGTCAGAGAAAATTTCTGTATTAATGTGATAGGTATAACCCTAAAATGGGTGAACTCAGCTAATGTGGTGGTATTTGCATCGGGACAGAATGCTGAGCGTTCTATAAAGGCTAACCATGGTGGCTGCAGTTCTGTGATAGACAATGAATGACCAGATTCAGAAGAGGCTTCTTCTTTGACTTGTGTTTGTTTGTTTGCATTGATATTTAACATCCTTCAACAAGAACGGTGCCCTCTGAGTGATGCCTCTGTGGTGAACTTAAGAAAGAGCCATGAATTATTAATCACTGGAGGGTTGCAGAGCCCATGTAGGAATGAGCCTGTGTGTTCTGTAAGATCATTCTCTTCACCTGATCTTGACAAATTAGGAGCAGCCAAAACACTGCTGCTTGCAAATACAAGAAGTGGGGGATAGGTGCCTTGGAAATACATCAATATGTAGTCCTTTTGTAAAATCTCCAAACGATAATAGGGAACAGTGTTTCTTCATAAATAACTGTCTCTCCTATCTTTGTGGTTTAGTGTTGTAAGCTAATACCTTTCTGTCAGGTTAAGCTTTATGGTTCAATTTCTTTCATAATCCTTGAGAAACAAATGGGGGAAAGAGCAAAACACAATTATAACGATGCCCACTCCATAATCATTTAGTTCTGTTTGCAGAACTTGATCCTTTTCAAGTGTATATCCTCCTATGTATTGAGCTGATAAGCAAAGAGAACAAATAAAACCCTTCACAGGAGCAGCTATTGTTTTATCAATAGCTGGCTTATGTTGGAATCTCTGCAGGAGGATTAGTTGTAGCCACATTGAGATGTAAAATATCTAACACTGTGCTACACAAGTAGATGGCTTTTAAAACCTCCTCTGTGTGTAAACTCTTGGAAAGTACCCAAGTGCAGGTGCCACTGAAATTTTTGTTTTATGAAACAAAAAGATGATAACAATTGTATATTTTAATAGATACTTATCTAACATCTTTGATTCATTCTTTATTTTTATTAGAAAGTTGCTCAACATTGTGGGCTGGTTTTTTTTTCATTTTCTATTGAGATATAAAATACAAATAAAATTTTGAGTCTTGCATAAAGAATTTTTTGTACACATAACTCATATTCTTACCATCTACATTTACATTAATATATAGAATATTACTAACTCATGAAGCCTCTTTCATGTGATGCCAATTGACAATGCTTCATGTTTGAGACTGTAAAGGTTCAAATTTTGGGGTATTTTGACTTTTATAATATCAACATAGACTTTGTTAGTTAAGCATTCCTAATTTGAAAATCTGAAATCCAAATGCTCCAAAATTCAAAATTCTTTGAACCAACACCCCAAAAGTTTCAAATTTCAGCTTTTAATAATTATGTCTGACATATCAATGTAGATTAATTTGCTTGTTCTTGAACTTCATATAGAAGGAATTATTTTTTGTGGGTTTTCTAAAAGTCATTATTATGTCTATGAAATTAAAACATATATAAGACAATACCATTTATAATTCAGGAATTTGCCTAATGACTTGATTTTTTTTTAATTCAGGCTATTTATTTAAACAAAATATCATCCTAGCATGAACAGAGAAATTATAGTAAATCCTAGATGCATCAGTATCAGCAGTGAGAACTGCTATGATTTTGTACCTGAAATCTAGCACTAGGTAGTAAATATAGTATTAATGTAAGAGTCCTCAAAAGATCCTTTTCTGTTGTTCCAACCAGGCCAAGAGCAGTAAGCTCTTCATTATGTAAATTATCAGAATCTTAATATTCACACATACTGGGTGGAGGTTGTAAATTGCCATTCGTGCAGTCATGCTGAGAATCAAATTGCATTTTTGAGCCAGTGACACCCTTGTTAAGCCATCCCACTGGTATGATAATTAGAGATTCCTTCTAGGTTTGGCCTGTAAAAAAATAGTAGCATAGGTGGGAAAATTTACCTTCATGTCTTCAATAACAAATTTTTATTGTTTCTCAGAAGGGTAACTTTTGTATTTTGTGTGGTTTGTTTATAATAATCAACATTGTGATTACTTTTTTGTGGTTTTACAATATATATAACCCATGCAATAAGATGACCTGTTTAAAAAAGAAAAGCATGGTGTCTTATGTCTACATAGCTTACCTATGTAGAGAAATGAGGAGGAAGCTGCTCTTCCTCAGCTGGTCTCCGGAAGACACGTAGGTCCTGCTAATCTGATATGGTTTGTAGCTCTTTCTTTCATTATTTCATGTTTTATGAACAGAAATTAATGTTGATAATCAATGTCCGTGCATTGTCGAGTATTCAGGGCCACTTTCCATACCAGCCCAATGGTCATTTGCTGCTACGGCCTCAATCTTGTCTACTCTTCCCCAAATTACTATGTTAAGGGATGAACCCTCAATTTGATGGCATTTAGAGATAGTGTTGTGGGAGGTAATTATAGTAAGAAGAAGGCATGAAGCTGGAATCCTCATGGTCAGATTAGAGACTTAGTAAGAAAAGAGTCCTTAATGCCTGTTCTTGGTCCCTCTTTACCAAGAGAGGACACAGACAATGACAGCTATCTAGAAACCAGTGGAGCCTCATAAATTGTGGGTCATGTTGACACACTGAGTTTGGACTCCCAGACATCAGAAGTATGAGAAAATAAATATTTGTGGTTATTATTCATGGAACCAGTCTAGAAAGTTGAACATCCTTGTCATGGTTAATCTTAGTCATCAACATGACAGGACCTAGAGTCTCCTGACATGCACATAAGCAGTTATCTAGATTAGTTAGCATCTGCACATGCCTGTGAGGATTGTCTAGATTAGAGTGAGTGAAAAGAAAAGAATCTCCTTACCTCTGAGTGGCTCCATTCCATGGAGTGGTTTCTAGGCTGAATAAGGACAAAGGAACCAAACCCTAGCATCCAGTGCTTCCTAGCTGAGGATGCAACTTCACCAGCTTCTTCAGTCTCCTGCTGCCCTGACTTCAATCCTTTCTTCCTTGAGTTGCTTTGGGCTGGTATTTTTCCACAGCTACTAGAAAAATAAAGGATCCCTTACTGGAAGTCTTAGAGCCATAATAAATACTCTAATTCTTCCTTCATTTTGGAATGCTTGCACAAACTATACTGGCTAAACATGTCTTATTAGAATACCTGAGATGCAGACTGCTGCAAGGCCCAAACCTTTGTAAGCACCATCTACTTAAGATTTTACAATTTCAAATTAGGGTTGCTTTAACTTTTGTTTTTTATTTTTTTATACAGTAGCCAGAGCTGACTAATGCCATTACTACTCTAACCATATTAAGAGTACTATAACTAAGAGTGAAGTAGCTTAGGGTACACTTTCAATATCAATTTTTATGAGTATTGGTGTATTCTGATAATTTGTGAACCTTTATTGGATGTCCCAAGTAATTTATTTTTATCCCAAAAGATCAAGTGTCCAAGTCTGCACAAATGGCTCTTTCCACCTTGGCTGAATACCTCCATTCCATTCTCCCAAGAAAAACAAAAAGACAGAACTTCTCTCAAACCAACTTATTATATTACCCATCCGTACACTCAGTGTGAATTATTCGTGCCTCCTTTATTAAACAGTAGTTTGAATGCAATGGACGATGCTCAGAGCAGCAGTCAAAGCAGCTGTTCATTGTTGGTTGCCAAAAGAGAAATTTATGTGTTTATAAATATAGGTAAATCATGATAATATGATGAATTAACACTTGAAACATAAGTTTTCATTTTAGTGATTACTTCTATTTTGGATAAAAAACTACTTCATTTTATATTATATTTGACATTTTAAAAATTGTTCATATTGCTTTAACCACCATCTCCCTCACTTGGATAGTATTTGGAGGTCTGAGACGTGGTCTACCTGTGCAGTCATTTGTACACTGTCCTTTCAGGATGGTATCGTCATTCTCGTGTCCCTCCCCCTCCCCTGAAGCAGTACTTGTGTTTATTTTTGGCACACACTTACTAGTGATGGAAAGGAGAGAAAGAGCAAAATTGATGTCTGCAACTGACATTCCCTGAGTTGAAGAATAAAGACGAAAACACATTATGGTAGAGAAGGGTCTATTGAAAAAAATCCTCATTCCATTCGTGGAAATGTTTTTTGTTGATGAATGTTGTCTAGAGTCCTGGGTCATAAGAAAGAAAGTAGTTATCCATCTGGATGTTGGTAATGGTGAACGTAGATACTATTATTTTAGTTACTTTGCCAAAAGCAAAGTTAATTAGTTGATTCCTTCTGTTTTTCTTCCTGTTTAAACTACATACCACGTGTGACCTGTTTACATCAGAGGGAGTAAGAGTTGGCTTTTCACTTACTGCCCTAGTTGCTTTCTGTTGCGGTAATAACACACTGAACAAAAGCAATTGGATCAAGAAGGTTGACTTTATCCTATATTCCAGGTAACAGGTCAGCACTTAGGGAAATCAGACCAGGAACTCAAAGATGAAACCTGGAGGTAGGAACTGGAGCATACATAACCAAGGAGGAATACTGCTTGCTGGCTTGCTCCCTATGTCTTGCTCAGCTTGCTTTCTTTCACACCTCAGGGATGGTCTGCCCACAGTGGGCTGGGCCCTTCCACATCCCCATTATCATGAACATGCCCCACAGACTTGCCTACAAGCTGATCTTATGAAGGTGTTTTCTCAATTGAGGTTCCGTCTTCATAAATGTTCCTGGCTGTGTCAAGTAGAAAAAAACAAAACAAAACACTAATGGTTTTACTTACTTAATGGAAGTGTATTGGGATATTTGTAGCTTTCATTTATTATAAATGCTTCTCTATTGATTACATTTTTTTTATTATTTGGGAGTTTTATTAATTTATACAAAGAGTTGATCATACCTACCCATTACTACCTCTCTAACCTTTCCTAGTATTTCAAGCACATTTCCCTCCAGCTTCATGTCTTTTATTTTTTTATTATTAATTACTCTCCAGATTTAATTAGTGCTTCCTATATGTACATAGGGGTGTAGCCATCCATTGGGACCTGAGCAACATACCAGTAGCCACATCCCCAAAGGGCAGTGACTCTCCCTCCTTCACCAGCTCTCAACAATTTTAGTAGCTCCTGTAGTAGGGATGAGGCCACTGGGGGTTCTCTGTGATCCATGCTGGACTTGTGATTGGCTTGCTCTTCTGTAGATAATCACAGCTGCTGAGAGCTGATGCAAGCTGTGCCATGTCTGAGAAGTTGGGCTTTCACCCTCTCTTCCCTCTCCGTCCACATGCACTTCCACGCTTTCTTCTCCCAAGTTCCCTGAGTCTTACTGGGGAAGGTGATACAAATGACCATCAGCTGTGAGAATAATAATGATTTATACCTGGCGCTTTGAAGGATTTTGAGTCTCAAGGGCCATTACCCACTGTAAAAATAAGTTTCTCTGGCCAAAGTTGAGAGCAGCAAAAGTGTATGGGTATAAACATGTTCAGAATGCAGTTGACAGCATGACCATTTAGCAGAACAACAGAAGTTCCTTTCAAAGACCTATGATCTTCCCAGTTAGGACTTTTGACAAGGTTCACAGTACCAGGTATGAACTTCCGTGAAACAGGACTTAAAAATCCCCACAAATTTCTTGCCACTATTGCACCATTGGGCATTTTGCCAGTAGCTCAGTGTAGGAGCATGCTTGGTCAAAAAAAAAAAAAAAGTTTGCTAGTCAATCCAAGATGCTTTTCTCTATGTTCTGCTCCAGTGTGAGTGGTATCTTACATATATGTCTTACCATCTAGTTCTGGTGGACAAACAAGAGTCTATCTTTTTTGAGTATCTCTGAGGCCTCCCTGACTAGTAACTCACGAGGCAGTATCCTTTGCCTGGCACTGAGATTTTCGTTTGATAAACTGTATGATCTGGGAACTACATTGTTAACACATGCTGGATAGTTCTGTTCAGACTGCCTTATAAAATTATACATAGTATAGTATCTTAGTTAGGGTTTCTATTACTGTGGCAAAACAAAATGACCAAAAGGCAAGTTGTGGAGGAAAGGGTTTACACTTCCATATTGCTGTTCATCATCAAAGGAAGTCAGACGGGAACTCAAACAGGGCAGGAACCTGAAGGTAGGAACTGATGCAGAGGGCACGGGGCAGAGGGGGGTGCTGCTTACTGGCTTGCTTCTCAGGGCTTGCTCAACCTGCTCTCTTATAGAATCTAGGACTACCAGCCTAGAGATGGCCCCACCCACACTGGGCTGGGCCCTCCCCCAATGATCACTAACTAAGAAAATGGCTTACTGCCGCATCTTATGGATCTTATTCTTTCAGTTGAGATTCCTTCTTCTCTGATGACTCTAGCTTGTGTCAAGTTGACATAAAACCAGCCCAGTACATATAGTTTTTATATTCATATGCATTCCTAGAGCATTGAAGAGATACTCATTTTTGCTAATAGCTTCATTAATGAAACATGAAAGATTTTAAACGTGCTATATGTCTCTGGTCAGAAGTATACTTCCAAGAGTCTACATGACACAGACTGATAGAAAGATGACAGCAAAAGCTAAATTCACATCAAGCTTTTGTAGTACACAAGAACATTGCATCCTTCAAAGCAAGTTAATATAGTCTCTACAACAGTGCTGTGAAGTGGGTTCATCATTCACAAGTTAGACAGGAGAGCACTGATACTCAGAGGAGAAAAGTAACTTGCCTAGGCGCACAGCTGGATAGTGCTGGGAACAGATCTGAACAATGGCAGAAGGACTTTTGGACCTGCTACTTAATCAATATGATAGATGCATAAATTCAAAATCTATATATTAAAGATATGTTTTAAATTTAGTTACGTTTTAAATTTTAAAATATTCTATTTATAATCACCTTTCACAAAAATGAATAATTATATATTTAACATGTCTGTGCTCATATTGTTAGATATATCTATGGGTAGAACACCTTATTATGATCTCTTTTTTATATTATAAGGTGTTTTTCTCTGGTTTTGTTTCAAGTAATTTACCTTGTTAACATTGTTCACAGTTTAAAAGTATCCTATTTGTGATCTACAGCAATAGTGATGTGCTGAATTATACATTCTTATGCATGCTTCACTTTACATATGGGTAACAGATTTACAGAATCAACAGAACAAATAAGTTCCTAACCTCTGATCCCAAAAAAACTAAGCTTGTTTTTCTGGCTGCCCTGCATCTCTACGTCAACCTTAAGGAGCATGGCATAGCTTTTTAATAACAGTTATCCAGTCATATTAATTACTATGGAGATGGAATCCTTAACTCTATGAAATATGTAGTGACCTTGAAAAGTAGACATAATTTTTGAATTATATAGAAAGCCACGAAGAATTAGAACACTTTTAGTGCAACTTAATTCTTAATGGCTATAATTTATGCTGTCTCAATTTTCTTGGCAGAAAGTTCAGTTTTAAATCTCAGGGGTAGAAGACACTGAAGAAAACCAGAAGGTTCACAGCATACTTCAACAAAGATAATTGGGCTTTTGTGGTGTTCACACAATGTCGGTAAAATCTGTCCTGCATATTCAAAATGAAGACAGTCTATTAATTTTAAATTGACTGGAACATCTTATATGGCTAAATCCAGAATATTAAATAAACATCCTAATGAGGAATGTGTAATGTGTAATGGAATATCAGCTGCACAAATACAGGAAGAACTTCCATTAATGGAAGCTTGTGAGTTGTATCATGATTGCTTCAACCAGTTCTTAATAAAGGCAGGGTTTTTTGTTTTTTTGCTTTTATTTATTATCTTATCATCATCTTAGGGGATTTTGATATTGTTGAGGTGACAGTTTCTCAAAAGAATTTCTTCCTTTGATACCTTTGGCTTATTTTCCAGAAAAAAAAATATGTATATATATACATATATATATATATGTATATATATACATATATATATTTTTTTTTTCAAAGTTCTTATTTTGTTTCTTCCCTTTCTGTTTCCCCAAGACAAAGGCAAATATGCTTACTCTCTAGGAAGGGTAGATGCTGGTAGACTCATTTTATGTAGAGTAAATTCTAGTTTTTTCAAGTTCACAAACCTTTAAAACATGATTTTTGTGTGAATGTATTAGATGCTGGAAATACCATCCACAGGCACGAGCCCAAACACCGAATGATTTGTCATGAACTTTCTAATCATCTGTGAACACATTCCTTTCTTTAGCATAGACCTTATCCACAGTCCAAGGTTTGCTGCTTCAGCATACACCAGAGAAACTTGGATTTTGTGAAGTTTTTTCTCCCTGTAGGTCAACTGATGTCAATTTTTTAAAGCAGCTCTTTCTGTTAGGATCTTAGTTGATGTTGAAAATACTCTATGTTCTGGCTTATAGTAGTCAATTATGATGATTGAGTAGTAGTGCTACTGAAGAACTAGTTTTATTTTATTTTACTTAAATTTAAATAGCTACTTGTTATTGGCTACTGTTTTAGGCAATACAGGCCTAAAGTAAGATATAGGACCGTCCCCCCAATACTTCACTATTGGAGAAGCATGTATCATGTATTGGAGAAGCATCTGGTCCAACAAAATATCAACTATTTTGCAGTTTTTAATAATGCATGCTCATTAAATAATGTAAGATCCAATGAAGAAAAAAATGATATTCTTTTCCCTTAAAAGCTGCCATCCAAGTTTCTAGTGAAATTCACTGGGCCAGTGAGATGGCTTGGAATGTGCAAAGGCCTAGAGCCTGATGACCTAATCCCTCCACCCCCAAACCTACATGGTAGAGGGGAGAAGGGCTCTTTCATGTCATCCTCTGACCTAAGCATGCTCACCACAGCTCTCATCAGAACACACCTGTGCTCCACAAATAAACAAGTACATAAATATGATAAAATGTAAAAGAAATAGGATTTGTTAATAATTTTTATACTAGGAATCATATATAATTACCTTTGTAAATTTATATTTATGAAACAGTGTAATATTACGAGATTAGTACATCCTAATTGTATATGTGCTTTCAGGCCTGCCAACTTACAAGGGAATCTGTACTTGGCCAACTTCTGTGTTTTTGCTGAGACATGACTTTGTTTCCACATTCTTTTATTTTATGGAGGAAAAGAAAATGAAAAAGCTAATGTGCTGTTTTGTGTTGTTAAGCAAAGAGATGTCTCATGACAAGTTGTAGAAATTAAAAACTACATGAGGAATTGAGAGACCAAAGGAAAAATTTTATCTACTTTCCCTACTTCTTGTAATAATTTTTTGTTCAGTTTGTCTTGTCTGTGTTTTAACATAAACTTGAAAGGGGAGCATGGATTTAGAAATACCTCTTTCAATATTTATTTCCTTGTGAATATTGTGAAAAGAATAATGACAATATAGAAAAAATAGCTTTTGCTAAATATCTCTTGTGTCCTGTTAGAAAATCATTTTGGATGTTGTACTCAGAAGACCCACTATGGGTCTTTCATAATGAAATTTTTGAGCAAGACATTTATTTATCCTTTAGAGGAAGGGTAATTGGACTATAGCCATTTATTAAACCCAGCGATAGATGATACATTAATAAAGACACATAAGACAGCTTACATTTAAGCCTGACAGACCTCAACAGAGAACACAACTATCCTCCAGCTCTCCTCTGTGATCCTGGCATTTATTATTATCATTAAAGTTCCCTTCTTGTTCTCCTAGAAGACTATTTGCATGATCAAAGAGATACAGTGGTTTTACTCCTCCCAAAACTTTGGCCACATTTATAGTGGGGTGCCACCAACACAAAAGGGGCCAGGCCATACCCATCGAGGTTTGTCCATGTTAATAGTGGGCTAACTATAGGACAATAGAAGACCAGGCCAAACCTAATGTTGCCTCTGGCCTGCTGGAGTACCCAAATGACCTCTTTATTTGTAAACTCTGTTTACATTGAGCTAAGAGAGAGCAGCCTTTAGTAATAGTAGAAAACAGGCCTTTTCAGCTATAGAAATCACACATCCTGTCAGGCTTCTGGCTGCCAGCGCAATGATTATCTTACAAAATACTGGAATGCACGCAGAAATCAATGAGTACAATATCTGGAGATATGTTCAAATAAACTGCAACATTGAACCAAAAAGATACTGGGTACCCCATTGTGATAGTGGTTTAGTGGACACACGCTTGAGTCATGTATGTCAAACTGTACATATTAAATACTGTAGCTATGGTATGCCAAATATAATTCAATAAGGCTTCTATGAAATATAGCTCCTTTAATATATATAGGAAAGTTAATTTTCACAGAAAATTTGCAAGTTCACCAACACCTGAGTTGGCACAGAGGCAAGTGTGAGTACTTGACAATCACATTTCACACTCAAAATTGACAGCTGGCCCTCTGCCATAAATCAGAATAAATCTTCCATAAATCAGGAGTTAAGTATGCTCATCTCAAGGATTCTGGAGAGGTGTGACTGAGAGAACAGGGTCTGAAATTCAGAAATGAGTAGTAGTTGGCAAATGTTTTCTCTTTTTTCTCCATCATTACAGAGATAAAGAGATTCAAAGTCCACTATTTCAAAAACATTGATCTTGAAGACAGCATCAGATGCTAAGTGGATTTTCTTTTTGTTTTTATCTCCACACTGTTTTTCAAAGAATGAGGGCTCATGGATATGGAGGCTAGAGGCTGTTGCAAGAGTACCTAGAAATTAACCTTTTAGGGACAGTGACATTGATTCATTCTAAAGGGCAAAAAGAAATTGTGCACCTGTAGCTAGTCTTTCACTGAACTTGTACCACTCTACCTACCACCTTTTTCTTCTCCTCTTTGATGGCAGCGCCTGTCATTCTTTTGATGATACTTTCCTAGACCTTCCTTGATGTGGATTGCTGGTCACTTGGCTTGATATTGGTCGTGTGATAGATTGTGGGGCCATGAGGCTTTTGAAGACATTGGTGAGCTCCAGTTAAAGTTTGAACATGTATTGTAGTAGATTTGAATAACTGAAATGAAGTAAGTGCACCTAGAAGATATGTTATTTTTTATAAATGGCAGAATCCATAATAGCACATACTAATTCTAATGGTGTGGCATGCACTGAGCTGATACCATGTCCTGATACCATGCAATTGGTGTCATACATGGATTGGCTGGTGTTAATCCCAAAACCCCGTGGTAATGCTATCAGGTGATCTTCACTGTACAGGTGAGACTTACAGATGTCAGTGGTTTTGCCCAGAGTCTTACAATGTCAGAAGCTGGTGAAGTGAGTCTCATCCAGGATTGTTTCTAACATTTCCCTACAATATTGATTGATTCGTAGATAATCTTCCTAAATACATGTGTTAGGTGGGTGGTTGCTGTTGCAAGATAACACAACCTGGATGCACAGTCCATTTCACATATCTCCCCCCTGTTTTTAAAGCTCATAATATTTAGCTGTCACTTTTCTTCCTTGCATTAGGCTCTATAATAATGGAGGACTTTCTGCTCAGTTCTTTGCCACTTTTCTTGGAGCTTCAGAGTCTGTATTACTGATTACTGATCTGCACAGATCTTGGCTAGCTGTTTCTGTTGCAGTCCAATTTACTATGCCATTTCTCTGAACTGACAATGCAGAAATCTAAAGTTTGGCAAGCTCACTCTGACAGTAAACATTAATTTTTTTTTAACCTTTGCTACTTCTTTGTTTCCCGTAAGTCAGTTGTTGAAATGTCTGTGCTTTTAAAAAAAATCTTTTAAATTTTTTTATATGTTTATTTATGTGTGTGTGTGTTTACATGGCAAGTGTGGAGACAGAGGAAAACATAGAGGGTTAGTTTTCCCATCATAAGGGTCCTGGGGTTGAGCTCAGGCTGTCAGGCTTGGCAGGAAATGCTTCTAACCAGTGACCCATCTTGCCGGGCCCAGACCGTCTATTCTTAAGAGCAGTCTCCTTCTGCAGACTTCATTTCATTGTGATCATTGATTTCAACTTTGATCCTATTTCTGTGAAAAACCCGCAGTAATTCATGGCTCCCTTATCCTCACAGCATATCCCAGTGCTGTTTTTGTATCTTGTCATGAAGGTAGTTTGTCTGTACATGGGAAGCTGAGGTGTCTTCGCCACCCTAACACACCTCAAAGAAAATTTTTCCTGTTGTGTTGCTCCTTCAGTTGTCCCTTTCCATCTTGATTTGAAGAATATTTTCTTACTTAACTTACTTACATATGCTTGCATCTATTTTTGTATTTTCCAATCCAATAAATTTTCCACACATGAATCAGCATTACATTATTGTGCTTTTACATTATATTTTGTAATTGTGAGGTCAGTATCTCCTTTGTTATTCTTTCAAAATAACAATTCTAAGATCATATTTCAAATGACTTTAGAATAATTTTGTTAAGCTTCACAGAACTATATTGCAGGGATTTTTAAAATTAGAGTTTCATTAAACCTACAAATTAATTAGAGAATTAATTAGAATTGATGACTTTAAACAGATTCCTTCCTGTCCAGATACATATTTATCTGAAATTATTAAAGCATTTCTCTCTGTCCTTTATATAGCATATAAGCCTCTTCATATAAATCAGGCCCCCAAATATATACATATATACACACACACACACACACACACACACACACACATACACACACATACGTATATATATAGTCCCACACATATATGTTATATGTGTGTATATATATATAACATATATATGTTATATATGTGTGTGTATCAGTAAATATATATTATATAACATACATAAAATATAATTATTGATTATATAACATATATATATATATATATACACACACCCATATAATATATTTATTGATAGTATAAATGGTATTTCTTTGGCTTCCTCATGGATTTAGAAACTGTGACTTGATCTAGTCCTATAAGCTACTAACTGTCCACAGATTACTTCCTAATCCATATTTTGATTTATGATGCCTTTCTGTTGAACATCATCAACAGCATGTGTTTCAGTGCATCTTCAAATTTGGTTTACTAAACATCTGTTGTACTCCAAATTTATCACTAAGTTATATGTGGTCTAATCCGATGCCACTATCCCATCTTTGACACCCTCTATTAACTGTTTAGATTGCTTACCCACAGTATTTGCCATGTCTTTTCCTTCTTCCCAACACCATCGTCCTTTGGTTTATTTCTAGCCTGTGGTGTATGTTACCTGGGTTACTGCTGCTTAGGTCTCCAGACTTTCAGGCTACTTTCTGATCCTAAGCTATGTTCTATTATAATTGAAGTAGTGAAAATACTGATGTGACTGTCCATCCTTCCTGGTTCCACATAGCTTACCTGACACAAAGTACATCTATTTCACACCAAAACCTTTGATTTTGAGCTCCAAAAGGTTCTTAATTTTTGTGTTTTCTGTCACATTTCCACCAGCATTGTATGATTCTCTTTCATCTGCCACAAGACTTGAGTTTACTCCACAGTGCCTTGGCCTTTCTGCATGGACTAACTTTCCAATGCGTATCCTCGATCATGAGATCCTGAGTTCTCTCTCATGTCCCTGTTTTTCATCACTTTAATTGTAGTATCTTAGAGCCCTTGTCTGCCTACCCCTCAAGAATTCACCATTTTCTTCTCTTAAATGTAAACTGTATATACCTCTATTATGAGCATCACCCAAGTCGCCATTGCAGTTGTTTATGTTTCATATACACAAGAAGCTTTTGCAGATTTTAGTGGTGCTTCTATTGTCCAATATTTTTAATATACATCTCAATAAATACTGCTGTTAGCTGAGGGTGTGATTTCCTTTACCACTCAGTGAATAGATTTATACAAGACTGTTTTTCAGACTCCTCTGTTATTTCCAAATGTAATTGTATGTATTCGAAGTGTGAGTGATGTTATATATAATTAGTTGGTGCTATAGACTACTGTTTTAAGGACCATGCAAATAAAACTTTGAGACTTAAGTCCTAGTTTACTTAATAATATTTGTGTTAGTCAGAGATGGTAAAAAATTACTTGCTTATAGGTCTTACTGATAAAATCATATGTCTCACCTCTTTCTTTTAGAAATTTGGTGATATTCTGCCTTTAATAATCTTGAAAAATAAATACTCTACTGCCCCAACACCTGGCCAGACCCACTGTTGTAGCAGGAAGCTCAGATGGATGTCAAGGCTCCTTTTTAATCAGGCTCCTGCATTCTGTCTGGCTTAGCTACAGGGGCTTGACCTCTCTGTGTGGCTTTGTTGAAGTATTTGTCCCTTATGAAAGCCGATACAGTCAGCAGTAGCATCATAGATAAAGAGCCGCATAAGGTTGCATTTTAGTGGAAAGGCTGTTTTGTGACCAGGTTCTGCAGGCAGACTGGAGGTGACAGTATTATTTACTTTTGTTGCTTGGGGTCCAAAGAGAGAATAAATTGCTATTGATTTTTGAGACATTCCAGTGAAGGGTCTGAGTGCCTTCAGAAGGGCTGGGTGGCAGGAGAGCCAGCGGTGGCACAGAGACTGCCTTTTAAAATGAAAATTCATTTTCTTGTTATTGTCATAAAGTTGTTTTTTTCATTCTTAGAGCCAGTTACAAAGGAGATGTGGCTAGGAAGCTTTTGCCATTATAAATGTCTTCTGTCTCCCTGAAAGAATGGAATTCAGCACCTTTACAGCAGCTTGAAATCGATGAATGGAGTTAGTTCTCTTTGTGTACTTGCATACATATACTTACCTGGTTTTGAAAGAGATATTTAACTCTCTCAGTACACTAGTTGCTTTATCAAGCACACTTCCAGATTTTTAAATGTTTGGCAGCACAGATGAGTGAAAATTGGGTTTGGTTTATTTTGTTTTAACTTTCAAAAGAGTGCTTCTAAAGTGATGTATTTCCTTTCCTTGGTGATTTCTTACTTTGTAGTCTGGATGTAATATGCGAGTAAGCACATTTCCAACCTGGAAAACATTGGAGACATTTTAAATATATGTACATCCGGCACTTATCCCCACCCTCAGGACCCCTTGTAACAGTATTGTTTGTATGCTGCCTCCTGAGGGTCAGTGCCAAAGAGATAGATGGGCATTAGCTCATGAAATTACCTGTCAGGTATTTTCCTTAGATCAATAGAGTGGTGTGCTTACTTTGATAGACTATGGCAACTCATGTTTGCAAGCATATGTTACAGGAAGTGAGAATTTCTAGCATCCAGAACCTCACAGGAATAGACCAAGGTGGGAATGGAGGGACTGACTTGGCATGCAGGGATTGAAAGAGTACTTGCAAATAAGGGACTTCCCAGAACTGGGAATTGCTTTTTAAAAGAATATGGAAGTCCTGACACAGGGCTCTAGCTGCTTTTGCAGAGAACCCAGGTTGAATTGCTGTCCAATGAGCCCAGTGATGCAGTGCTCTCTTTCCTGGGTCTACCCTCAGCTCTGGGGTTGTAGATGTACTCTGCTCTTCCTGGCTTTTACATGAGTGCTAGGGATCCAAACTTGGGTCCTATGTCTTGTGAGGTAGGGACTTTATCTACAGAGCAAGCTTGTAAGACACCTTTCTGAAAATTCATACTTATCATAATGTAAGAACTTGATCTTCCAATTATGATCCCTTTCCACTGTCTAGGCAAAATATTCTATAAAATATTGAAAAATGCTGGTAAATTTATCACAGTGTTCTTCTCTTTTCTTCGATAAGCTTTCTTCTGTGAGTTACAGAGTCAGAAAACAGCAGTCAGTTACTGAGTAACAGGAGTTACAGAAGTCAGTTACTTGGTCAGTTACAGAGTCAGTTACAGAAGAGTCAATTACTGAGGAGAGAGTCAGTCAAATAGTCAGTTGCAGCAGAACCAGTTAGAAAGGCATATTGGATTTGAGCAGTGAGAGCTCAAGGGGAGAGACACAGAGACACAGGCAGCTTGGCAGAAGCAGACATGAAGAGTGAGTCAGTTCGAAGCTGAGCAGAGCAGTTCATTCTGAGGCAGCCAGAGTTTGTGAGAGTCAGCTGAGTTGAGTCACAAGCAGTGAGTAGGCTCAGGTCAGTTTGAACTGGGCAGCTTGGAAAAGAGTTTGAGCCTGAACCAGAAGAGACAGAGTTCAGAAGGAGCTAGTTAGAGTGGCTCAGTCAGCAGTAGATCTCAGAGGCTGAGGCTGAAGCCTCCCAGATCTGGGCTAGCAGTAGGTAAAATATTCTCTAAGATATTGAAAAATGCTGCTAAATTTATCACAGTTATCTCCTCTTTTCTTCCATAACACCACTTGGAAGTTGTTACTTATAATTATTAAGTGTTTCTCATTGTAACATAAACTGAGATAAATGTATGATACTTCTCACAGAGAAAACATGGCCCTTTCCTCCTCTTCTTAAGTGCATCTTTTTAAAAAAGAAGTAGCTTTGTAGTAATAACTCATATTTACTGAACAATTACCATGTGCAAGATTGTGTCATAAATGCTTTATGTGTATTTTCTAGTCTTTGCAACATCTACAGACTATATGTGCTAATGTCATCCTCATTATATAGATGAAGCAACTAAGGCATGGGCAATTAAAGAATCTGCCTATTTTTACCCAGGTGTAAATGATGGGTTGATATGCATTTATAGTATCCATGTTAGGAGTCAACTGTTCTTTTATAAAGATTTTTAAAAAATGTTTATTTTATTGTGTATATGTGTTTTACCTGTATGCGTGTCTGTGTACCACATACATGACTAGTGTCTGGAGTCAGAAGAAGACATGGAATACCCAAAATTTGGAGTTATGTATGAGTTGTGGATGCTGGAAATCGAATCTGGGTGTCCTTGAAGAGCATTCATTACTCTTACACATCGAGCCATCAGACTGTTCTTTTAATAAATGGGAAAATAAGTGGTATTATATCACCAGTAATCTAGACCAAAATACAAGATTTTCATAGTTCTCAAGCAGTTTTGTTGGCAGATAGTTAATTTTATTGTTTGAACCTAATTATTGAAAGAAAGATGTAATGAGAAAATGAGATCAAGGCTGCCAGAGAAAACAGAGACTTTATGAGACATATTTCTAAACAGACATGTTTACCTATAATAAAGTCACTCTGTGTGATTTCTTAAATATTCTATAGTTTTGTTCATAAAATGTAATAACTTTAAATGAACTAAATTTTGATAAACTTTCAAAATCATCTTTCAACTTTTTGAATTCTTTGAAAGTTTCACATGCACACATGTGTGCATTCTTATTGCTCTAATGGCCCATCTACCCTACTGCACCTCTGTGACCCCTCCCCTCAGGACAAAGCCCTTTCCCACAGTCATAACTTTTATTATTGTTGGTTTTTTTTGTCTTTTAATCATGCTTACCTTGACTCACTTGCTTTAATATACATTTGTTAAATGCAATCTGAAAGGTTGACAAATGATTTAAATGCCAGCTCTTATATATTGTACATATAAATTGTATGCTTTGTAATTTATTCATTTTAAACTTAAAAAAATCCTGACTGGCTTTGCATTCTTATCTAGCAAGCAAGAAAAAAATTTTTTTAATGCTGAACTTAGAAAAACAAAATGTTAAGATAAATCTGTCATATATGGAAATATGATTTGTACCAGTATAAGGAGTTGTTAAGTCATTTTCTGCTTAGAATTAGCAAGCTTTCTGAATTGGCATGGATAATTGAGGCTTGACAGTTGTTAGTATTATCAAGAGTGTTTTTCAGAAGATAATTTGCTTTATTGTCTTTGATTAATTTGTAAGTAATTGGATGAAGTTTAGCAGTAACCTGATGTGTTCACTCATCTTATTAACAGGTTTAAATTTATAATCCTAACTACTTTGTGAACTCATTTTAACATGTCATCTGCATTCCACCTGTGAATTTAATGTTTGTTTATAATGGGAACAAGAATCAGTGGAATTGGTTGTCCTGAAGTCTGTTTTGTTACATAGATGCTTACTTGTTAAATTTTAATGTGCAGATTGTAGATACCAGGCAACTTATGACACTACCTCATTGTATTATTTTTCTGATGTACTGTGGTGCTCTGATGTAATTACCAACTTAACTTAAAATGAGTTTTCTATTTTTAAACTTTTTATCTGATTATATCCATAGGAAAATATTAATCCAGAATTTTTTTGTAAAAACAATTTAGAATGTTACTGAATATCAACAACCTTTATTCATCTCCTGGATTTGTGTCCTTATCTTCTCTGCTTTTCTTAGCTTCTAGAACATTCTACTCAAGTGCTCTATGGAAATGGCCATTTACTCTCTTTGGAAGGAGCATTTCCTCATTTTTAAGAAGTAATGACAAGAGCATTTGTGCAATTACAGATGTCACTTTGTGCATTGATGTCATAATTCATTCACATCTATAGTTCTCTGCAGAGTTCATTGTTTTTCTCTATATCAGTGGGAAAATCCTGGTTGTTTGTTCAAAAGTGTCTCTTCTTGTATGCTTTGTAAGGATTTTCAGACTGAGTATTAAAGCCATTCTCATTACAGTATGAAAAACAAGAGTCCCATCATATGAGGAGCAAGACTCCCTAACATTTTTCTGTTGATATCCTTGAACTGAATCTGTAATAAGGTGAAAATGACTAAGTTCTTCAGGCTCCACAATCATCTCTAACAACTGCATCCATTGTTCTATATTTTTATGTAACTTTGGAGTTACGTAGAAGTGGAAGGTGACTTTTGTTTTTGGTTTTAATCTTCATGTGAAGAATCCGAATCCCTTGTAATCCTACTTGAGTCTTTAATATCCTCTTCCCTTACATCTGTTTGTTTTGTACACAACAGAAGTGTAGTAGTCTGCCTAAGGTGGCAGCTCCCCAAAGAAGACATGGAAGCATTTTCATAGACTCAAGCCCTGCCAGAGTTCAGCAGAAGGAACAACCATCATGGCCAGTGCCATCCTGGACAGTTGAATCCTGAGCATCTGAGCTCAGGTGTTCTTTTGATAGCACATGCAGATCATTAGCAATCAACTTCCCCCACATAAATCCAACACCTGCAAACAATACAAAATGCCAAGACCTGCACCCCTTCACCCAACAATGCACAAAACAATATTTTAAACAATTAAAAATAAACTTATACAACAATTCCCCCCCCAAAAAAAAATTGGTTCACCTTTTCAGCTCTACAACACAATTAAACATTATACCAGCAAAACCATTTACAAGAGGAACAATCACAAGGGTTACTAATGCTCAGGACCAAATTAAACCAAACATCTATCAAGCTTTTCACAATGTCTTTAGACAACAGAAAAACATTATCAACCTCCAATTATCTGGAATTCACTCACAATCTTCTGTGCTCCATATAAGGGCTTGGATCTGGCTATGCCCCCTGCATCACACACAATTTGTCCTCCAGGCTCTGGCTGGCTCTCCTCCATTACTGTTGCTGTTCTTAGTGGTTGTCCCATGGTACTGGCATCTCAAAAACTACTGGAGTCCCTTGCTGTAACTGGGCTACACTTTCACCAATAGCCTCTACTGGGCTCTCTTCATGGTGTCAAGCTTCAACTTACCTACATGACCCCTTCAATCTATGCCTTCAACTGCCACTGATGCTGTACCTTCACCAATAGCCTCTCCTGGCCTCTCACAGTTCCAGACCTCAGCATCTCTCCACAACCTCTTCATGCCTTCAAAACCAGCACCACCTGGATGACTTTTACAGTACCAAGTTCAGCTACTAGCATGAGATAGAACCTTGACCAGTTCTGAAAGACAGCTTATGTGTGCTAAGCCTGAAGAAACACTTTCCAGATTTTAAGAGAGTCTGGTTTGAAGGAAAAACAACTAGTCATCCTTTGCAGGAAGGGTTCCCTCATGGGTGGAGTTCTCCTCACCATCATCAGTGCCTGGATGGCTTGTAGACAGGTTTGCAGAAACAAACAAACAAACAAACAAGCAAACTGTTCAGTTTAACTAAACAGATATTTGGCTCTAAGCCAGGGCTTCCACAACAGCAGGGGATCCTGGCCAGTTGGAAGAATTGCCAGTTGAAATGTTCTGGCAGTTTGGCTTTCTTTTTTTTTTTTTTTTACCACCCCTAAGGGGAAACATACACCCTTCTTCATAGACCTCAAACACAAGACCTACTTGGGCTTCACACACACAAAAGGCCATCAACAAGCTCAGCTTATAGAATAGTATGCTCTAGTTTCCATTTCCCATGCCCTGGCTGCCACCAGCCCCAGCAGCAGGAGGGAACATTGGCTCCATGATCAGGAAAAGCTGTTATTACCTTGCTTTTTCTTTGCTCCCAGCAGAACTCTGTTTTCACCATGAAAATTCATCCAAAACATTTGTCCAAAACATGGCTCTCACCTTGGAGCTCCTTTCTTATTTACAACTTTCTCTTGTAGAGCTTTTCTTTTATTAATATCTTAATCTCTGTCCCTTGGGAACTTCTCTGAGTGTACTTTACTGGACTCTGTGAGGTTTTGAGTTTCTTTCTTTTCTTCCTTGTCTCCACATTTGGTGCAGCTAGTGTGATGTCCTGCCCTTCTTTACTTTCTGCCTCCCAGGTTGGGTGTCAATTGTAATTGTACACCCATGGTGTGGCTTAGCATGGAAGACACAGAGGTGCTTTCATAGCTGCAAGCCTTGCCAGACTTCAGCAGAGGGAACCCCCATCCTAGCCTGCACCATCCTCAACAGTGAAACCTTGAACATTGAGCTCATATGTTTTTTATTGATTTAGAGCTCCTCAGGTCTTCTACTGATAGCACATGCATATCATGACCAATCAAACATCCCCACATAAATCTAATACCTGCAGACAATACAAAATGTAAAGACCTTCAGCCCCTCACCCAACAGTACATGAAACAATTATTTTGTGCATAACTAAACATAAACTTCCACAACACAGAAATCAGAAGAGGCTGCAATCTAGCTGTAGTACTTGGTCAAAACTCTGTAAAAGAATGTATTCAAGCAATAATTAAAATGTTCTTGTTGTATTTCATGTAGACACACAGTCATTTCAAGTTAAAAAAGTATGACACTGATTGTGTGTGTGTGTGTGTAGTGAGAAGACAACTTGAAGGAGTCAGATCTCCTCCTACCATGTGAGATGGTCAGTCTTGTTGGCAAATGCCTTTACTTGCTGAGCTGTCTCCATGGCCTGGCTGTGGATTTAAAATGGCATTGATTGAACAAGAAAAAGTGGAATATGCTTGAGTTCAGTCCTGATTGAGTAAATCTGTCCTTCATATGCTCATCTTCACACAAGATAATCAAGTCCCAAACTCTGTTTTTTTGTTTGTTTGTTTGGTTTGCTTTAAAATTATGTGTGTTGAGTATGTGTGTGTTTGTCTGTGTGTGTAGGTATATGAACATGTGTGTAGGTGCTGTGGAGGCAAGATGAAAGCATAGGGTGTCCTTTAACAGGAATTGCAGGTGATTGCACATCGTCCAACATGGCTGCTGGGGACTGAATTTGGGTCTTCTTCAAGGTCAGTGCCGCTCTTAACCATGGAGATATCTGAAGCCCCACTCTGTTTGAAAAGACAGTGACCCCCAATGCCTTCATGTTAACAGTCTGCTGCCACACTTTCTTCTTTCTAATACCTGAAGGTTTTGAATAATTCTTGTTTCAGAGGTTTTTACTAGGTATTAGACAATGAGTTGTATATATTTTCTGACTGGTAGATTGTACACAGGCAATGAATTGTAGGGCGCATGTACATTTGGGAATGGCTGTATACTGGACCCACTTTTCTTCCTGGTCTTTCCAATGTAAAACCCTGTTTCCCTTTCTTACCACAAACTCCTTCATTCCTCTGCACCTTCTTTGTCTAAGTCACTCCTCTTAATACCTTTCCTTTAGCCCCAGTCTCTGGAACAGAATATCCTAAAAACTAAGAGTTGGACTCTTTAATTTCATCCATTTAACTAATGGTTCTCAGTGTTTCGTTCTGCTTTACAAGAACACTGTGTTGGACTAAAGAACATAGCAAATACAGAGATGCAGAGATGTTTTCTTCAGTAGGAGTCTGCTGCATTTAACAACCTTTTGCTGCATACAGATTGTTGGGACACAGGGCAACTCAAGTGTTACAGAGCAGATCTTAGAAGATATACCACTGTGTTTAGGGTTCATTCAGGTCATCTCACTGCTGTGTTAAAGTTTCTGGAAACCCAATGTCTGTGCCTTCCTAATTTCCTATTATTTATCTTTATTGTTCCTCTTTGATCTGATTTTGCTCATTTCAGCTTCTTAATGCCTCTGCATTAAAATTTTTACAGAAACAAGGTTTAAAACTTGTTCTATGAGTGCTGACTTAATATTAGAATTTGAAATGCAGGAGATAGGGGAAAGAAATTGCTTCTACTTCTTGTTCTTTTTTAGTTGAATGTTGTTCAACACTCAGAACTTTCAGAGCTATAATTTAACTTCCCTCAACAAGAACACATATACACAAATTAAACACAAATGTTAGTGAGATTTAAAAAATAGTTGGCAAGTCCATGGGTTAGAGCTAGTATGAGTATTTGCCAATGTCAAGTTGGTACAGACTTTCCAGTGATTATGAATGAATGAGAGCTTTACCTACAAACCCTCCCACTCACACGGGAAGGACAAACAAGTAGATCAAGCTGTGAAAGGACTCTAGAGATAGCCAGAGATAGCTATGGATACAACTTTCTAGAGACACAACTTTCTAAAGGCTCTGTGTCAGACCCTTTAAGAAAGTGTGTAACTGAGTATGAGAGTTTAATTTTGAAAGATTAGTTCATATAGAGGTGATTCCCTCCAAAGACAACATACTGGGAAACAGGAAGGCGTTGGTGGGCAAAATTATAGAACACTGCTAGAAACGTAGTTAGGGAGCTCTTATTAGAAATTATCTTGACTGTCATTTGTCAGGGACCATGAGATTGAGTTTGAAGCAAGGACTAAACATTTAGGACTGCATCTAAACAGTTGTAAATTAGCAGATGAAGGATGGATTTGCACTGTGGGTTAAAAATATGAAGGTGGCTTCTTTATTATTTGCTTAGAATTTTAATTGTGTGCATGTGCATGTATGTGTGTATGTGCCTGCGTGAGTGTGTGTGTGTGTGTGTGTGTGTGTGTGTGTATGTGCGCGCCTGCAGGAGTGTGTGTGTAGCCAGGAGTGCAAGTGTCTCGCAAAAGCCAGATGCATTGGACCCCTCTGGGCTAGAGTTACAGGCAGTTTTGAGGAGCCCATTGTGGTCGCTGTGAATCTAGCGCAGGTCCTCGTCAAGAGATAAACTTGCTTTTAACTATGGAGCCATGTCTCCTGCCCTCAAGGATAATTTTTTAAATAATAAAAGGTGTTATGTCATATATTTTTAAAAAATCTCAACTTTTATCTTTAAAGGAAGTAATTTTGTATTGTATTGTGGAAGCAGCTTGTGTTCTTTGAACACTGTGGACATTCTAATAGTAAAAGAGAGGAAATGAGTGAGGTGGCTAGGATACAAGGATTGTCATAAAGAACATTGTATTTTGGGTACCATGATTATATTTCACAAGGTTTTTAAAGTATTTTATGATGTTTTAGGGATAAGACAAATTAGTTTTAAATAGGTAGAGATATTACAGATAAAATACACACTGTCCAAAGAGAGGTAGTGTATTTGTGTATTCTTACTTTCTTAATAAAATTTGTTATGGTTCTGTTATTTTATGTAAATACATTAGTTATAATTTTTTATGATCAAAATATGATTGCATAATATTTTATGAAATGGAATGTTGGGAAATATGTAATGGAACAGAAAGAAGTTTAAGTTATTTTCTATAAACTACTTCAGAGATAGGATATTTTCTTTTAGGCAACTAATGGGTTAATGATTTGTGACACAAAGGCCCATTTTTATGTTAAAGTGAAAATACTTTAAAAAATGTGCTTTAATTGAAATCCTGTTTAATGGTGAAATTATGTTATTGATTATGATCAAAATGCTCAAGACAGTGATGAATTCATCAATTCCTGTATCTATCATTGGTGTTATAAATCTTTTAGAAGGAGCCAGAGAACATGGACAAGATGAATATTTCCAAATGATGGTGATATATTACTTGGATGTGTAACTTTCTTAATCTATATATTATGTAGGAATGGAAATGGCTTTTAGGAAGCAATATAGAAAAATAGCTTACACTGTTCTCTATGTCACAAATCAAACTAGAATGAAACTTTTTCCAGTATAAACTTAAACATCATTAAGCTTCAAGTTGACCGAACAAAATGTTTGTATTATACAAAGAAAGAAAATGACTGAGGTTTATAGTTGTTAAGCATAACATAGGAACATATTTAGAATTACAGGTAGCATCCCATTGAAGTCACATAAGGAAGGCCCTGGACATTTAGACTTCCTACTGTAGTATCAAGGTGTAGATGATAATAAATGGTTAACATTTTAGAAATCTTATATAAACATAAAGGCCCTGTTACCCTATGAAAATTCAACAATTTTCAAGGTTTTTATTTTAATTACAATCTTTCTCTCTGTCACTCTCTGTCACTCTCTTTCTCTTTCTGTGTGTGTGTTCATAGAATATGATATTTTTCTTTTGCTACCAAAGATATGATAACATGTTTGTTGTAAATATCGTAGAATTTTTCCTTCTGTCTAATTTTAAGTAAACATTGTCTTCCTGGGCAAAGGGCTCTTCTCAAGCGGTTTTGAAGTGTGTCTTTGCCTAAAGAGCTAGAAGGAAGTTGAGTAGATGCAATGTCTACCTCCAAATTTCTGATCAGTAGAGTACTTTAAAAGAAATGTGAAGAAAAATTAAGAACATAACCAAAGCCACACAGTGTTTTTCTAAGTGCCTCTTGTTAGTTACAGGGGGCTCTAAGAGCTTGTCACGAGAGATGGCAGTGTACTCCATTCCTTATTGTATATGATCTCAAAAAGTATGCTCATAATTTATTGTGTTATATTTCTTACAAATTCTAAAGTACTTATAGCATCTTCTTACTGTAGTGCTATTTAGGCAGGAAGCACAATTACTTTAGATTTGACTCATAGAAACCAAAGCTTTCATATAAGAGTATTCTGTAATAATTTTGCATTTGCTTTGTACCCCAAACCTTAATGTTCTTGTTACATTCGGACTCCGGGCTATGTTGAACTAGCTGCATAAAAGGGCACACTGGGCATGGTCATGTGTGCTGCCAACATAAAGTATCTCCCACCTGAATAGGTGTGAACTTCTGTAAGATAGACTTATTACAAGTACTTTTTTTTGGCCATTTTAATTTACTCAATATTGTTTGAATAACTTAGAAAATACACCAATAAACAGATTTTAATAACTTTAATAAATATTTAAGTATATAAAACAACTTATGAGTAAGCTCATGGATGCAGTTATACCATCTGCACAGTGGTGTCTATTAAACAGAATGGTGTCATTAACTGTAGCTAAGGCTTGGCACATTGAGCCAAAGAAAAGCCCGTTTACTTACAGAAGTATTTCCGGTTGCCGTGGATCTGATCACCTTGCTCCATAGTTGGTGTCTGTGTCACCACCCTCTAATAATAAATTGCTACGTATGTGTTGCTGACGTAGCAATTTCTTGAAATGAATATGTAAAAGTTTTCTTTTTATCCCCACAGTTTGGTATGTAGCTCAGTTATAGAGTCCTTCATTGGATTCACACCTTAGGACTGAAAAACAAGCAAAAAAATCAAACCAAAGGAAATAAAACTAAACCCCTACTTAGGTGAAGCTAACAGTGGACTGTCTGGCTTCAGGCTGAAGAGCTGGCTCACAAGAAAATTAAAAATATCTTCAGCCTGCTTGAAATAAAAATTTTCAGTTATGTACATAAGTTGCTAACTTCTGCTATCTAACTTAACTATTTTTTTATGTTTATAAATAATCTAGAAAGAACAAATACAAAGATCTAGGATTTTTGTAAGAAAGCAATATTACTAAATTTTACTGGCATTTTTTAATTTATATTGATATTTAACAAGACGTTTGCTGTCTATCTCTCCAACTCCCCCGCAAAAAAACCTCAGGGTTTTGTAGGAATAATTTCAAGCTTCAATGTGCATTTACAGAAATATACTTCTGTTTTCTTGTGTTATGTCCTTCATTGCTATTGTAGCTTCTCCAAAACAAATTTGAGATGTGTATAATTTTGATAAAAACATTATAAAATTATCACAAGAATTAGTCTCAGGAAGAAAAGTTTCTGATCCTCCATAAGAAGCATAATTCTTGCAGACTGCACATGTTATGTCACCATGTACATTGCACAATACATCCACCATTGAAAAGCTCTGTGCCTGTTTCCAGTAGGCTGAGCTAGAGTTGTTGTAGGAGCCATTCCTTGGGGCTTCTGCACTTGCAATTTTGAATTCTTCCCTCTAATGTATAAATGTTTTTTATTGGACTTACTATTTGATCCTCAAAGATAGGTAAGGCTCTTTAAGATGTTAATAAAAATGAAATTTTTTGAAGTACTTACATGAAATAAAATAGATATGTATGTAGGTATTTTAATATGCTATGGTTTAGGTATAAAAATGTACCCCTAAAAGCATCATGTGTTGAAGGCTTGTTTCTCAGCTGATGATGCTACTGAGGTGACTGAGTCATTAGGATGCTAACTTCATGAGTGGGTCAACC
The DNA here is from genome assembly GCA_026225945.1 of Cricetomys ansorgei. Lineage (NCBI taxonomy): Eukaryota > Metazoa > Chordata > Mammalia > Rodentia > Nesomyidae > Cricetomys > Cricetomys ansorgei. The sequence continues at coordinate 5,567,656 of JAMJFZ010000189.1, forward strand.
CATTAATGACTTCAAAGATGAATGGCTATTAGGAGCTGCGGCCTAATTGGAGAAAATGGGTCACTGAGGGGTGGACTTTTCAAATATGTATCTTATCTTGGACTTTTTCTCTCTTTTCTCTGCTGCCATACATAGCTGCCATAAAATGAGAAGCTTTCTACTACCATTCTCTTCTAACCATGACATTTCAACTTCACCTCAGTCCCACAATAGAGGCTGCAGACCATGAAACTGAGGTGTTATCTCCATCAACTTGGCCTGTGGTCAAGTCTGTTGGGGCATTTTCTTGTTTAATGATTAATATGAGAGATCCCAGTCCACTATGTGTAGTGCCTCCACTGCACAGGTGGTCCTAGGTTGTGTGGGAAAGCAGATAGAGCAAGCCATCATGAGCAAACCAGTAAGTAACATTCTTCCATGGTCTCTCCTTCAGTTCCTGCTGCGTTTCAGTTCTGTGTTTGAGTTGCCTTTTCTCACTGATTTGACTGTGATCAGGGTATGTAAGCCAAATAAACCTTTCTCCTAAAGTTGCTTTTGGTCAGTGTTTTATAATAGCGATGGAAACACAATGTAGGACAGAAATGTGTTTTATTGGGGTGGCAGATGGCAGTAGGCCAGTTGTGTCTTTCAGTACTGATACTCTACTTGCAGTGAGGAACAAATGTTATAAAGGGAAGGAAAGATGAAAGGAGGCAATTTTCATGTTGGAATTCATGACCTGTTGATAAAGACAGATCTAGTGTATTGGTTTGATAGTTGGAAAGCCGGTTTAGTCATCCAAGTGAGTATGGAATGTATGTGGAAGGCTGACACCCACTCTTGGTGTAAAAAATGGATGGGGTGATGAGGTCGTTCAATGGGGTTTAAATTTCTGAAGGAAGACAAGGTCATAGTTCCTAAGATGGCAGATAGCTTCTATCCTGCCACTTAGAGCTTTCAGTTGGTAGTCACTGCCTAGTGCTAAAAATGAAGAAGATCCTTGAAACTCCTTGTACAGTTTTTCATGAATGTCTACTGAATTTAAAAGAACCCAATGCCTCTGTGTTTCTATGGAACCCTAATTAGTTCATGCTCCTAAGTTAACTCATGCACACATAACTAAAAAGTTTCCAGGAGGGCAACTGTTTATAAATAGCAATCATTAGTGAATGCTAACTATATTTTGGGCACTATTCTGGTATAAAATCTATTCTGTGATACTTAATTCTTGAGTGCAGATTAAAATTTAGAAAAATACAGGCTGATATTGAACCCTAACCTAATCAAGATGAGTTTATATAGAACAGTCCTAACATGCGTTCTTATAGCTAAATTTTCATCTATAAGGTAAATTCCTAGTGTACAAGGACCCCTAAATTACTATTAATGAATAATTAAAAGTCAGTTTACATTTCACTCAGCACACTTATCTCTCATTTGTGGGTGTATGTGTGTTTATAATTATTGGTTTGTAGCTCATATTCTATGCAAATGGATTGTAGCAGAAGCTTGAAGGAGGAAATGCCATATGGGATTACAGTTAATAATGACCCAAGTCTGCTTCTCATTTTCTGTATATCTGTCTCACAGTGCCAAAGACCTTCCAAGTAATTGAATCTTTCCTCTCTATGATTGAATTCCAAAGGAGCTTTTTGTAATTCCTTTTTTACAATTATAACCATAAAATTAAAGTAATTTTCATATTGCTACAACTTGCTCAGGTTTATATGTGAACATATTTACAAGAGCTAATAAGAAAAGTATATTTTTCTTTATTTTCTCATTAGTATTAAGTAGTATGTTTTTTATTGGCATAAATTCTGAAGACAAAAAGTAGATTCACTATTTGTGTAATATTGCATATTTAGTCTATGCTGTTAGGTGGTTTTGGAGACAAAATCTCTGTTTAGTTTTGAAAATGTTGGAATGCAACCATTGAACAAGAGGCAACTGAGGAAATTCTTGAATACTCACTCATGAATCAGCTTTGGTTGTTCTTTCTTATAGAAATCATGGCAGATACTATTCATATTTTTAGTCAGTAAAAATATAATCAGCTATTCAAGTACAGACAAATAAGTTGTAACAAGTAAGGGAAAGTGATTAATATATTTTATATTTCTAAGTTGAAGAACATTTTCAATGAATTTAAGATACAACTTTCCAGTTTACCCCACTAAAAGATCAATACCATTTTCTAATTATTTATATTTACATTTACATAATGTAAAATTGGTTAGAAATTATTACTAGGATTTAATTATTAAAAGGCTAGAACAATGTTTTGTATTAAAAAATATGCATGTGCTTATTAGACACTAAAAATTAGTTTTATCTTTAATGAATGTTAAGATTTTTTTGACATATCTTCTCCAGAAGATACTTCAAAGGAAACGTTCTACAGAGGTAATCAACATTGCTGTAGAATTGTCTCTAATCCCTTTGTTGTAAACTCTGTGTATTTTGCTTCCTGAATATAGGAAAAAAATATATGTTGTAATTGACTTTTAAAACTTTTCAAATTCTGTAGTTGGAATTCTCTAGAGCAAGAATCTCAGACTGATCTTAAAGTTGTTTGTTACAGTTTAACAGATAAAATATTTTCAAACATTGATTGATAAGAATATTTTGGCTTTGCCTTTTGAATTATTGCATAACAGTGTTTTGGCTTTGCTTTTTGAATTATTGTATAGAATCTTTAAAGGAAACAATACCAGAAACATTGCTAAATGATAGGTCATGGATCTCTAAAGTGTCTGTTTCTCTGTCTTGAATTTAAAATTTTTGTTCAGGCTAGTGATGAAATTGTAAAGTTCTTAAAGTCACTTAGATATTTTTAATAATCTCAACAATAAGCTACTTCTTAGTCATTTGAATCAGATTTTGGTATGTGTGGTAACCATAAATAGTGGTCTGATAGCTAATCTTGATTGTTGACTTGTCATGCTTAGGAAGAAAGTACCTCAATTGAACCGTTGAATGCCTCTGTTAGATTGGCCTTGGAGCATAACTATGGGGAATTTTCCTGACTCGTAATTGATGTGGAATGGCCTAGCTCTCTGTGGGCAGTACTGTTCTTAAGCAGGTTGTCCTGAGGTGTGGAAGATAGGTAGCTGAATATGAGCCTGGGAACAAGCCAGCAAGCAGTGTTTCTCCATGCTCTCTGCTCAGTTTCTGCCTCTAAATTCCTATTGAGCCTCTGGTAGGCTTACCTGGAAGATGGACTAAAACCTGTAAGCCAAATCAGCTTTCAGCCAGGGCTGGTTTTCCTCCTAGAAGACATCAGTAGTATCTAGAGATGTTTTTGACACAATGATGGAGGGGTGCTGCTGGTCTAGTGGGGAGGAGTCAGCACACAGGTCAGCCATGTCATCAGGATTTTCCTAGCCCAGAATGCTAATAGTGCCCAGGTTGGGATCACAATATAAAATATTCCTTACATTGTATCAGAAAAAGAAGCTTGTGCCCTGTGCTGTGAGAATAAAGTTTTAGGGATAAAGATGGAGTTAGATATCTGCTGTTAGAAGTTTGTAATTGAAAAATGCAATTTAAAAAATGTCAGTTTAGAAATATTTTTTTCTGTTATTGTAATGGGATTATATTCAGATCTGCATGAACACTTTACTTGAGTGGGGAAACTCTTTAACTCCATTTGCATAACACTGGAGTGCTTATTTTTCTTATTCTTCCCACAGGTATATATTCAGGGTCTTGTCAATGTAAACATGATAGCTTTTTAAAAAGCAGTTCTCCAAAAGCATATTTACAAGAGTCAATGTTTGTGATTATGAAGTCAGCAACTAAGAATAATTACCAATTCTGTGCTGAGGTTGTTTTAGGTTAATGTGTCTTCCTCAAATAGTAGTTTCTTGTTCAAAATGTGATAATTGAGAGAGCATCTGGGAACATGATGAAGTGAGGATGAGAATAGTGTGAGCCCTTTTCTGAAGTCTAAAATTAAACACTTGGTGTGTAGAGAGTGAATGTTTGTATGTGTGTGTGCATGCACACACGTGCACTTTCATATAAAGATGGACATCAAAGTGTAGTCAATAGTAATGTTGACAGATTTTAATTTCCTCTTTGTTTAGGAACATTTATCAAGAGACTAGGTTTATAATGAGCTTTACAATTATGATCAGAAGGAAACAGAATGATTCTCTTTCCAGTTCTGACCAAAAAAAAGTAATATTGCTGCTGTTCTTAGTTAACAATACCGAACCCTGGCAAGATCCCAATGTGGTTACATTTTTAATTGTGTGTGTGTGCCTGTGTGTGAGCATGGTTGTGTGTGTGAGAATGCATCTATTTACATACATACACACATACATATTCATCATATATACATATATAAACATCATATATACACACATATACATCACATATACATATGCATCATTTATACACACACATATACACACATATACATCATATACACACACATACATATACATTGTATATCCACACATACACATCATATATACATATACATACATATATACACATGCATATACCTCACAGATATAAATACATCATATATACATACACATCATATGTATACGTATACATATACATATATACACATATATTGTATATTGTAGACAGCTAGTTGATAAGGCCAGTCTTTTTTGTTTTTGTTTTTCTTGGTACCACTTTTCTTTGAGGTTGAGCTTGCCCACAGTGGTGTTTGATGGTGGGGGAGGGCAGCTGTTGCTGATCTTCCTGCCCAAACTTCCTGAGTCACTGGGATTACAGGCCTGTATAACTACTCCTAAATTTAAAAAGAAAATGTATTAGAAAGATGGGACAAATTCAAAGATTCATTTGTGGACTTGGAGTTTTAAAACATACTTTTTTTTAGTGATTTCTGCTACAGTATTACAAATTAATCTGAAGTCTTAAAACTTCCATAAACATAATTTACATATGATTATTTGTCTCATTAATTGTATGACATAAGATCACTGAAGAATATACATGTATTACAATATCTGTGAATATGGATTTTAAAAGTTTTATGCTTTCCATTTTAATTACTAGGATCAAAATGCAAGTAGTAATAAAAAAGTTAAGTATAGTTTCTAATATGTAATAATTTAATCTGAGTGGTCAAATGTAAATGTGCATAGAATTCGGGTCACATGCACACATGCTTTAATAGAAAGGCAGAAAAGAAAAGAACGCACATACTTTTCATTCCCAACATTTCCTATGGGAAAGATTGAAATGTCTAGAGACTTCTTTCTTACACAACGTTCACAAATTGTCTCTAAATGAAAATCAAACTAAACCAATTGCTGTATGACAGTTTAAAAATTAATATGCCACACACTTTTAATCCTAGCTTTCAGGAGGCAGAGGCAGGCAGATTTCTGTGAGTTTGAGGCCAGCCTGGTGTATAGAGTTAGTTCCAAAATAGCCAGAGGCCAGAGTTACAACAGAGAAGCCCTCTGGAAAAAACAAACAAAAAACAAAAACAAAAAAACAAACACATAAACTAATACATATTTCTTGGACTTTTTTGGTCTACCTATACAGCAGATTTGCATTTGAGCATTTTCAAAATAAAAACTTTGTCTAAGGTTTTCCTAGCATTTTGTTTTGTATAGCCCACTAAAATTTCAATTTAAACTCCAAGCTATAGCTATAAGATTTAGGGTTTTGTTTTATTTCCTTGAAATAACCACTTAATCTGTATTTTAATTATTTATTTTGGCATACTAATAAAATTATATTAATCCTAAATAATATTTGAGACTATAATATATTGCTAAATATATTAAATCACAATTTAACCAATGATTTTATTAAAGTAATATTTTTTCATCTTCTGCTTAAGCAAATTTTCAGTACCTAAGGTAATTTCAAATTTTGAATTAATATGAAACTGAGCTAATAAAATATTTTAGATGTCTGAATAATTTGAGTCCTCAGATATTAAAATAATACTAAGCAAATTTTAAAATTTTATTCTTTAATTTCTCATTTGAATGGATTTACATCAACAAACACTTTCTTTTTCTTTTTTTACTTTGAGGAAGTAGAATCCAGGCACGGTAGCACACGTGCAATCCCAGCACTGCATAGTGAGTCAGAGGTGTTGTTAGTGCTGCCTGGCTGTTCAGGTTCCCAGTTGTCACATACCAACACCCTTCCTCTTATTCTCTGAGTCTCAGCAAGGTTATGTAAATGGAAATGAAATGTTTCTAACATTGTCTGACTGTCATGAATCACATACAGTCAGAAACAAATATTTCATTAGATTGTAACTTCACTCAGCAATATAGTAATTAAGATAAAATTCAGTAAGAATTTTGAATTTTTCCCTTTTATTGAAAATAGTTTTTTTTTTTCCTCAGACATTATATCCTGATGATGGTTTCCCCTTTCTCTACTCCTCCCATTCCCTACTCATCTCCCTTCTCATCTGGATCCACCCCTTCTGCCTCTTATTAGAAAACAAAGAGGCTTCCAAGGGATAATAAAATAAAATAGCTTAAACAAAGAAAGACTCTTGTTTTGTTTTTACCAGAATACATTTAGAAAAGTCAATTGCACAATCAATGTCACATCTAAGAATGATTCCTGTTTAATCAGGTTTGAAAAGCCCACTCTGAAAGACGAGATGCTTACTTAGAAGCCTGCATTCAAGACTATATATGGATTCCTTCTATAAAATCCTTCTAAGAAGCCAAGAGCACCACCATAGTCTTATACCACATTAGAGTCCTTGTAAAATGTAGAGGCCATAAAAAGAGAGTCATTTCCCCAAATGTAGAGGCAGTCCAAGAGGGATGTGTTGGAGAATGTGTCGAGAGCTTGTGCTTTTAACCAGAGATCTAAAGATCCAATCTGAGATTCTGATGAAAAATTCACCTAGAAGATCACTTTATGCTTTTTATGGCAGCCTGGTACTATAAGAGAAAGGGCTTGTGTGTTAAACTGGAACACTTGAGGCACTGCATCTCTATGGTTAATTAGAGGAAATGTAGTAAAGCAAGCCTTTGTTTTTACAATAAGAGACTCACATGACTTTTTTATCTAGTAAGGTATATATAATTTCTGCTGGCAGAAAAGATAAGATTATGATTTATTGTGCTGTTAAGCTTTAACCCAATTCATATCTAAATTAACAGTCACCTTCCAAAATTACTTTTTACAATGCTTTTAAAGCACTGAGCTCTTGATTTTCTAATTTTAACTAGATTTCTCATCTAATTCATTTCCTCATGATTACTGAGCATGTAAAAGCTTTGATACATATTCACTTTTTATTTATATAGGAGTCGTGATTTTACATTTTTGATGATTATACTGCAATGGGCCTGAACAAGTAGGGACATTTACTGAGAGTGATCCTGAGTGTGCATTAGGGGCAAGTATTAAGTAAAGTAGGAAATCCAAGTAGTTTGTTTTGGAAGGTTAATTCCAAATACAACTTTGTCTTACTTAAGAATATTGTTGGAAGAATGAAGTCTGAGGGCATACAGTAAGATCAAAATCAAAAGCATGGATACTCATAAAAACTGCTACTCGTTGTAGCCGTTGTAGAAGATCCTAGAAGAGCAAGCCAAGATACTTGTGCTTTGTTCTGCAGAGTTCTAGGCACTGTGAAAACCGTTATGGAATAATTACAGGCTCAAAGTTTCAGAAAAATTTAATTGGCTCAGTATGATGAGAAAGAAAGAGAATGAGCTAGAACGGTAGCCATTTCTCCAGGCCTCATAAAATAAAAGGATGATTGAGAAAAGGATGGGCATGATTAAAAGTCAGCCTGAAATTTAGGTCCCTTTATGTTCTTGTTTCATAACTGTGGGCTTTGGCCAAAAGGAAGACAAAATCAGAAAGTGGAACAATGAATGTCAGTTCCTCAATTATACCTTTCCTAATGTGTTGATAAAGAACAAGCATGTAAAGCTACGGAAGAACTCTTTGGGGCTCATTGAAGCAAAAAATCTTCATATTGACCAAACCAAGAAGTAGGCATATTGTACCTCTTAAGACTGAAAGAGTCTTAACATATTCTGGGACAACATTATTTTCTTTTCACAGTTAGGCATGAGGGTAACAAAAGGCATAGTGTGGAACTCGTTACAAACAGGAAGTCCACATCTGTAATCACAGTTGTCAAATTGAGACAGAGCTTTGTGTTAGAGAGCAAGGACAGAACTGTAAAGGCATTTGCAGGGTACTGACTGCTTCCAGTGCTTGTAGAGCCCTCAGCTCAGGGGCTTTCAGTGTTGTCTTCTCCAAGCTGCCATTTGATCACTCACTGCATTTCAGTCCTTCAAGGCTCTGGTTTCATACAGAAACTCTTTATATTTGCATAAACCTAACAGGAACTGGATGCATGAAAAACAAATTCAAGAGCAAGTGTGTTAAATTCATGATTTTTAAAGAAGTTCTGAAAATGACTCAGTACTCATATGAAAAGTGGCGTGGTGGCCGCAGGGTAGGAATGAGGGTGTTGACGCAGAATCCTCCAAATTCAGTGGCAGTCTATACTTGCAAGCTGCTCACTTGGGGAGACCCTTTCTCAAAGATAGGGTGTGGCGAGATCAAGGAAGACATTGTCTTCTTCCTCCACATGTACACACATTCATGCACACCCCCACACATGTACAGCACCCATAAGAATATGCATATACACTGTATACATACACACAAAATAGAACTTAATAAGGGAGTTCTAGAATTAAATAATGAAAAACAGATTTATCATCACCTAACAACCCTGTTTGTAGAGTTTTCTACATTTTAAAGTTTTAAATAAGGCACTCTCCTTTAATTCTTTTGTATTGGGTGTCCTATGGTCAAGGCTGCAAGTCTGTTCTTTGTAAATCATGAATGGCTGTGGACTTGAATGTCTTGGACTGTCTAAAGCTCTGTGTGTGCAGTCCTCACCCCTGCCCACTGTGTGCAACCCTCTCCCCTGCCCACTGTGTGCAGCCCTCACCCCTGCCCACTGTGTGCAGCCCTCACCCCTGCCCGCTGTGTGCAACCCTCTCCCCTGCCCACTGTGTGCAGCCCTCACCCCTGCCCACTGTGTGCAGCCCTCACTCCTGCCCACTGTGTGCAGCCCTCACTCCTGCCTGCTGTGTACAGCCCTCACCCCTGCCCACTGTGTGCAGCCCTCACCCCTGCCCGCTGTGTGCAGCCCTCACCCCTGCCCACTGTGTGCAGGGCTCTACTAGAATTTTATCTCTTCCTGCTGTTTTGAATGTTAGAACTATAAGGAATGTTTTGCTGATTCTTGCTGGCAAGGCTAGTTCTAGAACAGAGGTAATAAAGATAATAGGTTCTCTGTGACTGTTGACAGTTACAATTTCATTTTGGCATTAAATTTATATACTGCTTAATGTGTCTGACCTGCAGCTTTATATGGACTATAATGAAACAGTCCCTCTTGGGTAGCCTGACATACAACTGAGTCCTATCATTATGACTTGATCATAAGGTTTTACTTTGCTCTGGAAGCACTACATAGCAGGCTACTATGCTTTTCAAATAAATAGGTTCATTGATATTAAGAGGCCTGCTGTATTTTACTGGGGTATCAGAAAAATTAAAAAAAAATTGACCAGAAGTGCTCAAGGACAAGTAGCTGTAATTCCCAAAGGTGTACTAGTCACTTTAGCCAGATAGCCTTTCAATTATAGGAACTTGGTTTTATAATCTCTTTTTGTTTTTCAGATTAAATTCTATTCCTATTCATCATTAATTATGTTAATTACATTACAACCTAGCAATTCTGGTAGGAAAGCATTTTATTCTGGATACAAATGATAAATTTGGGGATCTGATTGAAAGCACAATTGTAAGATTATCATAAACACAATCTGTCGATGTCTTAATAAAATGATGGTGGAAATCAAGATAATTAACTGTAAAAGAGACAGTATTATAAGTAGACCATTTTCTTCTGAATGCAAATGCTACATACGGAAGTGACAGTGGTCATCTCTGTTAGACACAGACACATCTGCATTTCTACAGCCTGCTCTTCCCTAGTTAGAAGTCAGGTGCTAAGAACAGTTTGGATAATGATCCCCTCTGCCACATCCAGTGGGTGTCATAGACTCAGCCTCAGAGGTTAGTGTTAGAGGAGATGCTCAGATTTGAGGTTGTTGAAGAGAATTTTAATTACTCAGACCCATTAGCAGTTTGGGCGGCTGGGAAATCAAAGGAGTTGTATTAGCTTTGCTGAAGTATTTGTAGGAAGAAAACCTGCTACCTTTGGAGGACAATAAAAAGATGAAGGAATAATTTATAGTCAGTTGTTACAGGGCCCTTCACATGCCAATTATTTTATATAAGCAGTGAATTTTTCTGTGCCTCAGAATCCATCAACTGTCTTTACCCTTAGTTAGCAGTGGGGGCTGTGAACCCCTCTCCCCTCCATGTCTGAATGTTAACTGGCTAGATCTTTTGTTTTGTTTTGTTTTGTTTTGTTTTGTTTTCAAGACAGGGTTTCTCTGTTGTAACTTTGGCTGGCCTGGAACTCACTCTTTAAACCAGACTGGCCTCAAACTCACAGAGATCTGCCTGCCTCTGCCTCCCGAGTGCTGGGATTAAAGGTGTGCACCACCACCGCCCAACCAACTGGCTAGATCTTGTGCAAGTGACCACAGCTGTGAACTAATATGTGCAACAGGAAGAAACCCTTTTCAGTATCATATTGCATAGTATAAACAAATCAATATGAAATAACCATGTTAATTGACATCTTTTTGTTCATTTAAAAGGTACACAGGATTGCCAGATTCAAGAATTGCTAAAAATCTAAAGAAAAAAAATGTGTAGATACACAAAAAGGATAACTAAAAGATAACAATTTAAATATGATTGATGGAACACTACAGAACTTAAAAGATGTCTAATTGGTACCCTTTGCAGAATATGAAAGGGTATAATAGAAACAAAAGACTATCATGAAAAGAAGCAATCAGAACAAAAAAATCAGATTACTAAAGTAGAAATTTCTTACACCAATTGAAATATATAAGGGACATTGTTTTAGTCTAAGCTGACTTTAAATTTTTGAACAAACCCCCCAATACTTAGAAAAACAAAACTACTGGAAAATAAAACAGTTAAAGGATAATTGCAAATAGATTCAGTAGATTCAACATCTGATTAGTACAAAAAATAAGAGAATAAAAGGGAGAAAATGTGGTTTCATGATAGGATTCTTTTGTGAGCTAGATGAAACTTGTCATTAGGGAGATAGCTCAGTCTATAAAGTGGTTGCCATGTGAGCATGAGGATTCAGTTTGATTCCTCAGAACTCATTTAAAAGTGCTGAGCATGGTGGCTTGGGACCCTGCTACTGAGGATAGGGAAAATGGAGACTGGTGGGTCCTAGAGTATTGCTCATCAGCCATCCAAACCTAACTGACAAGCTCATGTTCTAAGCCAGTGAGAAACTCTGTTTCATTGAAGTGAGGTGGACAGTACCTGAGTAGGAATGATGCCATAGTTTGACCTATGACCTTCATATGTACCCACATATACACAGACACACAAAACCTCCTCTATCAATCAGCCACCCTTAACATGTAACTTCAAATCTTGATGTCTTTAACATCATTTCCTTCGATTATGTGTCTATGCTGTGGCTGCTTGGGTCATCACACTAGTCTTATCTGAATTAATTCACGTCACTGTTCAGTGGAAGATTAGCTGGAGATTTAGCTGTTACAAAGTGGACTCTCTCACAGGGCTTTAGCTGAACTGCAGGGCTGATTTGACAGGTGTAACTGAGCCATAAACCTCTCTGTCCTGATATTGTCAGCTTGTTCTCTTGGCAGCAGACCCAGAAAAGCAGGAAGAACAAAGCTTTAAATTCATAGACCTTCAAGTTTCTTCTGGATTTTGTTTGTCTTTTGCACAAAACATCCCAGAAGCACCCTAGCAGAGGTGTGCACAAACTGAGTGGCACGATTGCCTCCAAACCACCTTCTCCTTTGGCTATCAAGCTGCCAAGCAGGATGAATAAACCTGAGGATAGACAGACAGATCTTGGTAAAATTTCAGAGTTCTTAAGATAAAGAGTTGCTAAAAGCTGCCAAGTAGCAGAAAATACATTCTACAAAGTAATGAAAATCAGAAAGCATCAGCTTCCTCGGCAGCAACACTTGAAACAATGTCCTCAAGAGCTTATGGGAAAGTAAATTTAAGTCTAAAATTCTGATTTCTACTTTTAATCATACTCAAGGAAAATACAGGGATTGATAAAGAATGTCTATATGAACATTTACAGAGTTCAACACTTTGAGTGAAATAATGATATAAAAGAGGAAAGTAACATAGTGCAATCTAGAAAAAATAAAGAAAATGAGAAAAGAATATTAAAAGATTGTACCTAGAGCCTAAAATTTCAAAAATTCTCTATTACACAGCAAATTGTAGTTTTGAATAAAAATTTTTTCCCAAAGGGGTTAATTATGCTACGCTTCTGCAACAAATAATGCTCAATAGTCATAATGCTAGGAATGTTGCTTCCATGAATTCTAAGCTTTAAGATCAAATTGTACACAAAGACCGAATCATTATGTGATGTGAGGGGAAGATTAGCAATCACAGGAGAAGGTGGGACGTGGAGCAGGGGAGGGTGACACCCACACTCAGTGCCTCATTTGCATCACAGTTGGGGGTGATGTGAGGGTTACAAATGTACAAATGAGCTCTAGCACTTTGAGTTATAAACAGTGGCCAGGAGAAGAGCTAAAATAGACTTTAAATGGCAAAAGTCCAGAGGCTGAGTAGGAAAAAAATGAGGGAGTGGATATAAGTACCCTTGATTCCTCTATCCTTGATTCCTCATCTTCCATAGGAGACGAGTCAAAGGCACTATGCAAAGTAAATTGAGAAAGAGTATATGTTCAAGACAACACATAGAGTGTATCTATCTTTACATGTATAAATATTACCTTTATGTTTGTGCGTGTATATATATTCTAGAGAGAAGACATCCTTATTATTATATATGAAATAAACTGTAGCACATGTATAAGAAGGCGAGTATGCACTGGCAGATTGCAGAGGACTGTATGAAGACTGCCCATATTCCTCAGTGACAAAGGAAGCACTAAAATGGAAGTGTAGAGGTGCTGTTTACATTTGCATAGATACGTGTCATCCTGCCAGCTTGCCCATCTCTATCGTATATGTCTTTGATAGAAAACCCAGCCCCTGTGGCTACTACTTATGTTTCTATTATTTTTGTACCTAAGAGAACCTAAGAACACACAGATAAAAAACTTGTTCATATTTATATGTGACAGGTTTGGTGATACATATGTAATTTCAGCACAGTAGAAGGTGAGGTGAGAAGATTTGAATTTAGCCTAGGCTACATAGAGAGTTGTAGGCAAGCCTTAGCCTTGGTTACACCTCCCCCCCCCCTCAAAAAAAATATTTATCCAGCCATGTATTGTGTTAGTTATAACTTTACTTGTAATATTAACCACTAATTAAGTGATTCATTTTCAAATATCTAAATTACTTTGCATGGTTAATTCTTGATACTACCTTCCAATTTTTCATAAAAGCCAACTTTGTGGAAATGAGATCCTCATGGTCCTGTTAAGAATGTAACGTAGGTGTGTACCATCCTCAGAAATGCTTTCCTACAAGGCCTTTCATCTAGTCACTACCAAACAGAGCATTATCTGTACTGAGCCATCCAATGGATCAACTTCCCTCATGGTTTTTATGTATATTTACAAAGGTGGCCATTAAGGAATTATAGGCTGGTCATCTTTCTCTTCATTTACAGAAAATATGTCCTTTGTTCCTATAATGATAACGATACAAAGCAATGTGCTACAAGAGAAGAGAGGAACTAAAATATGGAACTAACACAGTGTCAAGATTCATGGAATTTATATCTTAAAAGAACATGGGCTCAAGGATGGCTCAGTTGGTAAAGTGCTTGTTTTGCAAACATAAGGACCTAAATTCAATCCCCAAGGCACACACTTGTAATCCCAGCACTAGGGAGGCAGAGAGACAGAAGGAATTTGAAGGCTTCCTGGCCAACTAGTCTAGCAAAGTCTGTCATTCCAAGTTCAGTGAACAACTCTGTTTCAAAACAAGAGGTAGAGAGCAATTGAGAAAACCATACAATGTAGACCTCTAGCATTAACATGAATGTGCACAAATGTGTAAATGAATGCATAAACACATGAACACATACAAACACAAACAAGGGACTGATAGGTAGATTCTACTTAGACTGTTCTGCATGGGTTCTGAACTATCCGTTGAGTGTGTCTGCTGAGCTTTACAATGAAGACTTGTCTAGGATCAGTGTTTGCAAGAATTTTGCAGAATTTTGTTTCTCAGCACAATCCAGTGAGCTAGTGCCTGTGTGTTTACCAGGCAGAAAAGTTCCTGTAGTGATATATATTCTTCCTGGTAATGTAGTTCATTGACACTGACTGTATGACACATGTTCTGGACACACGTGGTCACAAAAAGTCAACCTGAGACAGAAGAGAAAGAGAATTTGGTTAGGAAAATTCAAGAAAAGTGAGATAAACAGCCCAGCATTGGAGATATTAATAGGAGATGGAAAAACCATTGAGCTGTTTGTGTAGAGGCTTCTCATAGGACTTATGGAAGAAACCAGAAAAAGACTGAGGTAGTTTCTATTGACATTAATTTTCCAGATTTTTATGAACCAAGCAAGTTAGGAGGTTCCACTCTCTATAGACATGCGTCTGTTCCAACCAAGGAAATGACCATGTGCTCTTCATGCTACTCATCTAGTTTGGGAGGAAGAAGCCCCCTCTGTCTATCTCTGACTTGTGTTGTTTGCTGCTGGCCTTTCTGCTGATCCACCATTGGTCCTGGATGCTGTTGCTACTGTCCACCTTGCCACTGTCTTGGTCTTGATGGTTGTCAATCAAACTGCTTGCCTGCTTCTTACAAGCATGTGGCCAGCTTATAGGTTCCATTACTACTGATAGAAAGCTAGCTCCTTCCCCAATATATTTATGGTATTTTCTATTACTTCATTTTAATCTATTTATTTTTGAAAACTCAATACCTGTAAACTAGAGATATGTAGGAATTTATAATTTGGAAACACTGGACCACGTATGTTAAAGGTCCACATTTTGTTTAAAACGTTATTTCAAGAATATAAGAATATTCTTATTAGGCCAGATGGAGATAACCCATGTGCTAAAGACTCAGTGGTCACCAAGAGTCAGCCTGAGACTGTGAGTCTCAAGTCCATTGTCTTGTGCAGATGGTGATTAAAGATATGGACATACAGGGGAAAGTGAAGTGAAAGCAGACCTCATTAAGGGAAATTAAAGAAAAGTGAGATAAGCAACCCAGAGTGAGTGGGATTCCCAGGAGAGGGATAGAAGAATATATTCTCAAAATAAGAATATCACCTTTATTTTAAGGATATTATAGGAGTAATCCAGGTCTTATTGGTGTACTGTAATTTAGATATTGTTAGTGTTTTTACATAGAGTTCTGGGCATTTTAAGACCTCGGAGGTGTCTGGTTTTCTTCTAATGGCTTTATGCTGCTTTGAGAGAGTAAGGCTTCCATGCTTCAAATGAGTTTTTGATATGATATTGTTTTATTTTTTTCTTTCTTGCTACATGTAATATCCCCACAACCTAAAACAAGATGATTATCTTTTTGATAGACAAGCAATTAACTTTTGAGGTGAGTTTAAAGGGAGCAAAACATATCTGTTAGGACACTGGAAATAAATAGAAATTTCTGACAGGCAAACATTATAGCTTGCATTTGTTATGCTGTAGCTAAAGCTATGTCAGCATTTTTTATTATACACCTAGGAGATTATCAGTCTGCAATAAAACTTCTTTCATATTGAGGCTTCTTCTTTTGATTCAGAGCTTACTCAAGAAGAGCCTTTGATTTCCTGAACATGGGCAAGTAGCTTTGCTTCTGCCAGCTGCTCTAAGGGAGACCTGTGCCTGGGCTTCCCAAACAGTTACACAAACACACTGTGAATGGACTTACTGATTGGTGAAGTGCAGTATCTATAGTAAAGACAATGTAGAAACCAGTTGGAAGCATAATTTGTAAGTGTGTTGAAATTATTTCTCACTGAACCATACAGGGTGGGTAGGCTTTCCTGTTGCAGATTAATCCACATTACCTAGCATCGGTGGAGCTTAGCACACACTTCATAGCACACTCTATGTGGGTAGTGAAACCTGAGTTATTGGTGATTTTAATCATTCCCATCCAAAACTGATTTCCCAACAGTTTAACAAAATGATTGCAGGTTTTGAGACAAATGGGTATAAAGCCTTATCTTATGTACATCAACACATTACAACACTAAAAAATAGTGCATGGCAGGGTCTAACCCCAGTGTCCTGGGAAAATGTGTCCAAATCTCTGTGCCCTCCAATTCCTATCAAATAACAAATAGGGTTAGTGACCTCCTGTCTCTGCCTAGATATAGTAAGTTCCAGGTGGTGTGACTATGTGGTGCTGGCATAACTTCCTTGTTATTTTTTAATGCTTTTATATTCTATCATAGTACCATAGAAAATAAGACAAGCTAAATTTGTGCAAAGTTCAAACAGAATACTACCTGATTATAGTATGTGGGGTCTAAAAAGGCCTACCTCACAAAAACAGAGAGAACATGATAGCTAGCAGATACCGGAGGGTACCCATTTCTAATTAGCAGAGAAATGGTAAATCATTGATAGTTATTAGTAATAATGTTTATTTCAAATTTGCTGATGTGAATCATTGATAGTTATTGGTAATAATGTTTATTTCAAATTAGCTGAAAAAGATTTTAAGCAATCGTATCATAAAAATGTAAGGAGGTAATATAACAGTATGTTAATTATCTTTATTTAATTTGTCTATAGCATGTACATATGTCAAAACATTACATTGTATACCATAGTTATATACAATTATTACACAAATTTTTAATTTTACTATAATTGTACTATATTTTTAAAAACTTTTTTTTTAAATAAAAGGTGTAGGTAGTTCAAGCCTTACTGTTTAGTAATTGTTGCCTGGTGAACACAATTTAATGATTTCAAAAGCAAATGCAACTTTTATGTAATAAACTCCAGTTTTAGGAGCGAGAATTCTGTTTTCCTAGGGGATTCATTTGAAAGTCTTATTCCTGCTGATGTTGCTGATGTTAAGAAAGCATTCCTCTATTATATTGTAAAGCATGGCAGAAGAAAATGCTCTTACATAATGTACATGCCAAGGTATATCAAAATAATGTTATATTGTGTAAGGCTTTCTCCTGCTTCAATTCAGAGAATAGCAATTTTGTCCTGTAGAAGTAAATTGATTGATAGAAGATAGCAAGAAAAAGCCGCACCATTGCTCAGATTTGTTTGGCTTTATACCACCTCACTCTATAATATAAGAAGGGTTCAGTTACAGCTTGGAAGCTGGGGTAAGTGTATTGATGCAAGCAATGGTAGAGAGCCAACCGAAATGTGCCTACCACCTGTGTGGCTCTTTTGATACCAGTTGTTTTCCAGTTTTTTGAGTATAGGTTGGAGAATTCATCAATCTCAGTTTACAAATCTGAAAAAGAATTTGTTTTGTGGGTTCAAGATTTGATAATCAAGGACAACAAGTGTCTAAATCCTGTAAGACTGGTGTCTAACTTTCCTTCAATGAGCTTTGGTTTGAGATGAAACTCCCCTTTGCTATTAAAGCAGAAGTCACTTAAAATATATTTAAAATTTTTTTCAATACATCCCAACTACAGTTTCCCCTCCCTTCGCTCTTCCCAGTTTCCCACTTAAAATATTTTATGCTATTAAAATGCATATATATTGACATATCTTTGATATACAATATAAATTTTAAGGTGGAGTTTAAGTATATTTTGTTTGTAGAGATTTTTTTAAATTTCATATGAATATATATGTATGTATATATATATATATATATATATATATATATATATATATACAAGAATATATAAAAATATACATATATATATATTTTAAAGGTCATTTACTAGTCTTTAAGGGCCTTAAAGTTGCTTTCAAAGCAGAAAATGTGACTGATGGATTTCACCTGAACAGGAGCATAGTCATCCCATCTTCCTCATCAATGTAGCACAAGCCTAGTGCTTCCTTGCAAGCTTAAGAATACACAGGTAAACACTTCATCACCAGTCCTGAGCAGACATGTTTCCTGTTTACTCCTCTTTTCCCTGCTGTGTGGCCACCACCGTCTTGCTGTCTCCATTAAGACACAGGGAATTCAGGCAACTGAGCCTACCATGAAGCCGTGTTCACTGTGTGGATAATTACCATACAGAATGCAGGTAACATTCTTTTTATCTATGATTAAAATGTTGCAAGAGAAGATGAGAAATATTGTCGGAATCTTTGACACAAGGATAACAGGCGAATGTTAAAATGTAAAATGTATTTTATAAAATCAAAAATCAGAATTCTCCATCTTTATCTATTCTATTAGTTCTGCAAACTTCAGACTGGATTCTGCAAATCTTTATTTCTTTATATTACTTTTTTGTTTCCCAGAGTCTCCTCAGTAGATACTCTTTCTGGGAATTTGACCTTTTTAGTAGTGACTCTTTAGCAAGGCAGGCTAAGGCAATAAAGTATAATTATATATATTCTTTTTTTCTCAGATTTGACTAGAATATGTACACTATGCTTTGTTTCTATTAATCTCACATCTCTAAAAACAAACACAGTTGGCCATCTCATCGTCTGACCTGCAAGGCATCGTGCATCTACAAGGTCAGCATCCTTGTTCACAATGGAATCCTCTCTGGAAGGCATGAGCTTCTGTTTTATTCACTTCTTTCTTTGAGGATTTCTCTGTGTAACTTTAAAACTCAAGAGTTGTCATCCTTGCCAAAGAGATAGAAGCCTTTGTTGCAAAATGAGTTCTTAAGAATTAGAATAAACTGCAGCGAGTTTGACAGCTTGTGAAGACTCACTGCTGCACCTGTGGCTGCCTGCCATTGCTCTCTCCCTCTGCGCCCCGCCTCTCCCTTTCCCTCCCCTCTCTCCTTCTTCTTCTGCCTCTCTCTCTCCCTCTTTCTACCCACCCCCACAGTTTCACTGCAGGGACTATATCTGATCACCATGATTGGCCAAGTTCAGATTTCTCTGCCTTATTCTAAAGACTATAGGCTTTGAGCCCCGAGAAAGCTATTTTTTTTCCTCACCTCATTTTAAGTCAGGACTGTATTACCATACAGTTTCTTAGTTTCCATTTCTCCTTTGAGGCTGAGGTTTTCAGCATTTTACTTTCAGGAGCATGTAGATCTTTAGGAAGAGTCTAGAGGTAAAACCTGCAATTCTGTGATGAACAGTATAAAAGCATGTAAGCCACAAGACCTCCCTGTTGCCAGGAGCAGGGATGACAGTATCTGTTGGGAGATTCCATTCCACCCTCTGGAGAGAGCTCATTGGGCTGCACTATGCAGGTCTTTGGAATCCCTCATCATCCTGAAGGAACTTACACTACTGGTTGACATGCTTCCACTTAAGGGGATATTTATAGCCACTGTTTCCTAGAAGCTTCCTGGGCATAAGCTTCTACCATCTATAATCCTGGCAAGGAACCTTAGCAAGAATTGGTTGGCTCCACCGTTGGAATAGTGAGAGTAAAGAGAACAGCAGAGCACTGTTTATAAATGTACCTCTAGTAAGGTTTCTAGAGGCAGTTGTCACCAAATTCCTGTAGATAAAAGCCTGAGCTCTGGAAATGGGCCAACAGGGGCTTGTTCTACATCTGCCACTGACTGGCCGTATGACCTTGGTTGGTTTACATACCCTTTTCTTATTTCAGTTTTGTTATCACTAACTGGCAGCAGTAGGGTCCAGGGCAGAGATGTTGAGAAATATAGGAGCTCATTTGCACGATGCATTTGGAACAGTTCCTGCACAGTAGGTGCTTTGTATGAGCTTTGTTGTTTTTAAGAGTTCCCTTTCTTGCTCTCTATTTTATCTATATCAGATACTTTTAGGAAATAAGTGATAAGAATTTGCCAATTACTGAGAGGGAAAATGCAATTTTAACTTCTGTTTCTAATAATATCCATGTAAATATTTATAAATAGACCTAATTTTAATTGTTATGCATTTAATAATGTTTAGTTTTAAATGTTACAACTATCTGTATTTTATTCTGTCTTAGGATATACCAAAGTGATTGGTACTAACCTTATAAAATAGATTGTACAAATATGAGATTTCTATGGGTGTCAAATCATTGTAATATATGAGTTTCACTTTAATTAGTGCATTTGTGTGTATGTACATATGTATACATGTATGTATGTATGTATGTTGTTTTTTAAAGAGAGTCTAGCCCAGAGTGGTCTCAAACTCAGTGCAAGCACACCCTCTGGGCTTTGAGTGTATTTGTATATGCTTGAAACACGTGTCAATATTTCAAGGTAATCGTTTTAGGAATAATATAAATAGAAAATAAATATAATTTACTTGTTTCCAAAGTTCATGTTGAGATTAAGATAATACTGTGTGGTAGTACATTGCTGTGACTCATTAAGAGGGACACAGACACATTTTCATATGTGGAAGCCCTGCCAGACCTCAGCAGAGGGAATCACCGTCATTGCCAGAGCCATGCTGAATCTACTGTGGAACCCCAAGTATCTGAGCTCAGATACTTTACTGATTCAGAACTCCTTAGGTGTTCTACTGATACCATAAGTGCAGATCATAAGCAATTAAACGTCCCCCACATTAATCCAACACCTCAAGGCAATACAAAATGCCAAGACCTATGATAGCTCCTCACCCAACATTGCATAAAACAATTATTCTATATATAACTAAAAATAAACTGTTGCAACAATTCCCCTTTTCCGTATTAAAAACATGTATTACCTTTACAACATAATTTAACACTATACAGCAAAACCATCTATAAGAGGAACAATCACAGGGGTTGCTAATGCACAGGACCAAATGAAACCAAACATCTATCAAGCTTTTCACAATGTCTTTGGACAGCAGATAAACATTATCAATGTCCAATTATCTGGAATTCACTCACCATCTTCTGGGCTCCTCCAAAGGGGTTGGATCACTTCTCTGGCTCTGACCTCTGGAGCACACACAGCTTGTCCTCCAGGCTCAGGCTGGTTCCATTCCACTGTTGTTACTGTTGTCCTTGGTCATCATCCCATGGCACTGGCATCTTCAGACACTGGGGTCTCTGCTGCAACTGGGCTGGGCTCTCTTCATGATGCCAAGGCTCAGCTTCTTTACATAACCTCTTCAACTGCTACTGAGGCTGCACTTTTAGGAATGGCCTCTCCTCGCCTCTCAAGTGCCAAGCCTCAGCTGCTCTCTAAAGACCCTTTCATGTCTTCAAAATCAGCAACATCTGCGTGACTCTTACAGTACCAAGGTTGACTACCAGCACAAGATACAACCTTCAGTTCTGGAAGACAGCTTCTGTGTGCTGACCCTCTGCCAGTGGGAAGAATCACTAGTTGAAACATTCTGGCCATTTGACGTTCTTTCTCACCACTAGTTCTCACTGGGAACTTTTTTCCTCATTTATTTATTAATGTCACAGCCTTTTCTCTTCATAGAGGGTTATTTCCTTTCTCTCTCTCTTCCTTCAGGAGCCTTCAATTAACACTTTAATCTCTATCCTCTGGTAGCTTTATTGAGCATATTTTACTGGACTCTGAGGTCTGGAGTTCCTTTCTCTTCTTCTTTGTCTCCACATTGGATCAGCTGGTGTGATGTCCTGCCCCAATGTGCCATTTGTAGTAGTACTCTACTGCTGCTGCTGCTGCTGCTGCTGCTGCTGCTGCTGTGTCTCACCAAGGAAGACAAAGAAGGCATTTTCATAGGCTCAAATCCTGCCAGACCTCAGCAGAGGGAATCACCATCATTGCCAGAGCCATACTCAATCGACTGTGGAACCCGGAGTATCTGAGTTCAGATACTTTACTGATTCAGAACTCCTTAGGTGTTCTACTGATACCATGTGCAGATCATAAGCAAGTAAATATTCTCCACAGAAATCCAACACCTGCAGATAATACAAAATGCTAAGACTTAGGATAGCTCTTCACCCAACAGTCCATAAAACAATTATTTTATATATAACTAAAAATAAACTTCTGCAACAATACTGATTTTGTTTCTTTAGGGGAGGTAGATGAGGAACAGAAAGGCAATTTGATGCAAAAAACAAAAACAAAAACAAAAAAAGCCCAAACAACCCCCCCCAAACAAAACAACAACAACAACAACAAACAGCTGGTTTGGCATTAGTGTCAGTGGTATTTGTGTTTTAGGACTGAGAAATCCTAACTATAGAAGTAAATTTATTGCTACAAGTGCCACAAACTCCTTTTTTTCTAAGTATAACCTGTGAATTTGGTATTAAAAGATTTCATTTTTTGTTTAATTTTGGTTTCTGATACTATTTTTAGTTAACTATCCCATTTAATCTCCACCTTGATGCTTTCTTCAGGGCCTCAGTAAAGCTCTCTCAGTGGGGAGTCTCTGTAGGGAGTGGTCTCAGGAAGGTGTGATCATGCAGCCATCCCTAATGGTGAAGCTTTGTCCATCTCTTTTAGCTAAAGGTCAACTGTTCAGCATCCTCAGTCAGACCAGGGGAAGGCCTTGCCGGTCGCGTGAGTCTGAGGTGGTGGCGTCCTTGACCAGGTGTGCTGATGCCATGAATGTGCTCATTCATACAGGGCTATATCTGTTCTCCACACAGCACCTTCGAATGGCTGCTTGACATTGCCTAGCTAGTCTTTTGCTAGACTTCTGATCAGTTTATTCTTACATCCATCATGGGAACTATTTCACACCTCCTCTATTCTCCTTTTCCAACCTCTTCTCAGGCATGACAGATAGACTCTCTCACTTTACTAATAGAATGAAAATTGTCATATGGAAATTCTTTCCCTTTCCTAATACTAACCAAAGTATCCAACCTAAGCCACCCAAGCATCTGAACTTCTAAGGGAAGTCACCCCTTAGTGATCTTAGTGAACATCACTGGCAGTACATTCAAGAAAACTGACTGTGAATCTGTACTTTTTATTCATGTTACCTTGTCTGTATGGGACCCAAATTTCTCAAATTTGAAATCAATAATCCTCATT
Organism: Cricetomys ansorgei; assembly: GCA_026225945.1. Lineage (NCBI taxonomy): Eukaryota > Metazoa > Chordata > Mammalia > Rodentia > Nesomyidae > Cricetomys > Cricetomys ansorgei. The sequence goes on from JAMJFZ010000189.1 coordinate 5,590,781, forward strand.
TACCTCTTCCTGTGAAATCCTGAAAGGCCTTCCCCTGATCTGACTAAGGATGTTGAACAGTTGACCTTTAGCTAAAAACAATGGACTAAGCTTCATCATCAGAGATGGTTACACGATCACGCCTTCCTGAGACCACTTCCTACAGAGCTTCCCCACTGAGACAAAATTGCTGAGGCCCTTTGACTAAAAATAGTGTAAAAGACTATGCTATCTTTTCTAGCTTGACAGTAGAACTTCTTGAATGGGTTGTGTTATCCTCTTGCTGCCCTTGTCTGCTTTGACACTACATGTTGCTTGCTAACCTGGTTGCTATCCCTTGCCAAGGCTATCAGTGCAGTTTTAGCATCCCGTCATGACAGCCTTTCCTTAGATTTCCCTACCTTTCTGGCTGCCTGCTTTCCTGTCTTCTCTGCAGATCTATATTGTCTGCTTTGGCAATGCCATTCATGCCCACAGTGTCAATGATTAGCCATATCCTAGGAACTCACAAACTCTCCTTACTTTAGACCCAGATGTCAATTTACTTTTGTGGTCTCCCATATGCAGTGTCTCAAAGGTAGCAAATCCTATGCCTGTGAAACTAAATTGAGGATTTTTCTCTCCTACCCACTCTCTACCAAGTAGGGTCCCCTTCTAGTGTTTCTGTGGTAATCAACAACCATCCTCCACAACAGATTCTCTCTTCTTTACCCCAACATCAAAGCCATTACCAGATCTTTGCCACTCTCACTTTCCGTCTCTGAGCCTTTGTCTGCCCGTCATCACCTCTGTTCCATCCAACCATTTTTCATGATTGAACTGCTTCAGTGAAGAAATGGTTAATACAACAACTGGTTGATCCAGTTCTGTTCTGACAGTTTTCCATTAGTCTGTTCATCATATATTTCATCTTTCAAAACCCAAGTTTGATCTTAGTCGAGAGGCTTTGCAGGGTGGCCTTGGTATCTGTTTCAGTTAAACTTCAAATCAGTGCATTTAACACAATATTGCTATGGTTTTATAACCTTTCTTATTGCATATATAGTTTATAAAAGAAACTATATATTAATATTCAAATAATTGGCATAAGTATGAATGTTTAAAATATAAACCATTGGCAATCTTTGATCTCCCTTCATTTTTTTATTTAAGAAACTTAAGATTTCTATATTAGGCTTTGCAGAATGTTTGTATGAGACTCTATAATCTGTATATGTCATTTTGACATTTGTTTTTTCCTAGCTGTTAATGTGTTACTTGGGTATAATAAATCATTGCTTTAGTAGTCTACACATATGTGCATATACATATAAAGACAAATATCTCTTGCCAGAGAGCCTATTTTCCCAGTCCTTCTTTAAAGTAACTTCTATTTATGGTAACTCATTTTTTTTTTGCTCATTTTTGATGAATTACATCAATCTACTATTAATCAGTCATATAGATTATACTTCAGTATTGTGAGTTTTTAGAAGGATTTAAAAATGCTGGTAGGAGAAATGGAATATAAAATTTATTAATTTAGACTACACCAAGGAATTTGTATCTTGTGTTTCCTAGGTCTATAATGTCTACTTAATGTTACTAAAATTTTATTGCTGCTGCAGAACATAGTTAGAATGACATAGGTCAATAAAGTCAGTAATTAGAAGTCAAGTCTTTGAGTTTTTGGATAAAAGAGTTAATAGAAAGAGATATAAGAAGCCAAAAACACCTCAGGAAGGTAGGATGGGAGTAATTCAGTCTGTTTTTGTTGTTGTTGCTTTTCTGCTGGAATTGTTCTTTTTAGTGTTAGAAAACCTAACTCAAAAGTGATGTGTTCCAGTCTGTCACTCCTATACTCCTTAAGGAGGAGATTGTGTTCCATGTGGGAAGAGTTATCAAAAGACAAATTTTGGCAACTGATATGCACTTTATGAATAGAAATAATTGGAATATAAATCCTAATATTTAGTATATTATTCAAAAGATTAAAGTTGTGGTGGCAAGTGACCTAGAGCTGAATGAGAAGCTCAGGTGTTGGTTCCAGCAGGATGAAGTGAGTGAGAAGCCTGGTGTCACATCCATGCAGCACGAAGAGGAATGGCACCAGGTGAACTGCACCATGGGAAGAGAAGGCATATTTCCTAACCAGCTGCACATTTGCTTCAGGCTGATAAATAGTGGAGTCTGGAATCAATTTCACCATTGATCTGAAAGATAATCCTTTTTGTGACAATCTTGTCCTGGGGTTTTTACTGTCAGAGGTGAAAATGAATGACAGAGTCTAAGTTAAAAAGGAGGGGAGAAAGGAAAGGGCCTGTGGGAAAGGGCCATTGACTGTCACACACGAGCTGGTGCACTGATACTTCATGTGTGGAGGTTGAGGCAAGGGATGACAGCTTAGACCCAGGGAAGGGTACATTTTGTTGTTTTTTAGGTGTATGCTATAAAATTTACAAAGCAATTGTGTTCATTATTCTATGCAGAAAAGTAAAAATATAGAGTGGGTGATGCTTTGGAGGCTTTACAAAGGGTCCACAGTGCTCCAATCGATATTCTGTGCTTTATGCTGGCCTGACCCTGAGAGGCAAGTCGGGCAGGTGGAGCTGCAGGGGAAAGCAAGGGATTTGACTTGGATGTCTTTTATTCCGTACAGGTTGTGAAACAAATAAGGATTACCACAAGTGCCTCCGAGAATCCCTAGGGGAACCTGTGCTGAGCGCGTTTCAAACGGTGCAGGGTGATTCTTTCTGAGGTGGAAATGAAGATAGATTTGCTCCTTCCTGGCCTGAGTTATGAAAGCAGGTGGCTATACTCACCATGTAGAAGGACTAACATGAAAACAAAACAGGCTGCTGTCTTTAGGCAGGGGTGGTCACATCTGACTGGGTGTTCAGAGCATGATGTGGAGGAAAGCATCACTGTTAATTACTCTGATTAAACTCTAGGTTATGAAGCTCAGGAGGTAGTTTAGTTAAGTGCTTTTTGTGCAGTATGAGGATATAGGTTTGATCCCCAGACCCTGTGTGTAAAAATAGAGTGCTGTAGTCCCAGCCCTGGAGAGGCAGAGACAGGGTGGATCTCTGATGGTTGGCAAGCCCAGCACAACTGGAGGTGGGGCACAGGCCAGTAAGAGTGCTTGTCTCAAAAACCAGGTAGATAGCCCTGGGGGAAAGACACCAGAATGTGTCCAGAAGTGCACTGTAACCCGCATGCCAACACGCACACACACTTGCACACTCAAAGTCACACATATACATACGTGTGCACACACACAGTGTGGGTTAGCTTGTGTGATGTCTTTCGGGTCTAATCTTTCAAATGCTTCACGAGAAGCTCCCCCAATATCTCTAACCCTTGAGTCCGAGTCTGTCATGGAAAGCTGGTGGATTGGATTCTCTTAAATGCTTTTCTAACAAGTTGATCAGGTTTCTCCGGATCCCTTTCAGAAATGTGCCAGTGCTTATCATCTGCTGATATCATGTGGCCAGTTTCTCATGACTTGTGTAAAACTGAGTAAAAGGGGATAGAAGAAGCAGATCTGGGGACTTTTTCAACCTTCTTTCATGATTTTAGTATCTGATTATTTCTTCCATTTTGAACAGGTTTTGACCATAGGACATTGTAGGGCTAGTGCTGGGTTTCCAAGATCCCGGGGCTGAATGTTTCCTGTGGGAACACACTCTACTTTTATCCAGCTTTGTAGCTTTAGGGACCCATCACATCTGTTTCCTCAGCTGTGTAACCGAAAACAACCATAGACAAGACATAAACAAATGGGTAGGCCTGGGTTCCAGTAAAACAGGCAGTGGACTGTAGTGGGCCAGCTGCCAACAGGGGCTCCAAGTCAGGGTTAAAGGAGTAAAATTTCACTCAGGTTCTGCAGAGACCAGGGCTTAAGGACTATCTCTTAGTGACAAAATGAGTAGAACCCCACAAACCCTCTCCTCGTTTCTTGCCACTTTTAGCTGTAGCTCTACAACCTTAATAATTTACACTTGTGAAATCTCTTCACTCAGTTACAAAGACAGAAATTGCCCCGAGTTATCCACAATTCAGGACAAGCACCCACTATCCAAAGGATCAAATTCTTTGTTATGTGTGAGGACTGGAAACTGACAGGACAGCAGTGCTCACTTAGGCTTCACCGAGAACTCACTTGTCAAAATAATTTGTGGAGGAACACAGCACGAGGGAGCCTGCCCAGCCCTCTGCAGTGCCCGTGATGGATGGTGTCAGCTGTAGTTCGGGTGGGGAGGATGCAGCATGGCTGTTGTTCTGCATGAAGGCCTGGTCAGTCTGCTGCTGTTCTCTGTAAGGGTCCTCTTAGGTTTTAAGGCTCATTTGTGAGCTTCTATCTGAACTCTGAGAACTGTAACACTGCCTGATTTGCTTATGATTGAATATATTTGAGTTTACATTATTTTCATGGGCAGTGTGACTGAAGAGAAGGAAAAACAGCTCACTTGTACTGGGGCGGTAGACTTCCCTAACTTCTGCAGCCAACCTAGGTTCCCAGAGTGTTTTTGGTCCTAGATGCTCTGTGTCCCCACTGCTGTGAGAGCCGTGCCGTAAGACGTGTTTGTCTTGTCCTGTCCCTACTTCAGCTCTTATCCAGTGGCTTTTCAGAGCTTCTGCAGTGACTGAAGACATGGAAGGTGCGGGTCTCCTCAGTTCTCAGGACTCTCCAGTCATGCCCAGCTTCATTGTTCTAGCCTGTCTGTCCTCGAGCCTGAAACAGTCAGGTCCATTCATTTAGCTCTCTCCTTTGTCTCCTTATTTGACTGAACCTTTCAGGGTCCAAGATGTGCCCTGCAGTCTGTTAAGGTTACCTGGGACTGGGGGAATGGCTCCCTTCTAGAGTGGGTTCCATTTGATGCTGCATTGCTGCTTGTCCTCAGGTCTAGCATACAGATATGCAGTCACTCGCCTTCCTAGCTAGGTCTCCCTCATAACCCCCTTTATGAGCGGGTGTGTGGTTTCGTCCAGCCCCAGCCTTTCACTCAAGATAGATACTCAGTATTTATGATTTAGTCTTCAGGTGACAATATGTGTGATAGGATTGAAAGAAACATTGATTAATTGAACTTACTAGACTCTGCAGTATCTTAAAAATTAATAAATTTATAAAATAGATTAACGGATCATAATTCATCCCTGAAAATCTGAAGCTGTTGAAATGTGTATAACCAAAACTTAAGAGTGCCTTGTTAAGCTTTTCTGAATTTCTGTCCTATAATTGTGCTCTGGAAAGCTTTAGAACTAGTGGTTCTGTTCCTGAGCTTCTTCCCAGATTAGGTCTTGATATTTTCTGTCATCATGGAATGAGATATTAGTGTGTCCTTGTTTACACATCATCACCCTCATCTTCTGCAGATCCCTCTGCTGTAAACACCACAGAGAGCCCTGAATCCACAGCACAAAGCTGCTGGCAGGGCAGACCCCAGAATCACAGAAAAATGAATGAGTGAAAATCTAGAAACCTGGGATTTTGCTTTCAGTAGACTAAGAAATAAAAATAACAACACAGTGACACTTTTGCTATATGTTCATTAATTTAAAATAGTTTCTTTGGTCCTCTAAAATAGAACCACAGCATAACAGGTTTTAACAAACAAAATATAAAATATAAAAGCATTACTAATATATAATCACTGTGTCCTGTGTGAGGCTAGTTGTGATTTTGAATGCAGTGAATGTTAATTATTTTGCAGTCAAATTAATTTATTTCCATCACGATTCTGTTATCTTTTAGGAAAAGGCCTGTTCTGTGAAAAATACCATGGGAAGTTCCCAGTGTTCTATACAGTTCTTTGTTGATTATCTCCAGGAATGCAAAGAGATAGCTGTAAAATGACTAGTCACTAGCTAAGAGTTAATCTGAGTTTACTTCAGATTATTCATTACAATAATACTATCTGCATGTAGGTAAAATAAGCGATAGGCATTTGATTATTTGGTGCTGGGACTGAACCTTTGATCTCACACTTGCTAAGCTCATGCTTTGTGACTGAGCTACACTCCTGGGTAAAATGTAAGGACAATGCTTTTTATCCGGAAGGAGCACCATGCAAATCACCCTGCAGGAGATGGGATCCTGGTTTGGTGCAGTGGAACATTACTGAATAGCTACAAGATTGTGCATAGCAAAGTCGTGTATACACAAGCCCAGTCTGGAACTTTTTAGAATAGGAATCAATATTCAAGACCATATTTCAAAACTCATAAAGTGAGTATCAGAAAGAATTAATGCAATAAGTAGATAATAATGTGCTGAAGCAAAGCTCATACTGTACAGACATATAATAGAAAAGCCCATTGGCATCTAATCACACCAGCCCATCCTGTAGATTTAGCTGGCATTGTATGCACAATTAAATGCTTAACAGAGGAACTTGTGAAAATATGCCACGATCCAGAACATATATGCCATTTCAATGTCCAGCCTTAATTCTACGTGCCAAAGTGTGTTTAGAAACAAGTAGAAGCTTTAAACATCTATTAACTGATCCTAGAGATGGGCAGATAGAATCTGCTAAGTTTGTGTGGTGTCCATCCATATTGTTTTTATATATTCAAAATGTGCAGGGAAACATTGACTGGATTTGACCATCTTCTGCAAAAATTCCATCTTCTGTCCAATTCTGTGGAGGTTAAGAGAGGAATCAAGCTTTAATTAGCACAGGTCATACAGTTGTGTAGAACTATGCCTCAGTTGTTCACTGATCTCATTATCACCTGAACCAATGTCCTAACATCTCTTATTGAGGACTTTAAAAAACTAGACTAAGAGATAACTCTTCATTCTTTGAAGGTCACATGTGTCTGGTACCTGAAGGGGATTCAGTCCTTATGTCAGAACACTCTATGACTTTTCTATCTGCAGATGTTGGCCAAAAGGGACCTCTCTAACATGCTGCTTTCTTTCCTTGGGTGGTTAGGCACTGTGCCAAGTAGGTGTTCATTCACCCATTAGCCCCAAGTGAACCCAAGCTGTTTGTATATTTTCGTTAAAAAATAATCCATTGTTGGAACACGGTCTAAGAATGGAGTCATGTGCACAGAATTCTTAGTGCTTATGAGAGAACTCCAAGAAAACAAGAGTCTTGTGACTTCAGTTTCTTTGGAACATGGAATGCTCTTGGAATGTTTTTGTGCTCTTCCCAGATATAGCAGATAGGAGTGAGTTTCCTTCAGATTATTCATTACAGTTGGCTATTGCTATTATTTATATGCCTTCATGGAGAAACATGTTTTGCCACATGCAGCTTGACCTTGTGCTTGTGTACAGCTTGAACTCATGAGAACTTTACTCATGTGGTTTCTCTTAATCCTCAGAGTCCAAATTGTCTGATAATCTGAATAAAGTGGGCTGCTGCAGGAGATTTTAGTCTGCTTCACTTATTGGCTCCATTGTCCCAGGTCCCACCACCTCTAGCGTGGGGACAACCAGTCTCATGATATGATCATAATTATGAGTAAATGCGTACAAGTTTCTATCAAAAGGACATTTTATGCAGCTTCCTTACTATACTCATATATATGATGTGACCATTAATATAATTTAAATCACATAAATACTTTAACATCAATCATATGTTTCCAGTTTTGTTTCTATAAAGAATAAGTTAACATGTCAGAGAAGATTCTTGATAACTCTACTTCAGTGTCTTGAGAAGTTATTGCTTTTACTGCCCTTGAGCATTTATGCTACATCATGGAAATATTTGAAATTTTATATTGCTATACTCTTTACTAAATTATGATAAATGGCAGGATATAGGAAACTTCAATAATCTACTTTAAAATTTTAGGATTAAAAATTTACTCACTTAAATTAATTTTAATGACTTTCATAGTTTCACTCTACATATATAGCTAGTGACAAATAATAGCCAAATACTTACATATACAACCTGTCTTTGAAATACTGAGCATAATTGTAAAAAATATAAAAGTCTGAGTTTTTTTTGGAAAATACAGTCAATGAAAAGAAAACATTATAATACCACTATCCCCTATGACTTTGACAGTTCGTTAACTTGTGAAATGCACATATGTGTATTTGTTATGAATAGAATACTTCCATTTGCACAAATACTTTAGAAAGCCTCCCAGACGTTACCATGTTCCATTCGTTGTAATTTCTTTCTTTTTGCCTTCTTGATCTGTTGAGGACTCTCGTTATTCTAATCAGTGCTTGCTAACTAAATTGCTACCCACGAAGATGTATCTTGGTTTCAACAACAAATCATGGACCCATTTTAGATTAAGTTTAAAGTCATAGATTGTAGGTATTGGTTGTAACATTACTAGATAAATGTTACTGGGTAAGATTATTACTTTTCAATAAAATTCATACCTACTTGCAATTTTAATTTATTCACCGACACTAATATCTTTCAGTTAAATAAAAAACATCCCTTAAAAAGTGAGACCATAAAGTGCTGAGCATTGTTTTCTACACACTATCATTCATTAGTAGAAGATTATTCTAAAAATATTTCTGTGCCCTGGGGACACGTGACATATATGGTAGAAAATGAATGTGAGGATCCCAGTCAGGAGACTATTACCTTCCTCTACAAATTCATTAAGGGAGCTTGCCCTAAGAGCCACGGCTATAATGCAGCAAGGCTTGCTAGTCTTCCAGAGGAGGTTACTTAAAAGGAACACCAAAAAGCCAGAGAATTTGAAAAGATGAATCAATAGTCATTGTGACTATTTCGGAAGTTTTTCTGGCTAGTGAAAGGTCAACTATAGATGCTTAAGCTGTCCATAGGTTGCTGGCTTTGAATAAGGAATTGTGGACTACATTGGAAGCTGAGTTGACTTTTTAACAAAGGTGGTAAATTCAGACAACATTATGATCTGATAAACTTTAATTTTAAAAATGAAAAATGAGAATTCCTGCTGGCAGGTGTTATTAGGACTGTGCTATTCATATGTGGAAAGCCTATCTTTAACTATCTCCCTTTTGATCCTTTAAAAATTTATTTTATTTGCTATTTTAAAATATGAATTTAATATTCCTCAAATATTACAGCACAAAAGATTTAATAAACATAACTACATTTGTTAGAGCAACACTCTAGGAAAATCAAAAGCTGTTTCTGTTGTTTCTGCAAATCTATTGCAGTTAGGTGGCAAGTAGTTTTGTGAAGGGATACTCAAAGAGAAAGCAGCTCTAGGAAATGAAGAGCTACACCACACCACAGGAGAAGCAGAAAAGTCCCGCAAATGTCACCTTCAGAGATACCAGGAAGTTTTTCAGCCTTATAACTCTGTAGAAGTGATTTCACAGTAGCAATTTGAATATATAGATATTATATAACCTGCAGATGATGTTCACTCCATGCACACCGAATTCCCCTTAGTGGCTGTCTTAATCACTGTTCTATTGCTGTGCAGAGACACCATGACCAAGGCAACCCTTGTAAAAGAAAGCAATAAATTGGGGCTTGCTTACAGTTTCAGAGGTTGGTCCATTATCATCATGGTGGCAGGCATGATAGCAGCCAAGCAGACATGCTGGAGAAATTCTACATCCTGATCTACAGGCAGCAGAAACAGAGAACTAGGCCTAACATTGGTTTTTGAAACTTCAAAGCCACCCTAATGATATACTTCCTACAACAAGGCAACACCCACTCCAACAAATCCACACCTCCAAATCTTTCTAATCCTATCAAAGAGTTCTCCTCCCTGTTGACTAAGCATTCAAATATATGAGCCTACGGGGGACATTCTTATTTAAAACACCACAATGCTGTTTTAATTAGTGGAGGGATGAGCCAATGTAGCCTGGTTACTGTGAGGATCATCCATGTTTTGTTGCAAAGACACAAACAGTGATCTGCAAAAGACACTGCAGCATAATCATCAATTAGAACCAGATGCAGTAGAAATAGACTTTAAAGAGAAAGAGGGCCACTGTAAAACTTCTGAGTGTGAAAGGGACTTTGTCCATGTAATATTTTTCATAAACAGTGAATATCTTATCACTGTGGTAATAGGTACCCACTGGACGACTTTACAAAGTTGCAACCGATTTATTTAAAATTTTCAGTATTTATATGCCTCAAATTATATTTTTGTAAATACTTACACTCAAAGTGGAAACTTGGCATGTTTACTGCCAGGAAGTAGTTTTCTTACAGTTCTTTTACTACAAATTGGAGAAGAAAATGCTAAAGACTCCTATTCTAGAGGAGCGTTTTAATGATTTAAGTTGTCCTATTCCAGGGTGATAGTTTGATATAGCAAAAAACAAAAAATAGTGAGGTTAACATCCGACATTTAAAATATGTATCAAAGTTTTTCTTTCTTTACTAAAACTTGTGCTTGTTCCTGTTGATCAGAGGCGTCTCCACCCTGAATTCTCACTGAAGTGTTGACGTCTCTGATGTTGAGCTTTCAAGGTCTCCAGTGTACACAGGAGGTTAAACTAACCTAATGTAGTCATATTCCTGCCCCCAGCAAGTCACTCAAAAACAGAGATGTTGTCCCTAAACAGAATATATTCCCTTAATTTGACAAATTCACTAGAACTGGATTGAGATGTCATTGATGAAGACTGTCCACATGAAGAACCAAGAGATGAAGTTTCTCATCTTGGTGGGACAGTTTTAATTATTGCTAGATTGCTTCTAAGATATGCAAATCCCAGGGAGTAAAGTACGCTTATCCTGTATTAAAGAACAACATAGAAAGTCAGAGTTATTATATGGGACCTGTTTTTATTATTGGACTGATCACTGCTGAGAACTTGCAGCTTTCTCTATACCATATAGCAGTGGTCCTAGATGTGCACATTTGCCCTTGATAGCTCTGCCTTGTACTTGGCCATGGGCCCTTCCGACCCTACCTCTGAGTTCTTGAATTGTTCTTTTATTCTTTACAGTTAATCTTTATGTCTGTCTTGTATATAGCCACCCTTCACACGAGACATCTGAATCCTGCTGTTCTTACCTGTCTGCAGTCCCATTGCTGTGATTCTGCTTAGTGGCCTCTAAGTGGCCCCTGCCTTGAGCATCTCAAATGTTCACAAGGTTCAGTGATGATGCGTTGTGGGTTTCATAGCAGGGATGTAGCTATACATTTGATGGGTGTTTTGGGATCTCAATGTATTTTAGCCTCTAGGAGCTCCTATAGCCCTGTTACTTTGTTCTATGCCAAACTATAATTTTAATTAATGTCAAAGTTATCTCTTTTCATGGATTTCTCTCCTTCTCTCTTCCTCTCTCTCTCCCTCCCCTTCTTTCTTCCTCCCCACCTCATTCTTAACCTTTTAAAATGTTTTATTCAAGTAAACATAAAGCTGTGCATTATAGTGGAAAAGAATTAAGATACTTGCTTGATTTTATTGTCCCATCAAATAACCATATGTATATATAAAATCTGTGGTTATGTAATCTTCAGGGCAGGAAGTAAAGCTCACTTCCTTTAATGATGTCTCAAACATAGTGAGATGGAGAATAAACACGCAGGTGATGAACAGTTTAAACTCTTCACATGATCCCTTAGTCATGCCAACATGATTATCAATCAGCACATTACTCAACTGTAAAGGGCCCAGAGGAGCAATACACGCACGGTGCCCCAAATAGCCATTGTATAACAGAATCTGAAGTAGTTGCTAGAAGATGCACTGCTGAAACAACTACTTATAAACCATCTTTTAATGAATACATGAATAAATATGTCCAATGAGGAGAGTAACAGCCTACCTGTCTCACATTGCTGTGTTGAAATCTAAATGAGATCCTATTTGTGAAAACTCCTCATAAGCTGTGAAGCTGTAGGCAGTTATTTGCAATTATTGGACTTGTATCTTTCTATTCTCATGATTTTTAAAAAAAAAAAAACAGCACTAAAACAGTTTTTTTCTAGTTACTCTGTAGACATGCATTATAATGAGTCAGAAATCACTAATTTTGATACAAGATAAATTAGCTATGTATGGATTTTTTGTACATTTTGTACATAGTTATCAAATTCTCCACTGCAGAAATAGCTTAAGTGCCTACTAAATTAAAGTAACTAAATTTATTCTCGCCCAATTTAATGTGATAAAGTGCTTTTATCTCAGGTAACACATTGGTATTAAGCTTTTCAGGTACATAGAAGAAATGAACGTAAATCCAGGTGAATGAGCCTTTCAGTCAGTTTTGTTTTCACAGTAGTAAATTACGTATTCTTCATGTATATTTCTACTCCTGTTCACCTGTCTATATCCTTTGCCTCTGTCTTTGAAGCTCGGAGCCATTTGTGATGGTTTCCAAACATTCATTTGGAGGTGGTACTCTAATCTCATCAGGACAGACTCTTTAGAATAGCCTGATGTCATAGCCTGCATCATTTAAAAATCTGGATAGCATTCCCTTCAGAGAAGATTGCTCCAAAGCAATGTGATTACCCATGTCAAATGCATCACCCAGCTGAGGACTTGGGCCTAGGCTAGTGCCTACACTAAGAGGCTGGTTTATGTGAGACTTGAAGTGGGTAATCCAAGGACCCAGCCATTCCTATGTCACCATCAGGTCTTGCGTATCTCAAAGATCTACTTCCAGCTGACACATGGCATCTGTGCCACTTAGCAGTGGGTCGGTGTGCTATTTTTCTCACTAATTTACTCATAATAAAACATGCCCCCTAGAGCATTGATTAATACTTCATTAGCCCATGAATTATAATCAGCATTTCTCATGGGTTTCGCTGTGGCGTTCATTGTTCCCATTAACAAAGTCAGGCACCTGCTTGTGATGTGCGCATCAGCGACACTGATTCAGGTTGTAATTCCACTGAAGTCAGTGGATGGAAGGTTCAGATGAGAAGTGGCAGGAAAGTCAGATCAGTGGATGCTCTACAGTATGTCACACCAGCAGCTTGTTTCTACCCTGCTGGCTCACTTTCTCAATGGGAAAAGAAAGCTGCATGGCTTCACAGATAGAATAAGGCTGACTTGAAGCTGAATTAAGATCATTACTTTATATTTTCATTTACTGGTTGATCATATATTTTGAATCTCTTGGAAAACAAATCTGGGTGGCAACCTTAGAATGTTCATATTCATCCTACAATTATCTATCAAGCATGAACACTGAAGAGGCATTTTTGCTGTTACTTAAGAAAAAAGTCCATGAATTTTCATTACATTGCTAGTAAAGAACACATAGTTGATTTCAAAAGAAAAGACAAGAAAGATAAGTACTTTAAAATAAAGTAGAGCTTTGGAAGTGAGCTCATACATGCACATACATTCATTCACCTGTGCATGTGTGTGCGAGTACACACACCCACACACCCTATGTGTGCAGACTTTCAAAACAGAAGTAACTGATACATTCACTTGGTATTTCATTCAAAAATTATTTAATCCACTGTAAGATATAATCTTTTGAAATTGAAATGTTCCTAAGTAGGTTCAATTTTGAGTGTTTACTTGATGCCTACTATGCACAAAATAGTATGCTAGATTCTATTAGATACATGAATATGAATTCAATGCTACTGTGACAGAAAATCATAAGGCAGTAAAATAACAAATGTAGAAAAATGTGTGCGTAATGGCCAGGCAGATTTTAATGTAAGAAAACAAAAGGAAGATTGGGACCAGATTTCTAGTGCTGATTGAAAATATTAAATACACATGTAAATATCAACAATAAACCTAAGTTTGTTTTCACTTTTAATGCACATCACTGCTGTTCTGGAGATATGGGAAGCTCAGAGCTGCATTCATTGTTATTCAGCTGCAGCGCGAAGTAGCTGCTCTGAAGCACAGAGAGAATACTCATAAGTATCAAATTTAAAGACAAATTTTAAAAGGCAGTATGATAAAACACACTTAGTAGATGAGCTGTTTAAAACAAATTCAGTATGCTTCCTCCCAACTGGAGCATAAGGATAGAAGAAACAGACCAGAAAGAAAGAATACAAAGTGCTAACATGTCTCTGTTTATGGGTGGAATGAGCTATTATTGGTTTCTTTCTAGAATGAGTTTCTTTTTTTAATTTTCAAAGTATTCCTTAATGTACATTAATCACTTCATTACACATATATGTATGCGTATACATACATAAGTGTGTGTGTGTGTGTGTGTGTATGTATGATTTACTTATTTATTTATATACAAGCCTGAAAAGTCAACTGTGTAAAAGTGAACTGTGCTGGGATTAGGAGGAAGGAGTCAGTGGGACCATTTCCATGGAGTATTTTGAGCAAAGGCAGAAGAAAAGGAAGGTGTAGTGTATGTAGGATGTAGGCCTCTGAAGTTTATAGTGTGATCCTGAGAGGGTAGATAAGACATGCATACACATACAAGACTAGAGAGCAGGTAAAACAGTAAAGGCACTTAACGGTCCGTCTGTGTTCTAAGAGTTTCCCTATGGCGTAAGTCATCATAGAACAATTATTTTGTAATAAACAAAATTTCCCAGTCCTATATTTTGACAAACCCACAGAATCTCAATGAGAACAAAAACAGGGTAAAACTAGCAATTCAGTCTGACAAAGGGTGTGCCGTTTTCTGAGAAGAGAGCTGGTGCCAGAAAGGCCATTCCATGTCCATTAGGGACGGTCACTCAGTGTTTTTAGAACAGTGGTACGGGTGGCAGTGGAGGACACCAGCGAGAGCAGCGGTTCTCAACCTGTGAGTTGTGGCACCTTTGGGAATGGAACTACCCTCTCACAGGGATCGCCTAAGACCATCTGCACATCAGATATTACATCATGATTCATGACAGTAGCAAATTACAGTTATGAAGTAGCAGTGAAAATGATTTTATGGTTGGGCGTCACCACAACGTGAGGAACTGTTGAAGGGTCACAGCATTAGAAAGGTCGAGAACCGCTGGTGTAGACTTTATCCTGTCCATGCTGAGTGGAAGTAATGACAGTAGCAGCTTCCTGAATGCGAGAGCACAGCACACAGGCCCGCAGGAGCTTTCTTGGTGTCCTGCGGTGTCAGTGCTGATGAAAATAGCTCCGCTCAATGGAGCAAAGTGGAGGCAGTTGGAGCCCAGGCCCAGCTTGGCCCAGGGCCCACCTGCCTGGGGAACTCTATTTTCCTGGGAAGCTGTGATTGAAGCATGCTAGTGGAACTGTCATCTATGTCTTTGTCATTGCTGTCTTACTTGTTTTCCAAGCCAGGGATATCACTTGGAATCTCTCAGAAAAATCCTTTAGTTGAAATAAATTTATGTTGGTTTATAATCTGTTTCCAGAGGAAATATGACAAGTTCTTCTTTGTGCTGTTGAGAACCCAGGTTATAATAAAGTTATTTAATTTTGCAACATAGATAATTGCAATTTTCCACTCTTTTCTTCTGCATGACAATTCAGTGAATACGGCTTTCATTCTGCTCATCAAGATTGCTGCCGTCTGTGCTTCTCCAAGAGGCAAGGCATTTAGTAATTCTCAAGAGCAGTGTTTGTGAATCCTTAAATACACATCACTGTAGCCTAATTGATAATTCATTATACTTATATTTAATCACATATACATATAATTATCAGATTAATCTATCTCTTGCATAATAACATAAAATAGTGTTTTCTTTGATTATCCTTAACACACTGTCTTCTGTGATGGGGAAAGGTTTCTGTTTACTGTTATATCCATTTTTGTTGCTATCAGATAAAGAAGCTACACAGTATTTACATCAGCAACAATAGAAACCCCAGAGGTTAATGGATGTTGTGGTATATTATATGTTTTCATTAAACTATTTAATTAAATATTTAATAAAATACACTTCCTTATTAAAATGAGATTTGAGTAAGTCATAGTTTTCTTCCACTTGGCTGTGACTGTTTTAAATGCCGAAGTTTCCTTTCATAAAGACATTGGGCTACTTGGAATTGTGTGGCATTGCTAGGTCTGACACAGTGCCTGATTTAGTGTCTATGGAGCTCAGCCCTATAAATAATCAACAGTAACATTTTCCTGGCTTCTTTTGGTGTGCTTCAGTCTCAGTCATGTATCCATTCATCTCATTCTCTCTGTGTGTCTCTCTCTTCTTCCCTACTTCCTGCTACCCCCGCCCCTTCTTCTTCTCTTACCTTTACAGAGTTTTCTTCAAATTTCTGGGAGAAAATCATCAATTTACTTGCTTAGAATTGCTGTTTGCCTCTTCCTGTTGGATTTAATATTTAGGACTTCCATGACAGATTTCTAAGCCCCACAGCTTAATTCTTCGTTATTTGGTAAAAGAGAACGGAGAGTTTCTTTCCCTCTTAAGACTCTAGGACACTCACTCAAGACTAGACTGTAGGAGGAGTGCTGGTAGATAGAATATTTTAAACCTATCATGTTCACCTTTGCCTCCCTATAAACACACAAACTGACTTCTCATCCTACCACAGTGGTTTCTCACACACTGAACTACAGAGTTGCTACATAGATACTTCCTCTGAATCGAACCCTTCTCTCCTTGTGGGAATAGTGAGGATCCTGAGACTCAGGGACCTCAGAGAGTTATATATTCCCACAGTTCTTCCCAGGTTTATATAACAGTTAGCGTTTGCTGAGGGGGAAGGGACTCTGGGTGGTATATACCTTCAAGTTTGGCAGGGAGCTCTAGGGATTCAGGTTTTATGAGTTGTTCTCCATGCCGAGATGTATCTTTAAATCACATGGTTCCTGTAAACAGCTAAAATAAAAATAAAATTATATTTAGAGGAAGTTGGGTTTTTGTTTGTTTTATTTTGGTTTGTCATCAATGTCATATCTGGGGTGAATATCTATATATTTGTTCACATCTCCCCAAGAAAAATTTCACATTTTTTTTTTTGTGAGAATTGTGAGAGAGCAATGGCTTTTTATGCTGTTGAAATGCTGATCAGGTTCCATCAGCGGCTGTGTATAAAGCTTTATCACACAGCCAGTGGGGCTGTGCTCTGTACATCATTACTTCCTGCCCCAAAGCACAGCTTCTCAGATCTGGCTGCTGACCTCCCAAGGGTGCAAGTGTGGACTGCTTTGTGACAGCGGGGTAGCTACTTAACCTCCCTAAGTTCAGCTTTGCCTTTTGTCGTATTGGAGGAGATACTAACACTGGGATTAGGAGGTCGATGTACTAATGAGACGGAACTACAGAAGGCCCAGTGGATTTCCTCTGGAAGTGAACATAGCCGCTAACCAGGATTCATTGTTAATTTTTTGGCATCATGCAATTACATACTTGAAGATTCCTAATAGAAAATAAAAGGACATAATTCTGATGGGTTTGGAAAATAAGTTTGTGAATACTGGCGCCCTGAATGATTCCTGGGAGAGACTTTGGGTGAATGTTGGTGAATAAATGAATGGGGAACCAGATGTCTTTCAGCAATGTGAGAATTGGTTTGAATGTGCCGGAAAAATTTACCACAGTCAAACAGAGATGGGAGAGGCATGGTGCCTAGGGAACAGTATGTGCTGGGGAGGCTGTGGTTACTGCAGTCACACATTTCATGTATGCTGAATTATTTGCCCTAAATGGATAACTTATACCATTTTTCTGATATGAAAATAATTATTTAAAGATCTGATAAAAGTAAGACACATTGTTGACAAATTAAGAAGCCTATTTATTAAGTGAATCTTGAACAGTTAAATTGAACACTTTGATAATATTCCCACAATATTTTATAACAACTGTAAATTATGCCTAGGTTTAGAAAAATTATTTGAACCACTGAAAATGATAACATAGATGATATATATATGTATATATATATATAATCTTCATATATATATATATATATATATATATATATATATATATATATATCATCTTTCTCTTTCCAGAATCCAAGAAACAAGACCAAGTTCTCCTTGGCTGGATATCACACGCCTTGTTCCCCATCAGTAATCAGCTGTGCTTAAGCTCATCATAGGGCCAAGATTTTTTGAATCCAGATCCACAAAACAGGTCCCCTGACATTTATTAAGAGATATTTCAAAGGAATATCAGACAATATTTTGTATTCATTGCTCCCTGTCTAGGCCCATTTAAAGAACGGATTCTTAGCAATTCAACTGCCATGTACTTAAAATTCTTCAATAAGAACTGAAATATTTTGAGATTTTAGAACACTTGTGCTATTATATGTTTGTATGGTTTTTCTGAGAGTGCTATATATTTAGCTTTAAATTTCTCTTTCCTTAGTAGGATAACTTATTTAAATTGGTATCCATTTCCATGTGAATGCTGGAAGTCCTTAATTGTGCTCACAAAAAGTTTATGGGTCTTGCTGCCTCTAGAAAGACAATAATCCCAAGAATGGCTGCCCTCCAGGAGAGGAGAGGAGAGGAATTGCGTGTGAGTGATAGAGCCTTACTGAATGAGCACATCAATCTCAGGAGTAATTGCTGCGTTTGTTGGTGCAAAGCCATCAGTGTGAGGGGAAATAGTACTGCACTCACAGATGGGGTTTTATTCATTTTGCCTTTTTATTCATTTTAAAAATATACTATGAGAGGAAGGAAAAGAGTCTCTAGGGTTTGAGAAGCAATAGTCCATAAAGAAGCCTTCCTACTCTAACACTGTATAAGTGTCTTTGCTGATTGTTTCAGGTTGATCTAATCACTAAACTCAACCTAGCTTTTGTCACAAGGAGTGGCTAGATTTCATGTAGTTTTGCAGACATAACCTAGTTACACATGCTGGCTAACTAAGCAGCAGAACTTCATTTCTTCCAGTTTCTGAGGGTGGAAGGGTCAGGGTCACGGCCCAGGTTTCATGGTTGAAGTCCATTCTTCTTGTCCAAGATGGTGTGTTGAATGCTGTGTCTTCTGGAAGAGGAGATAATGAGTTCACTAGCAGAAGATGGAAGAGTTTGAAGTGGAGAGAGACTGACTTTAAAGCTGAGAGTTAGCCTCACCCACGAGAGTAGAGATGCATGGCCCATTAGCTCCCAAAAGTCTTCCTGACATTGACACAACAGTGACCAAACTTCAGTATGAGTTTTGGTGGCAACAGACGTTAAAACCATGGAAACCATGACCTCATAGGCCCTATCTTCACATGTAGCTAGACTGTCTAATAAAACAAGTAAAGAATGATCGTTTTACTTATTTCTGAATTTGATATGCTTTGCTGTTTCCAGACATGAACCATTTTTAAAGAAAGCCTTTGAGAACCACTGAGTCCCAAGCACTGTGTTGTGTCCTCTGTGGGATTCAAAGCTTTCGAGTAAACCACTTGAGCTATTACATTTGAACTCCTTTCACTCAAATGCAAAGGAGACTAGGTTTAGGAACTAGTTCACGATTATATAACAGATACTGTCTTGACAATGTGAACTTGAACTGATTCCTAGGATTGGATGTCTAGTCATAGTTCCTCGTCTTTTCCTTTAGAACCACTTGGTGTATCTATTTGACAGTATATGCCAGCTTTTAAAAAATGCATGAATTGTTACTACAGTATTTTATGTTTGGGATTCTTTTTTTGTTTAGCAAATTTTAGGGTTAGGTTATTTTTTGCAGGAGAGAAGTTATTTTATTTTTTTTTCCTTTTATTGAAAATAGATTTTATTCTTACACAATATATCTGATTATGGTTCCCTCCACTCCCAGTTTTTCCCCTCTTTTCCTTTCATTAGAAAATAAATAGGCTTCTGAGAGACAATAAGATAAAATAAAATATAAACACATTGGAACTAGACAAAACAAACAGAAGGAAAAGAGCCCAAGAGAAGGTATAAGAATCAGAGACCTACTAGTTTTGCACACTCAGGAATCCCATAAATACACCAAACTAGAAGCCTATGTAGGCACACACACACACACACACACACACACACACACACACACACACAACCTGGTGCATAGCTGTGCAGGCCCTGTGCGTGGTGCCTCAATCCCTGTGAATTCAAATGAGCTTTGGTTATGTTGATTTGGAGAGCCTTGTTTTCTTTGTGTCCCCCAGTCCCCTCCAAAAACATAGAAATGAAATGTTCAGGCTTCTGAAACTACAATAGCCTAATGATACAGAAAATTATTCAGCCTTCATGTATTTGGAGTCACAGAGACATGTGCTTTTATTTCACCACATTTGTTTTCCATGAAAGTACATTTAAAGTGTACTCTTACAAGTTTTAAGGTCTATAAGACCAGCCTGAACTTTGCAGATGGACAGGGCTTCCCCCTACAAGGCATGTTTGCATGCAAATACTGGAGGTCTCTCTTTCATGTTTTACTGATGGATAGACATGTAATGTGTGAAATGCTTAGTTATGCTGTCAAAGAGACTTGTATGTTATTTAGGTTTTATGGATAAGGATTTAACCATGCAGGATTAAATGTCTTGGTTATCATGATTAGTATTTTATACTTGTAATAATGCAAACATATGTCTAATCCAGTTTATTTATTTTTTATGCAATTAATACACACACACACACACACACACACACACATTACAGCATGCATAAGGAAGTCAGAGAAATCTATTCTAGCCTTCTACCATGTGGTTCCAGGAATTAACACAGCCCCACAAGCTTGACAGCACGTGCTCCTACCCATTGAGCTATCTTGCCAGCCCTTAAACCAGGCCAGTTTTACTCTTACAACCTTTGTGAGTGAGATACTCTGCTCAATGATGACAACATGCAGTTTCCCTCCCCATCTGCGCATGTTCAGTCTTTGTAATCTGATTTTGACTATCACTCTTCAGTTACTGTCTACAAAAAAGAAATTGGATGAAATTGTACAGATAATTCATTTAAACTAATTTCCTCTACCCAAATCTATTAGTTGAAGAAAACTCTGAAAATCCAAGTTTGGTAATTATTTTGTTATATGAATATCTACACAATTTTTTATATAAATCACTCCATATGAAAATTGGTTTCTTTTTCTTCTTGAACTATGACATTGGCAAATTAGAAACTTTGTTTTCATTCCCTCATTTCCATTAATTACCTTGAATATTTTCCTGTTCATTCTAAGAGATCTTCCAGAAAGCTGTCTCAAAAGTGAATCACTTATGAATGAATCTAACGCCTTCTTCTGCCCTTCACTTAACCTCCTCCATTTCAGACATTTGGCATTCTTAGGGGAACAGAAATCAAATTTATATGAGTCTCAGCTCTCTTTTTAATACACTTAATCTTCTTGTTAGCCTCGTGGCAGCCTCTTAGCTTAGGGGCGACACACTCCTTGAACCTGCTATAGCACAGTAGGCTCTTCCAGGAGGAACCATTTCTGACATTGACTCTTTTCTTGTACTGAGGGAGTGAGGAATACTGATGAGTCCTCAGCTCAGCAAGTATGCCTGCATTTTAGAGCACTTTTGACACAAACTACTCCATGATGGGCATCTAAGTGTTGACGGAATTGCTGAAGAAATGGCAAATTGTGGCAGTTATTTATCAGACTCTGGGAGTTGGCCAGAGTGCTAGCACTCATCCAAGCCCTAGCTTTATCATTGTCTGTGCTTTCAAATATAGATACTCAGCCAGTAAGGTCCTGTGG
Source organism: Cricetomys ansorgei (assembly GCA_026225945.1). NCBI lineage: Eukaryota > Metazoa > Chordata > Mammalia > Rodentia > Nesomyidae > Cricetomys > Cricetomys ansorgei. The sequence goes on from JAMJFZ010000189.1 coordinate 5,612,209, forward strand.
GAATGGGCCTCCTCAGTCCATCTTGGTTGATCAGTGCCATGGTCCATCCCGGACCACTAGATCCTGTAAAGCCTTTTCTCCTCTGTTCCTCCCACTATGGAGCATCCTCTAGATTCTCTTCTCTATCTGCCCTCTTGTTACCATCTAGATAAAGGGAGACCACATTGATCCCAAGGCTCTGTCTTCCTCGGCGTTATTCCCAAACTCTCCAGTGCTCCATCTGCTGTAAGAGTGCCTTGGCACTGGAATTCCATCTCTCAGCTCATCACTCTTTAGCTTACTCTACACACATCTGAAAAGATGTGAACAGTGCGTTTGGTGTGTCTTGAGACTAAACACACATTTGAAGGACCATAAACAGAGGACCACAGAGATAGAGGGCAGGTGGCATTGGTAGGCACTGTTTCCCTGACTCCTGGAGGACCGGGTCTCTATTCAGTCACCATGTTAAAGAAGTTGATATCAGATTTTTAAAAGAAAGGAAAAGTTGGCTCCAAGGGTTTTATAGAACACTGACTGAGGAATCAGGTTTGGGTAGATGAACCTGTTGAATGAGAGTTGAAGGTCATGATGACTGTCAGTCTCATGGCCTCCATTTATGTCACATTGCACTTTTGGAGCTTAAGTTTGTTTACTTTTCATAAAATTTGTTTTCTTTTACTGAGGAAAAAATGGGACATAAGTTAGGTTTAAATGGATTTGGGTAGTTTTTCTTAAGATAAAATCGCACTTAGAGATTTTGCATTTTGATGAGATGAGTTTAAATGAACCAAATTCAATCAAGTGAACAGTCCTTAAAAATATAGTATGTGTGAAATATCAAATCAAGAATGCTTAGAGCTAAACATTTAAGGATCTATTATATCGAAACCATTTGAAAAGATACTCAAAATGATGAGCGAATAGTATATGTGATCAGGTTTTATAATTTAATACAAATATGTTCCTTTATCTTTAGCTGTATTAATATATTCCTGTATTAAATATATTGCCTTGAAGAAATGGATACATTATTTACAAAATAATGTTATTTTCCTTTTAAAAATATTCACCTTCTTTTTTTCAATATGTAAAAAGTATAAAAGCTTTAAAATAGATAATAAATATATATTCAGCCTGAGGAAATAACCAATGTTAAACTCATGATTCCTGAGTTTCTTTGAGGCCTGTACACAATATCTTTTAAAAACATGTATTTCAACAAGAAAGGCTTTTACAACACACACCCACATACACACACACACAGTTTTGTACATGGCTTTCATTTAGTAGTGACTAACATTTAGGTTTGGGATTACTGTATTTAATAAATAAATAAATTCTTCATTTGTCTTGGGGCTATTTTTATTCTGCCCATTTATTTCTTTTGATACATTCCTACAAATTGAATTGTATTTCAAAGGACATCATATTGATAAATTTGTAACATATCTATTACCAAGATTATTCCAGAAAGGCTTTTGTGTTCCTAAGGTCGGAGTATCTGGGAATGAAAGCTTGCAGTTCCTCATAAGCACTGAGATTACCTGCATTGTAATCACTTTGATAAATTTAGAATTCAAATTGCTATCTTATTCTTGTCTATGTAATTTGATTGCTTTTCCTGCTATGTTATTAATCAACTTTATTTTTCATATCTGTCTATATCTTAGCTTATTTTTAATTTTGTTACTCTTAATATTTATCAGAGCTTTCTATAAATTAAACATAACTCTATTTGGTTTTGGTTATTTTTTAACACCGTCATTTTCTTTTGGTTTGTAAGTGTGGAGACATCTGAATTGTTAAAATATAGATAATCAGATGTTCCATCTCTGCCTTTTTACCCTTTGTGTTATCCCTAACCTCATGTTACAGTGTGAGTACTAGGTAAGAGCTGCTGAGAGGGCAGGCTCATGAGGAGGATAACAGAAAGAACGAGTAAATACGATTCACCACTCATGGCCGTGTAAACCCAGAAGGCAAATCTAAACGCCATTAGAAAGTGCTGGGTGGGACCAGGATAATTTTTCCCAAAGAAAGAGGTACAACCAAGATTACATTTCTGAGGCTAGAGAGATGGCTCAGCAGTTAAAAATACTTTCCACTCTTAAAGAAGACTAGAGTTCACTTTTCCAAACCCACATTGGGCTGCTCATAACCTGTAACTCCAGCTCTACCCATGTGACACCCTTTTCCAGCTTCCATGGGCACTCATATGCATATGCCAATGTGTTTATGCGCATGCAAGCACGCGAGCATGCGAGCACGTGCGCGCGCGCGCACACACACACACACACACAGATATACCCACACAAGCACACACACACATATACACACACAGTGAGGGGAGGGAGTATTAGAGGGAGAGAATGAAAGCTTTTTGAAGAGTCACATTTCATGGCAAGAAAACTGAAAAAAAAAAAGAAGGGTATCAGAGAGGAGTTTCTGAGGATCCTGTTGCTGGAGTACAAATAAAAGACCCACAGAGGTCTTTCGTGTGCATGGTCTGGTGTGCAGGGCACTTTGTACCTGGAGAGCTCACGGTATCTGATGCTTTCAAAGATAACAGAGGTCGTTAGCATTGAGAAGGGTCAGCAAAGACAAGGAATTATTGCTTGGATAGCTGACAGGTAGGAACAGCCTTTTTCTTAGGTGCCAACCATATGATGACATGATGGGGAAGCTCTTCTGAGTCAAGGCAGGATGTCTGGAAACATCAGATAGATCGAGACTGACCTGACTTCAGTTCTGTGTATGATAAAAAAAAGAAACATAAAAGATGAACAATGAACTAGGAGAAAACATTTGAAAGTCATAAAATGTAAGCTAATGTTATTAAAACTGTAAAATGAGAAAGGGGGAGAAAATTCAATTAGAACATTGGGAACAGTCTGTTTACATAATGGAGAATGTGTACATCTCATACGTCTGACCGCAATAAAGTCAAGGGAATTCACATTGAAATAACAGTGTTTGTCAGATTTTTTTTGTGGGGGGACCCAAAAATTCAGTAACTTCCCTTGCATGTCTGAGAAGCTTTTTTTAGAAGTCCAGAATTCTTATTAGACTAATGTTCTTTTTTACTTACTCTAAAATATACTTTAACTTTTGTTTAGCTTTAAATTTTTTAAATAACAATTTTAAATTATTTTTAAAAATTATATGTATGTGCATGCATTCATGGAGGCCAGAGGTGTTGGAGGCCTCGGAACTGGAGTTAAAAGCAGCTGTGAGCCACCTGAGTTGCGGTCCTCTGTAAGAGTAGATGAGCTCTTAACTACAGAGTCGTCATCGTCCCAAACCCTACTTTTGTTTTGAATCTAAACTCCAGGAACTTTAATCATGAAATTTCAGTGGGGTATGTTTTTAGATCAAACTGTGATTTTTGTTTTTTTATATTTTCAAATATTTTCTGACACTGTCAAATTTGAAAGAAAATGAAATATCTTGAGTCATTTTGAGTGTATTTGGCATAGGGAGTTATACTAGTAACACAGATTTTATTACATGTAATTTACACCTATTTCTGGTAAACAGCAGCAGAAAAGATCATAACTGAATAATGCTTAACAGCTTTTCTTTACCAAGCTAATTAATGTAAATTTCTCTCCAGTTTTTGATTTTTATTAATTTCACTGATGAACGAAAATTTTTGCAAAGCTAGCATTGTTTTAGCTTTTAAATTTGGCATTCTACTAAAAAGTCTTAGGTTAAAGGATATTTTAATGTCCAAGTTAAAATTGAATATATTATATTTTCTGTATGATACTGTCAAGGTGTATTTAAGACATTCCTTCTTTATTACTATAAGATCACTTAAATTCTTCCTGTGTATGATGTTTATTGTCGTTATTGACTCTTGCAAACCATTTCCCTATATTGTATGTCTACAACACACCAGGAGCTGCTTCCCAGCCCATGAGTCCCTCATGCTCTCTTTTTCACAGAATTCACCTCCAGATAATTATGTTCTCCATTTGCCTTAATAATCCATCCATTCTGCTTGTAGAATTCTGTTCCATGATCCACAAACTCTTGTTAAATTTCAGTCTCCCTTGGGAACTGGGGGCCTTCCTTCTGTGGAGACTTCCCGCTTAGATGCCCATGAAGTCAAGGAGGCATGACCTCCTCCGTGTGCTTCTCCTCACCTCCAGCCAACTCCTCTCTCTCAAGCTCCCGGAGTGCTAGCATGCTTTCCCCTACTTGGTTTTTGTCGCTGACTGATTTCCCTGTGTCCCTCCTTGTTCCTAGGGTAAGGATTTTTTTCCTCCAACTTCTGTTAATCTTGGGAAGTCCTTGTCTATACCAGTAGTCTCTCAGTACCCAAAGTCTTCAAGCCCTGAGCTGCCCCCTCCAGTGTCCTTTTCTCTTACCTTCCTAACTGAACACTCTTGGGGTAACGTGGCCAAGCTAGGCATTGTGAAAATCACCTTCTCTAACAAGCAGCTCTAGTCCTGCTCCATCCACCTTCACAGAAAGTCCTTTGCTTTCCTCAAGGTCTGTTCTCTCCCACGTGCTCAGTCAGAACCTTCCTGCATGAATCCAAGCCTTGACCTTTGCATTTCTCTTCTTCTAGATGTGTTTTCTCCACTTGTAACCACATACCAGCCTGGCAAGAGACAAGTTTTTTCAATGAGAGGTACTCGCACTACCAAACTATTGAAACCATGGACCCCATATATTTAAATTTCTTTGGGGTTCTCATAAAGGGGGACAGGAAGGCTAATGCTTGGTGCTTTCCATGGGGGGAGGATTACCTCAGAAGAAGAGATTTCACCCAGTTCTGTCAGCTTACCAGATTGCTTTGTAGAATAGACCAGAGCTGAGGCAGCAATAGTCAAGGTAGGAGGAGAGGGACTCTGACCAGGGCTTCTAGTCGAGCCGGTAGCCATCTATTTAGGACTAAACCCCGTTTGAGTACCTGACGGTGGACTTGGCAGTTACTGTGGCATTTGGTTCTTTCCAGCATAGGCACAGTGAATAAATCTCCTTTTCTTGTTTCTTGTTTTTTACTGTTGTCTCCTTGATAGGCATATTGGGGATGGGTGGGCCAAGCCTGGGGAGTTGGGATTCTGACTGTAAGACTTTTAGTAATACGTTTTACTTTTATTACAATCACCAGGTGAGTGTGCAACTAAGTAACTTGGATATTTCTTTTCTTGTGTGTTTTTTTCCCCATTGTAATTTTTCCCCTCCCTTCCCCTCCCCTTCCCTCTCCTTTCCTTCCTTTCCTTCTCCTACTCCCCGCCTCTCTCCTTTATAAGTGGTCAATGATGTTTGGCTAGACTGTTAGAGGACAGTATAAGGTCACATCAGCAGATGGTTTTCTGCTTCAGAGTTTCCATCTTTCTGTTTTACAGCTGCACACAGGTATCGCTTCTGTGTCCTTTCCCTGTTCCTCTGGCTTTGCACTCCACCAGCATCCGTCCTCTGCCTCTTGTCGCCCAATTGCTGTGCCTCAGACGTCACTGGTGTCTCGTGTGATGATACTGAGCACCACTGTTCCCCACTTCCCACTCTCAAGCCCTCCTCTCCCACATCAGCACCCTCCTTTACTATACTGAAGATACTGTCCTTCAGCCTGTCATCTGTGCCATGTTCCTATGGACCTGCCTACCTGTCCTCTAACCAGACAGTGCTGTGCTCTCATCCACCTCTAAGACTGGCCTGGACCCCAGTCCCCTCTCTACCTCTTACTCCGTCTTGTTTCTGGGATCTCTGTGGCTCTGAGACCCTGGTGAGCATCACCAGTAGGTACTCACGGTGTTGCTAAGCCCAATGTGTCTGAACTGGCTTTGCTGCAGACGGCTTGGTCCTGCTGATCCTTGCCTCCTTGCTGAAGTACTGCCATTTCCCCTTCTGAGAATCTCTTCTCCTGTTTCTCTAATCTTTTCTACTTTGCTGCCTTTTCTGACTTGAATCTAACCAACTTCCAAGTGTTAAAGTTTCTCTTAGCTTGGCACTGGGTCCTTTATAGCACTGTGTGGGGTGTGTGTGTGTGTGTGTGTGTGAATGTGTGTCACATTCCCATGGCTTTAAAAGCCATCTATATGCTAATAACCCCCAAATTTATATCTTCAACCTGGCTCTCCCCTCAGTGGTCTTGTCTCATTTATCCAAATTACTTACTTGACAACTCCATGTGGATGTTTCTCAAACATCTGAAACTTAATATATACAAAACTAAACTCCTGCTTTTTTCCCATGGACACCTATTTCTCTACAAATCTTCTCAATATCAGTAAGTGACACTCCATTTTGAACAATTCCTGAAATAGAAAAAGTGATTTATTTTTTTAATCTGCCCCCTCCCACAGTGCACACACAGTTCGGCCACACAGAATTGCCTAACCTGCGGAACACGTCTTCTCTTGCCTGCGATAGTGTGATAACCCACTGAATGCTACCTTGCTATCTTTCTTGTGGTCTGTAATATGATGGTCAAGACAATATTATTAAATCTTTAATTAGTACTTATGCTTTGATGCTAAAACACCCTTATCACCCACATTGCATTTGACACTTTAGATCATTCTATGGCCAGCAGGGCCATGCCTGACCTGGCCTTGTTCCCTTCCCCATCTCTTGGCCACAGCTACTTCAGTCTGGCCCCCTGGGAGTCAGTTGTGCAGCAGAATGAGCTTGGGTTCTCTGCTCAGGCCGTTCTCATTCTCGTTGTTTGGGTTGTACTTTCCTTCTGCCTGCTCATGACTGCACTTCTTTTCTATTCAATTTTTTGTTTAATTTCATCTTCAATTTACTTCTCTGTCACTACTTTATCTGGTAGGACACCTATAAAAACATTATATGTTATTTCCTTTGTAGCATTTCCCACGCCTAATTATCTCATTGTATATTCACTTCTGTATTGCTTTTCTTCCATTACACCTGGGTTCTATCACCACATACCCACTGCTGAGAACCGAATAAGCATTGATAATTACTAAATGAATGTGTAACTTGATTTGCCAATCTTCACAGCCAATGAAACAATCAAGGACTGCAGGGGGGTACAGGGGGAGATAAATAAAGCTCATCTGTTTGTGAACAGTGACCAACCCAGAACATTCCCCATGGACTTGCTCTGCCCTTGGTAAAACCCTGTCATCTTTTGTGTGGCTTTTACACAGGTGTCTTCACTTTACAACAGCCCAGTGGTGTGTGTCTCGGCATACGGTCATACTTCAGAATCACACGCCAAGAGCTCCTTGTCCTGCTTCCTGCAGAGCGACTTTATTTTATCATCAGCAGGACTGATAATGATTTCTAACAGCAGAAGTGTCTGAATAGCTGTGTATTTGTAAGAATGTAGTTATTCACTTTAGTTCTTTTTTAATGTTTTAAATAGATTCCTTAAATTTTATTTAGCTTATTATAGACTGGAAGTTGGGTATAGTATTCAGCCACTTGTTTGATCGATATAGAATCTCTACATTTATTTTGTGTGTATGGCAGGGAAAGGACAGGGTAGGGTAGTTCAGAGTGGTCAAGGAACTGAGAATCCTCCCACCTTAGTCTCCAGTGTGCTTGGATTACAGGTAAGCGCCACTGAGCCCAGATTCCACAATGTCGGTTCCTGTTGCATTAGGACATACTCTCGCAGTTTGTATTTCGCGGTGCATGTGTCACATCCGCTGCTTGGACTGTGCCACTCGCAGTACTGACACTGATGACATCTTATTTCAATATGTGTCCCTTGAAAGTTGTTGAACATGGAAATAATTACTAATGAATGACTTTTACAGAAGCACCAAATCACTAGATAACTAGGGGAAAGGGCAGGAATAGTCTTGAAACCACATACGTATGGAATTTGCCATCACACTTGATTCCGTGCCAGACTCTCTTGTTTTGACCCTAAGAACTTGCCACCGCCCTTGTCTCCGTATGACATCCCCTGAGTTGTCGTCCTAGAGATGTGACACGTATGGATAAATGAGGTGACAGCAGATCCCAACCAACCTTCCTGGCAACAGTTTCCTGGTTGCTATCTGATGTCATGAGCCGTTCATCGTGTGTTGCAACACTTGGCTGCCTGACATCACGATGCGACATACAGGAAAATGTTGCTAGTCTTGAGCAGCATTCTCAAGCGCAGCTCTTAACTGTCTCTGTAAGAACTTGGATATCGTCTGACACGTCTCTATATCCACCAGAGGCTTAGGCTTCAGACTTACATAGACTTAGATAGTAATAAGATAGATTCCAGAACCAAGTCCTCTGCAGTGGGGCCTGAAGCAGCGTTCGGCTTCACCAGGGAATTTGAACAGCCCCTAAGACTGACGAGGATGGCGCTGCTGTTGCTCCAGCGCCCGTCCTTCCCCTCCAGCCAGAATCACACAAGAGTTTTCCTGACACACTTAAGGTGCTGATTTTCCTTTCTGGACCAACTCTTATTCTTATTTCCTGTTTGGTTCTCTGTCAGCAGACCACTTTATAATAAATCCTATGAGTCAGCTGCTGGTGCTACAAAATCCAGCCAAGGCAGGTTCATTCTACATAAAGACCGATCTTAGTGTAATGATATGCTGTAATCCCTTGACTACATACTATACATAGTTCTTATTGTGTACTTTATATTATCTTGAACCTTGAACTCCAGAGTAACCTTAACCAATCTACCTTCTTTGTGATGATATTGTTAAGACCTAGCAAAGAAAACTTTATCTCCTCTATGGAATGTAGAGGAACAGTATGCAGGCATACTGGCATCTGTAGCTTGTTTTTGGGATTGGGTGCTGATGGCTTTCTGGGAATTTTTGACTTAGGTTATAAAAAGTCAGAGGCCCCGGGAGTTGGTGTGGGCCTTGGTTGGTGGGTCGTTGGTTGGGTTGCTGTCGTTAGTTAGTGTAATAATTTCTAAAAGAACAAAGGTTGGAGAGAGTGAGTCTATAGACCGTAAGCTGAGACGCTAGTCTGACTGTCAGCTATCCTCTTCAAGCTTAGGACAGCTTAAAAAGAGGCTGTGAAGACTTCTACGTTTCTCTCTTTCTATATCAAGGCTGCTTACAGAAGAGGTGAAGATTTCTACCTTTCCTTTCTCCTTCCCTGAATAGAGGGTGAAAGACAGCAGAGCGCTGCCACAGTGGAACACCGTGCAGATGAGTGAAGCAACTTTGTAAAATATGACTGTTCTTTCTTAAAATAGTTAATTACGTCATCACATCATTAGTTCTCTTCTTCTACCTTCCCACTCCAGAAGCAGGACTTTGGTTTTATTCAGTTTTGTAAATGTGTAGCAACTCATGGTCTAGAATAAAGACTAGTTAAATAAATTCAGTTACATAAACATCTGTTTCTCCAGAGACAACATGTTGGAAATAGTATTGACATAATTCTATAATATTGGACAAGTCACTAGTAGCAAAAATTGTCATTTCTCATAAACGACTTGATGAAAACCTGTATGCTCTGTTGGGGTTGCTAGAATGAGTTGCCCCAGACAGGATGGCTTTTAACAGAAAGGAGGCCAAGTGTCTAAGATCAGCTGCTGGCATGCATAGGCTCTGAAGGTCATCTTCCAGGCTGCAAACTGAGGACAGGTTTCTAGGATCTGGTTCCCAAGTGCGGCATCCCATTCATACCCTCATGACCTGATAAGCTCCCAGGAAACTCACTCCGCATACCACCACTGTGAGGGAAAGGGTTCATATAGGAATGTCTGTGGGGCATCTCTAAGAATATCTCATAGATGATTTGTAGGAGTCTTTGTGTCAGAGAACAAAGGATCACTCATAGATCATAGATCAGCAGTTCTCAACCTGTGGGTCATGACCCTTTTGAGGGTTGAATGAAGCTATCACAAGGGTCACCTAAGACTATCTGCATATCAGATATTTACATTACAGTTCATAATAGTAGCAAAATTGTAGTTATGAAGTATTAAGGAAAATAATTTTTTGGTTAGGGGTCACCACAACATGAGGATCTACACTAAAAGGTTGCAACATTAGGAAGGTTGAGAACTACTGTCAGAGGAAAAAGACTATCGACCTTTTTTAGCAGGATCTATCTATGAGGTGTGCATTCACCAAATGTCACCTCATTTAACTTGAAGCAGTTTGCGTGAAGCAATCCACAAACTAGCTCTTTGTCTTTTCTAAAACTGAGTCATTGTTAGACTTGCTCATCAAGGAATTTGCAGATGAGTTCATGAAAGCTAAAGCTGAAATAGCTTTCGGATTAAAATGCCTTGCGTCTTAAGGGACTATAACAGCCATCCTTCCAAAGGAAACTGACAATAACAAGAATGTGTCTGTGGGTTGTGTTGGAATTCATCTAACTTGAATGTAAGAGAACTGGACGTGAGGTCAAGGACAGTTTGATCTTGTTTTTTCCCTGTTAATAACAACTTAAATGTGACTTGGGAAGACCACTGAGTTCTCTGGGCTTCATTTTTCTCTCTGTTAAGTGTGCAAATTCTTCTCTGCTTTGTTCAATCACAACAGTTTGGTAAGGATTAAATTAGGTGGTAGCCTTACAGCTCTACATGTAAGTAGATTGAGGGAGTCTCTGGCTATAATGCTTGTTGCATCTTTGATAAAATTGGCTGTGACATGAAGAAGTCTTAGTAAGTCTTGTACCTTCAGTGAATGCAGCCAGTGAAGCTAACCTGTGGCATGGCGTATCGATTACAGACAGCAGAGGGTGGGTTTGCAGTGCTTCTGTGGTAGCTGGTTTTGTACTTTGGGTTTGTTGTGGTTCTCTGAGGAAGATGGTAAAATCCTTTAATGATGTGTACTAGGCTCAGAACCCCTAAAGTTTGCTGAATAGCCTCCAGTGTTTGTGAATGTTCTGACTGACGTACGTTTTACATTTGTCATGTTGAAAGCCAATGGCATCTAGCAGTATTGCAATAGTAAGGTCCTTGGTAGAAACAAATGGGAGCTGTTGTATCATTAGCTTGAAGAAATAAAGAACTGATAAAACTTTTGAATGATGTCAGCTAACGCATGTGCCAAAAATGTTAGGATGGGGGTAAGTGATGGCTTCCTAATCAGTGCTTTAATGAGCTCATTTTAATCTGGCATATTTGATACATTTCAATTAGACACTTATGTGCTTCTGTTCAATTAAAGGGTACATAACTTTAATGTAAGCAATAGTGTCTTTTAAATGACTGAACTTCCCTTGGTCTAATCATATGCTCCAAACTGTATATGTTTTTATATTGTATAGCTTTAGGGTATGATCTAACTTTTTAAACTTTCTATTCTTTGAAATTATGTCCACTAAACGACCCTTGTAACTTACGTGCCCTGGAAGATATTTATACTGAGGGATGGACAATATAATGAGTCTTAAATTCTATTTAAACTTGTAACCTTTAATAACAGCTCTGAACTTGCTCATCTGTTATATATCCTTAATGTTCAGTCTTCAAGCACCACATTCATTTGCTAATTGCCCACATCTGTTGTTTCTCCCAATTATCGACTCTGAGAAGAAATTCTGAGACTCCTCTTCACTATTCATGTTTCCTCTGGCAGGTTATACTTATCAGGCTTGTCTAAAAAGTTGAAGGGAACAAAGGGACAAAATATGTGATTAATTCAAAGTTAATTATTTCATTGTCACCTGACATTAATTACCTTTAAGTAATAGATGCATTATGTAAGAGTTTTTATTCTCTGTATTACAATATCATGAGTATAATTATAGCCTACATTGCTTTCTACCTGTATAAGAAGGTTAATATGACCCGTACATTAAAGACACTTAAATCTGGACTAACTGCACACCCAATGGGAAGTGAGTAAATCAACAATGGCAGTCACTGCCCTGGCAAGTGTCTCATTTGTGCCGTTTAGCCACCACAGTCCCTCTTGAGGCCTTTCCAGGAAAACAGAGCAAACTGTTGGCGGCAGTCCACAGCTACATGAGCAGAGCCTCCACCTCTTCGTGGGCCTGGTACTGCAGTCCACAGCTGATCCAGACTGTAAGATGAGTCTGATCTAGGCTGGCAAAACATTTGCACATAAATAAAAGTGAATACTCTAAGAGAAAGGAAATAAATGGCAGCAAGGCCACTGAAGTGCTGCAATCCCTAAAGCTTTGCTCCTGTTGTGCAAATATGGACATTTCAGCCAGCTTCTCTATTCCACCATATTGTACAATGATGATAACTTCTGTTCTGAGACAGATTCTTGCTTTTAGCCTTGGGTAGCTTCAAACCCCTCCTCCTGTCACCAGCTCCTTAGGATCAAGGTTACAGGCTCATGTCACCATGCCCAGGCTTATTAAGATAAGTTTTACAGTCAATGAGATAATATATTCCCCTCTTCTTTTTTGCCTCATTCAAATATCTTCGACCCACAATTTAATTCTGTAACATTAATGTTCCCAGGCTCCTAGGACAGATGTTTATACCTCTAGCATGGCTTGAGCAGTAGTGTGTAGGTGATTATACTCAGTGCGGGTTCTTTCCTGATCATATATCAGCTATGTACCACCTATTTCATGTGCACCTGGTCTTTAAATATATACAAAATAATTTTTTTCTTGGTTATTTTCATGTTAACATTTTGTCAGATATGCTGGCATGGAAGTCACATGACATTCACAAAAAGTACAAATTTGGAAGGGAATCAAATGCAAGTGGAAATAATGACATGGAAAAAGAGAACCTGGCCCACACTGCTGGTGCAAACAGAGTGAACTGGGGAAAGAGACACCTAAGGAGTCTAGGAAGAGCCTGAGTTCTGGACTTGACAAGGAGAAAAAGAAGGATGTGAGCAGCTTCCCTACTGTGTGGAGCTGTGGGCGGGGCATCTTCTGTCTGCTGTGTGAATGCACTGAGCAAAGGCATTGCGACCAGCCCAGAGCTGTGTGTCATCACTGTGGCCTCCAGGAACTACATGCTAACCTGAACTTTTGCTCCTTTACTAGCCTTGGAATTTTAATGGACACAGAAAAACTAAGGTGTTTACACCAGGAGAGAGTTGTTAGAAAAATGAGATGGAAGAGATTCTGACTACAGTAGCAATGTTTAAGAAGTACCCACTGGCTGGAGAGATAGCTCAGCAGGTAAGGCTCTTGATGTTATTGCAGACATAGCTTGGTTCCCAGGACTCTCATCAGGCAGCTCGCACCTGCCTGTAACTCCAGTTCTAGGGGATCTGATGCCCTCTTCTGGTCTCTGAGAGTTCCCTCATACACGTGTGTCTCTCTCCCTCCCCCCCTCTCTCTCTCCCCCCCCCTCTCTCTCTCACACACACACACACACACTAAAATAAATAAAAAGGAAGGAAAAGTCATGCATGGCCCATCAGCTTCATTCATAAATTATTGTGGCCCAAGGAGAAGCCAGTTTGTTTAGCTCTGCCGCACAGGAATGGCCTTATGGGAAACAGTTGTCAGGACAGTAAGGGGAGACAACTGGTCAGGTAGTGAGGGTTACCATTTTAGCCTAAGAAGAGCTTAGGCCACTCTCTACTAAGAAGTTTATCATATCGCTCCAGACACTGGTAGAAGGGACACTGGGATTCATCTCTAGTTGAAGGTGGGAGGGGTTAATGCCCATGCATTGCTATATACCCCGTGTATCACATGTATTGTCTTCCCTAATCTCCGAGGAGCAGGGTCTCCTCTTATTAATGAAGGCACTGATGCCCAGGGATGTTAAGCCACAGGATGCTGAGTGGTCAGATTAATGTTTGCTCCTGAGTCTGCTTCACTCTAAAACTTCCTCATTCATCATAACGTTGCCAAGAATTAACTAGCTCTTAATTTTAAACTCTCACATTGAAATACCATATGTTACTCATTTGTGACAAGGATTTTTAGAATAGATTTAGAGAGTTGTATATTTTAATGGATATGCCATGGATATTATGTTAATAGGCTAGAATGTTGTTTCTTCCTATGGTTAGCTGTGTGAGTCTGGGAAGTTAGTTAACTTCTCTGGGTTTTAGTTAAACTTTATATCACTTACTGCACAGTGCTGTTTTGAGGGCTAAATAAGATACTGTGAGAAAATACCTGGCAACAGCGGTTTCCATGACTGCAGTATGCAGCATGTTCCTGTCTGGACCGATGGTTTGACATTGCTGCCCGGGTAACACAGATACTGCAGGACAGGCACCTGGACTTCTGTGTTCAGAACTTCCAGGCGTCTTTCCTCTCATTCTTAATTTTATAGAACTTATTATTGTGTCTCATTTTTGTGTTTTGTTGTTAAGTCTCTAGCTAATTTGGCACATTTTAATTTTCATGCAGTATCTTATACACATAAGTGATGCATAAAAATAGGTAAAATGTGTTTATTTTTTAAATGGATTATTGATTAGAGAGAAATGGACTCATTTTCTTTCTGTTAGGACTTTTTCAGGACTCTGTCTGCCTCCTTATGTTGTGATTGTAACCAACATTAATACTATCCTAGAATTTATGTGAATTCTCCACAAATTGTTTCTGAATAATAATTATGTAGATGAAAATTATGATAGTAGTATTTCTGATGTTCTAGTATTAACTTGCATCTTTCATATCTATCCTCTCTAAGAGTTGTTCAGTGTTTATTTTGAAGGTTTGTTAATCACCATTACATTAAGCATTCTTACAGAATTCAGTTCTGGCAGCCCAGCGTTCGCCCCACATATATGCTCACCTGGATACTCATTGGGTACTGGACCCTAAGGATCTAGTTTGCAGGCAATTGATTGTCTGCGTTTTCCCCAATAAGTCTTTTCTTTAATGTGACTCTTTGATCAAGCCCCCAGAAAATAACTGAAAAGCAAAGAAATGCCAAAGAAATGAGCCCTGGGTTTAGGTATTCTGAATGGTAAGCGCTCCGCCTGCTGCAGTGCTCTTTGTGTTTCCTTTAGACTAAGAAACTGTAGGAACAGTAGCTAGGGGAGAGAAGACCAGGAATGTTTAAGACTCACATTAGTCTTGATTTAGAAAATAGAAGCAAATTGACATATCAGTGACATAGTAATTATGAATGACTATTGGCCAGTTCCCCAAATACTAATTGATATAAGTCCAAATTACCAAGAAGAGATGCAAATTACAGAATCTTAATTTTCCTGTGAGAAATGGTTTTCTCCAGAAATAAATATGCAAATATTAATTTTCAATGCCCTGTAAGCTAATCTTCTTAATAAATAACAATCCATACAGATAGAACCCTCAGCATAAATACCTTTCACAGCTCTAGCAAAAGCCACACTTTTAGGTAATTGGTCATTGTGCTGATATGTCCCTAGATTTCCATTTTCTCAATCCTCCTGCTCTGAATTAAGCCAATCTGTCTCCATGTTTCCCCCAGCCCTACAGTAATTGACCTGGCGGGCTGCCACATGCAGCCCAGAGGGTCATCTCCGGGGGAGAATGTCCCGCCCCTCTCATTTGACTGACAGGAGGAGGCCTGATTTGAAACTTGCTGTCACAGTGCTGTTTCTCAGTAAATAACACCCATGTTGCAGAATATGTACACTGATACAGACAGCTCTGTCTTTTAGCGTGCTTGCTCCTCAGCAAAGGAGAGTATCTAAAGACACCCAAGGCTGTATCTGACTGTGAATGTGGTTCTTGCTAAGGACTGGCCTTTTGAAATTCACCATAGACACTTCTTTATTTTATTTAATTTATTCATTTTACCTCTTTACGGGAGAGATATATACATAGCTTATTAGGTCAGTTGATTTCAACTGAAATAGGCTGGCTTCCCATACCATGTCATTTCCTCCTACATGCCATCTAGACTTACCATCTCAGTGTAAGGGAATGCAGAGGCACGGGCTCTGTCTTGACAGTGCCGAGCAGTAGATGTGCTCATGCAACACCATGTGGCCTAGAAACTCCACGCTGCTTTAATTAGGGACATGGAGTCTTACTTTAACGATATGGACTTGCTTTTGTCATCTACAATAAAAAAAAAAAATGCTCTGCATCCTTTATTCATCTAAGTGCACAGGTTTCAGCATTGTTCTGAAGCTGTTGCTGATTGGCTCTCAGTCACACACTGCATAGCAGCTGTTCACAGTCCTGTAGACTCACGGAGTGACTACACACAACACAAGGCTATTGTGTTACTGAGAACTATGGATCTTTTAAATTTGGCCTCAAGTTCTGAGCAGAAAGCTCTAGAAACTGTCCTACTACCTTCACGGAATAGTCATGTTATTCCCAATATCATGTTTTGCTATAGTTGTGATATGAAACAAGGTATTAAATTGTGGGCGTTTAAGGCAAGGTTTATTTTTACTTTTAACTATTTTATATTTAACTATTTTACTTTCAACTGTGTTAATATAGATTTGTGCACAAGTGTAGAACCCATGTGGGCCAGCAGGGGGCATCAGATGTCCTGGAGCTGGAGGTACAGGCACTTAGGAGCCTCCCAGTGTGGGTGCTGAGAACCAAACTTGCATCTTCTGCAAGAGCACTCATGTTTGTAACCTCTGATCCTTCACTAATCCCATATTTTATGATTGATTCTAGAACAGTAAAGAAATATTATTTATTAACATGAGTTATCCTATGTGACATAATCCATAGTAGATAAAATTTTTAAAATGTTGAAAGCAGAGTTTTATGTTCATATACCTACAGCAGAAAGCAGAGGTTTACGTTCATATATCTACACATACCTTAATACCATATATGAAGTAAATACTGAAACAACTGTGTATAACATCAATGTGTGTGCATGTACATGTGTGTTTCATATATAAACAGAAGAATATATAGGTGATGGAAAAGAATATTGGTCAAAAAGATCAAATTTAGTTCAGGAGCTGGGAAAACCAAAGAAGACCCATCCCTTAAAGCAGGCAGTAGAGTTGGAGCCTGGACCTTGAAGAAATCCCAGCTCATTTGGGATCGGTCGGTAGTCATTTCATTCCTACGGGATGCAATAGGGCTGAGCTACTGACAACGTGGGAGCTTGCACTGGTGTTCAGCCTATGTAATGTAGACTGTAGTTGCTCTGGGCTGTCCTTGAGTGCAAGGACATGGCTTTTGTCATGGCTCAGGGAACAGAACTAGTGCCAGGAGGGTGGCAGAGGGTCAAGTGATGTCCTTGGTGAGGATGCTTCCACTAATTTTTTGGCATGAAGACTCCAGGGCCAGTTACAACTAGATCAATTCAAAGTTCAGAACCATTCATCACTGTTGACCTTCATAAAGCTTCCCTATCTTCCTCCTAGAGATAAGAAGCATGCATGGGATACTCGCTCCCAGTCATGGTTTGAACGTCTCCACACAGCCTCTTCAGGGAGCCTTAGCTGTGGAAGTAGATACTTTGGGAGCATGTTTAGTAGCTAACCACAAAAGGGGTTGGGAATTGGACACCTTGAGTACAGTTGTCCTAAACTGGAGACAGTATACATTTGACAAGCATTATATTTAATGAAGTAACTGAATCTACTTTGGTTGATTTAATCTTTCCTAAACTTGTGATATAGCTTGAGTCAGTGTATATTGAATAATTATTCCACAATACAAATAAAATAAAATAAACTTCAAGGAATGCGCACTCTAAGGAAGAACATGAAACTTGTAATCCAGTGATTATTGTGAGGCCCCATGCCATGCTGTGAGAGAACTGGTGTTAAAAAGAGACTCGGCATAGTTCAGATGGATGTTTAGAGAAAGGAAGTGATGCCAATGGACTTAAGGAAAGTTCGTGGCGGGTGGAGTCCCGAGGAGTGGAGGCAGAAGTGCTGTCAGGAGTACCACTTGGAAGTGGAAGGACAGGAAGTGCTCTTCAAACAGCCCCCTGTGCCTAGAAGCCTGGGGGCGTAGATGGGAAGAAGCACTTACACTTGGTCTTAAGTAGTGAGTTAAAGTATTGCTTTTTATTAAGAAACGAACTCACTTTTGCTTAGAGCACCCCCAAATGTTAAAAGCCTTGATGGGGGGTGTCTACCCAGCTCTGGAGTGGTACACCTGTGTGGGTACACCCACAAATGAGATCAGACAGCTGCAGAGTCTAGTGTCTTACCTTTGAAATTCTGCTTTCCTTACCTTGGATGACTCTGACTTTTCTTGTGATCTGACTGTGAATGGCTAGTGTCCCTCAACAGAACTGAATCCATGCCCGAGTGCATCCTCTTGTGTATAGATGAGTTCTTTGAGTCCACATGTCACGACGTATTCTGTGTTCTTGAGTGATATAAACACATCTTATTCGTACTTATACCCTCACTTCCTTGCAAGGAAAGAGAAAGATGAGGAAACACAGTTGTTACATGATGTCAACGACTTAAAATATACTATCTTATTGCTCTTCCTCCAGATCTTCCTGGAAAAAAATGTAAAGTAGGTACTAAGAGAGACCATTGCTTTTGTGTTCTATCCCTTATTGAAGTGTGAAATCAGGATTTAAACTCAATCTTCTCTTACCTACTCCATTTCCAAGTGAACCCACCCTTCACCGTCTGGTTCTTGGTGTTTCTGTCACTGTTCTACAAATGTTAAGTAACTCACACAATGAATGAAGATTAGAAATCATTACAGTCTAAGACAGGAGGTTGGCTCATCAGTTAGGAGCACTGGCTACTTGTCTAGAGGTCCTGGGTACAATTCTGAGTACTCACATGGCAGCTCACAACCTTCTCTAACTGTACTCCACAGGATCCAATGCATTTTTCTGGCATATAGACATACAGGTAGACGGCACACCAGTATACATAAAACACGTAAATAAACCAATCTAGAAAACGTCATTGCTATCTTATAATCTTCCACTGTAAGTATTCTACTTGGAGTGGGGATGAGGGTACAGGGGAGGAAGATTAAGAATGCATGTCCATGCTGGTTTAGTTCCCTCCAAGTAGAATATTAATAATTGTAAGAATGATTATAACTTTTAAACAGTATTATTTGTACATTAATTTCCAGCTACTTTAAGTTATAATAAAGTTGATCAGCATAAGTATATATTCAAAAACTGAATACATCAGTGTTACCTTTTTATAAACTATTTTATTTCTTTGTGATCCAAATCCTTTGCACAAAAGCATGCCAAACTAATCAATTAAGGCTTGTTTCTAAAGTGTCTTTACTATGTTATTTGACTTTGAGTGAGTCTAATGGCTGCCTTCTGTGAGATGTGAATGAGTTCCCTGTGTTTCTTCTCTCCTAATCTTTGCTTTTGTGACTTATTTTGAGTCTTCTTTGTGCTTTCTGCTTGCATTATCTATGTAGGTACTTGTATTAGTCAGGGTTCTCTAGAGTAACAGAACCTTTATAATGAATCTGTCTCCATGTATAGAACAGAATTTATTAGAATGACTTACAGGCTGTGATCCTGCTAATCCACCAATGGCTGTCTTTGAACAGAAGGTCCAAGAATCCAGTAATTGTTCAGTCCACAAGGCTAGATGTCTAAGCTGGTCTTCAGTGTACACTGGAATCCTGAACCATTAGATTCTAATGCCAGTGAAGGAATGGAATTGCTAGGGAGAGCTAGAGCAAGCAGGCCAAAAAGCTTCCTCCTTCCATGTCCTTTATATAGGCTGCCAGCACAAGATATGGTCCAGATTAGAGGTGTATTTTCCTACCTCAGAAGACCTGGATTAAAGATTTATCTTCCCACCTCAAAGATCTAGATTAGAATTGGGTCTTCCCTCTTCAAATGATTTGATTAAGGAAAAAAAATACCTCACAGGTGTGCCCAGCCATTTGGGTTTTAGGTAATTCCAAATGTAGTCAATAGCCATCCCAGTACTAAACTTTCTTGCTTGTGAAAGAGCAAGGTGTCTTATTGGTCTGTGCCTCCCAGATGGTGGTGGAAGGGCCATTGATGTAACTGCAGCAAACCCAGCCACTGTCATTTGTGTGACCCTGGCAGATGGCTTCACTGCAGTCCCTTATGCTTCCCTGATGTTTGTGTGATTAAAATCTGCGAAAGTGTCTACAGAGCCTGGGAGAAGGAAGTGTCCGCGAGGACTATGCCTTTCTGCCATGATTCCCTCCCTCCCTTCAAAAATCCAAATATAATGGCAGCCTTGTGCTTTGATAAATTTAATCGTTAGTCCTTTGTGTCTGTATTTGTATTGCTTTTCTATACCCAGGCATGTAGACATTGGATTCGCCTTTCTGTACAGCCCACTTATTTTAAGAACTGTTTGTCTTACTGGTTTTAATTAAAGTGAGTTTAATTTATAATACTTTCTATTTTATATATATATATATATATATATATATATACTTTATATTATACTAATACTTTATATTATTTATACATATAGAATACTTTATATTTAAGTATTATAGATCATATGCTGACAATTCTAGTTTAGTGATTCTTGGTTATATACTTGCTATCATACCAAAGAATCACAAATTTGTATCCATGGCATGAAATAATTTTCAGTTAGCTTATTTTTATTCAACTTTTATCATTATTTTGTGAAAAGTGGCAAATGTACTTATTTTTATTTTACTGTTTGTAAAAATGGTTGTTACATTCTTTCCAAGTCTTTGTTCTATAGTTATTTCGAATACAGTTATCTGTTTTACCAGCTTCCTAGAGCTATGCCTACTGTTTGGCCATCCTTCTCTGAGCTGTGGGAAGGGTACTCAGATGTGTTTTACCCCATTTGTCCCAGATCAGACATGGTGTTCAGCATCTCTAGAAACCGTACGCTTCCTGCCAAAGCAGCATTCCAGAGGAAACCAGTGTTCCTTCTGCTTCAGCCAGACCTACAACTAGACTCCCGTGTGTACAAACCAGACCTTCGCTTTTCTGGGTGGATCTTGTTTATTTTTTATTTTTTTTTGCCTGGGGCTTTGCTTTTTATTTCTGTTGTTTTATTTGTTCTCTCCCTGGGAAAACCTCAAGCCCAAAATGGGCAAATCCCCCTGACACTGGATGGTCACCACAGCTTCATTTCCTTGTGTCATACTTAGGGAATGACCAATCTTTCAATGTGTCTGAGAGGGCCAACCCAGGGAGTATTAGCTGTGTGCCCGTTCTCCAACAGGGCATGCTTTGATGTACTCTTTATTGCTGAAGTCAAAGCATCTGAAAATCTAATCTTTGTTAGTGGTTTCCTGAGTGGTGCTTAATTCTCCAGAGCCTCCTGTTTCTTTGTTTCCCTCCTGCCTGTCTCTGGGCCCATGACTCTCTCAAAGGCTACCCAAGACCTCCCATCGGCCTATCCTTTAACACTTTGTGGGTAGATTTATTACTCCGGACCAGAGGCCACGGTTCTCATTTCATCCACAAACTTGTGGTCATTGTGTCCAGGGAATGTTTCTAAACACTCAGTATTTTTTTTTCTAATTTCTTTTAAACTTCTGATGAAACCAACTGTTTTGGAGTGTATAACTTGCTTTTGTTTGTCTTACATTTACTCCCATTGTTTGTTTATATTTTATTGTTTCAACAATGTGTTAAAATAGTGAAATGTGTTTTGTAGGTCAGTACGTTTTGCTGATGACATTTTATTTGCCTTTCACTACACCTTGTGGGAAAGGTGTGCATTCATTGTGCATACTAGTCAAGTACTTCTGACACTCCAGACTCACTTTAAGTCCTAAAACCACACAAGTGAACAAATGATCCCAAATCTCCAGCTTTTGTGGATCTTGGATTCAAATAAGAATGGGAGAAAATAAGCAGACACAGAAAGCTAATATGTCCTGTTTTAGTGGTGAGTGAGAAAGAAAAACACAAGGCAAATGAGAGCCTCAGAGGTAAAGCGGCTCAGGTAGACTTTCTCATTCTGAGGCAGGCTAGCGACCTCTGTGAGCAAGTTACTTTGGCAGTTGTCCCTGGCTAAGCATCAGGAAGGGGACAGAGCTGGATCCTTAGGATGGAGTGGGCTGTGTCTGAGGAGCAGGAGGGAGGCTGCTGTGCTAGGGTGACATGAGCTATGGGGGCAGCAATCAAGAGGTCAGAGATCAGATGAGAAAATACTGTTTCACAGAGAACAACAGTAGCAACAAAGAGGTTGAATGCAGTCATGGTTGGACCCCCACGTACCAGACAGCCAGTGTGTGCAGGGTCAGGGTTGCCTGGGTCTGAGGGCTCAGCCTGGACAGGCTCTGGACAGGGATTTCTGCCGTGATCTAAATAGCTGACATTTTATTTCTCACGTGGGTTATCTTCTCATCTGTGGGGAGAAGTTCATCACTTTTGTTTCTGGAATTCTCCCGAGGAAGTCAGTTATTTTCATTTTAACCTCAATTCTGTTCTCATTTAGAAGAATAAGTGGCATTTTAAATTGAAAAGGCAGGGGCTGGTGTATATGACATGCATTCCTCACTTCAGCCTTATTACAACCTTGGGATAGTTGGGAATGCAAGAATTCTTTCAGGGCTCATAAAAACCTTCATAAATCGACTGCTCTGTCCAAAGGAGAATTTGTTCTGCTGAAAGTTTGTCAAGAAGTTTTTTATGTCGCATCAAAAGAAGTCTCTTATTTCAGGTTTCAGAAGTTAGTCTTCCTGAGGTAGCCTTGTCAGTCACCCCAGCTCCAGAGTTTAGAAGCTTGTAAATGAATTGTGTGAAGCTGAGACAATGTATCAGCTGATCTTGGCTGTGGCAGGAAGTCACATCAAATGAAAACAGCTCAGAAAAAGAGAATTATTGATGAATACATCCTGCAGTAAATTGCTCTTCTCCAAGCCAAGGTCCAGACATTACATTTCGTAGACTCTGGACTGTTCCTGCCATGATAGCTCACTATTAATCCTCAAACAGTTTTGTCACTAAACTATTACCAAATTCAAAATAACTAATCCAAATATCAGAGAGACTAAGCAGATGACTCTGGTAAATGATAAGACTGTTTCTTCCGTCCCAGACATTTTTCTACAGCCTGATTCCACATGCTTATTGGCGAACATTCATCAAATATGTTCATTGGGTGATATGGCACCACAGGTACATTATAGTTAAAAACATGGATTAAAAATATCCAATGTGACAATTTTACTCTTAGCCAGAGAATCAGCAAATTTGTCATTGACTAATGACGTGGTCTGAGCACTTTACATTCATTTGCAGTTTTCAGTTGATCTTCACAACCAGAAGGTATTTTAACGTCCCTATTTTGCAGCTGAGATATAATTGGGGCACCGAAAGGTTAAGTGATTTCTCCAAGATCACCGATGTGACAGTAGAGTCAATGTTCTGGAATCTTCGTGAAATGTACTTCGTGAAATAGCAGTAATTCCACACGAGTGTAATGCATTCTGTCTGCCTGTATTCTAGTAGTTTTAACGTGAGTGTTCTAACAGCTTTACTCCACCGGACATGTTGCAATTGTCAGTGAATTCTTCTTTCCTGATTTCTTCCATGCTGTTTCTGCTTCTGTTTGTGTGGCTTCCCATGAGAACTTTACCTCTGCACCCCTAAATCTGAACAGTGAGCTTCTGAGACAGGATTCCTGGTGCCTGGCCTTGCCTGGTCCCCCATTGCTTCTCCTGTACTATTCAACCTTGGGAGTCACTGCTTCCCAGGTGAGCTCTGGATTGCTTCTCAGACCCTTCCTGTTGCATAGCATAGGCAGCAACAAGGAGGTGGGGTAGGAGTCTAGAGCTGAGCCACTGGGCTCCCCTGCTGCTTCTGGGATGTGGCTCCATCTCAGGAAGCATCAGCTGTGATTCCAAGGCTCTGACTCTGGTTACAGAATCCAAAGAAAATAGGAAAGAAAGAAATGGGCTTATTTTCTGGAGAACTCAAGGCTGAATGATGAATAATTTAAATGTCTTCAAGACTGTATGCACCATAATATCTTCTTTTTGCATTAAAGTCTGAGATTATATCATCCCAATGTATAAACCCTGATGAACGTTGCTGGCCAGGTGATCTGATTGTCAGGATTATGGAGAAGAAACTGCATACTTGTCCTCGTTGTTAGACTTCGTACCATGATGGTTTGGGGATGGACTTAATTAGAACTTTTCATTAAGACCAGCCTCTGGCCTGGACTGATTGGAACTAGCTTTAGGTAAACTTTCTCTCCTTAGTAAGTTTAGGAAGAAAACCATTGTCACGACAGTACCACTAATAACCATGATATCAGGCATTCTGATATCCTAGCTTTAATAATTCCTATTCATGAGATACTGTCAGGGTGCGTGAAGTCGGGTGCATTAGCTTGGGATTGCACAAAGAAAGGTAAGTATCTCTATAAGTAATTTTACTAATTGTTGTTTATAAGTTTACAGTTTGATCCTCTCTTTTGCTAAATTAATACCAAATCACACAAGGTGTTAATGCAAACTTCTATTCATATTTACCTGCCTCTAACATTTAGAGTCAATTTGTTTTCAATTTCTTAATTCAATTATAGAAGGTGTGATTATTTTTAACCTTGAGCCCTGGCTTATTTTTTGTTTAAGTAGTATCCCTTAAACTGAAAATATTTTGTTGACAGGCTTATAAATATGTGATATAAAAACATGTAATACATATTACATGTTTATATTTATGCTCATATTCATGTGACTGTGATGTGAATATATGAAATTACTATATGGATTTGAGTATGCATATGTTTATGTAGAATAGGAATGTTTTCCAGGAAATTGAGTTTTAACACCAAATGATAAGAGACATGATTAGTACATTTAAACTCCACTGCTTTTTCTTTAAAACCCAAAATGCATATAATCAGAATATGTTTTTCAATTTCACAGTAGTTTGCATAAACCATGGAGAAATATTTAAGGTTACCCAGAAGTGGGACACACCCCTTTATTTACAGATGGTGAAATTAAACCTAAGGGGGTAAATCTCTGCACTCTTCCTCTACTCTGCTAGATGGAAGGATAACCCATGGCAAGAAGAGACGATGTAATGTGCTCACTTACAGTCTGGGAACTGTGGTGGGTTTAATGATGTACTTTTTCTTTGCAAAATCTGCATGGATAGGAATAGAAATAATGAATGGAGCACTTGAGTGGTGGTGACAGTTCTGACGGAAATGACAGTGAGGATGCTGAGACAAAATCACCTCCTGTTGAAATTATTACAGCGACATTCATTAAACGCCTTTCTTAAGTAGGGCTGGATTTGCAAATGGGGAAAATATTAATCATGGATTTGCCCTGGATTTTTTGGGTTAGTCTAGCATGAATGTTTATATTCAGGCTGCAAATAGTAGTTTGCTAGGTATTCAGATGTTAAGAGCAATTTAGATTAAGGCTGTTTAAAGCTCATTTGTAAAATGTTCATACCATTTGAGCTGTTTTAAAAGATTTGCTTAGCTAGTCATTGGATCAGAATAATTCTGACATTCTTAATCTTCCCTTTTCACTAAGAACCTTAGACATTTTTCCCCATTTAAAGACTGAATGACAAAATTGAGAAGGTAATTTTCCAGAAATAGGGGAGTAAGAGAAAATTTGTGCTCGGGAAAAACATACACTAAATCTCAATCGTGCAGCATAGAGGCCATTGAGAGACAATATGTACCCCCGCCCCCTTCCTCGTGTTTCAGTGGGTATTACAAATCCTTTTAGTTTATAGCAAGAAATGCAATAAAGTTCCCCAGAAGCTGGTTTAAGAGATCAAAGTCTGATAAGTTGCATGACTGCAGTGACCGAGGACATGCAGCACCTGAGTCCACAGTCCGGGGTGCTGCAGACAGCAAAGAAAGGCATTTCTTCACACTGACCCCTGCCTACACTGTGCTAAGTCAGCACAGGCTTGTCCGGATTTTAGCACCATTTTAGTCAAGCTGGATGTGGGACATTTATTTGATGCTCACCAGTCATTGTAATTTCTCTTGATTCTTTTTTAAAGCAGTTGGTTTTCGTTTGTACTAAAACATTAGCTAATAAAGTGGATTCACTTCTTGATAAAGTGGAACCGTGGCTGGTGAGTTAGTTACTCCATGGTGTAACTGACAAGTCTGAGCACTCCGTGGAAGGGATGGTTGGCTTTGTGTCACTTGTACTTCAAGACTGAGCTTGTCTGTGCACACCTCAGGGTGCACCCTCAGGGCGAGCACATCCATGCCTTTCACTAGTGCACTGACTCTGCAGTGTGATAGAGCTCTCCTTGTGCATAGATGTCAGCAGAGGACAGCATAAATCCTGTAACCAAGACAAACTGTGTCTTCAGTTCACTGGGTCATAGATTACATATCCAGTAAAATGAGAGTAAAAATACTTGGACGCATGCTCATGTATTATTTTCTAGTAAGCTGAAAATTGGACTTGTTTCTAATGGGTCTATTTGTAATTCCATAACATGAGGAAAGCCAGCATTACCATAGTAAGACTGTTTTTACCTGCTTCGTGTGCATATTAGTATCAAAACACTAGTAATATAATTTTTTTTTCTGAGTATCCATGAGAAGATGTGAAGTAAACATAAAAATGTATTGAGGACAGGGTAATTATCTCTATTCTCCCTGGGCAGTGTTTTTTTCCATTTCTTTTCATTTTTCTTTTCTTTTCTCTCTCTTCTTCTCCCTTCCTTCCTTCCTTCCTTCCTTCCTTCCTTCCTTCCTTCCTTCCTTTCTATCTTCCTTCCTTCCTTCCTTTCTTTCTTTCTTTCTTTCTTTCTTTCTTTCTTTCTTTCTTTCTTTCTTTCTTTCTTTCTTTCTTTCTTGTGTATGAACATTTAAAGAAACAGAGGACATGAATTTAAAAGAGAAAGCAAGAAGTGGTTAGTTTGGAGGGTTTGGAGAGGAAAAGTAGGTGGGAATGATGTAATAATATTTTACTTTTAAAAACTAAAAACTAAAGCTAAAATAAAAAAGAGGGGAGGGGATGTGTCTGGCCACACAGATCCAGAGATAAATGGACACAAAGCCCTGCACAGGCGAGGCTGTCCAAGCCTGTGGTCATTTGGTTTTACACAGGTGGGGAGGAGCAACCTTAGGATTTGGAGGGCACCACTGGCCCTTGATCCACGGGCATCCTCTCTGGGGCCCTTCACACTGCCGCATTTGAAAGCACCTTTTTGGCAATGTGTGCCTCGTAGTTCTGGAAGGCTTTCTGTGTGTAGTGGCCAGAAGCCTGAGTTGAAAACATGAACTAACATTGGTAACATTGTGGTTCAAGGAACTACTTACTAAATATGTAGGTTAAATTTAAAGAGGAAGCCATAAGTTAGCCCTTGGTTTTCCCTTTACTTATAATGAATAAACTCTTAAGAATTACTGAGATCATTGAGGCCCACTTTCTAGCATATTAACTTAGTGTATCTGCTCAGGAGTGTAGAGTTAGAATGCAGAGGATACTGAATACAGTAGTTACTGTTAGAATTACTGGAGGTTTTTTTTATTGAATCTTGCTGAGCTGCTCAACACCGCACATATCTGCAGTAAGAACTTGCATGCATGTTCATAACCATGTAGATAGCTACTTAGTTATAGGTGCCCATACTAAAACTAATGCCTAATTTTCATATTATGGTAATGAACATTTTAGAAATTTTTCTGTAACACTGTGAACTGAACCTGGCAGTGACAGATAGATATATCTTTTCAAACTAATGAGTGGCTTGTTGCAGAAACTGCCTTAGAAGTTTTTAGCATTGGAAAGCACATTTAAAAATCAAGTACCAGTGTGTTCAATTGTGCACAAACCTGTTTTTTCAGTCTTACTATTTATACACACTTGTGGTATCTGGTAAAATCAATAAATAGCCCTGTTTAAAATGACATAAAATAAACCAGTGTGATTTAACTGTTGCGAGTTTCCCCCATATTTGTAAGTTTTCTCATAAATCTATTGATAACTATAGCCTTTAATAAAGTCTGAAAGATTGCTGGCTAATACAATTCATGAACTCAGATATACTCAGCATTTCAAATTGTGTAATGTAGTAAATTGTGTCCATTTTGTTTAGTGAAATGAGGCTTTCACTCAGTTTTCTTGTCTTTCTTACAAATTGACAGTAAGAAGCCACTGCTGTATGGCAAACTTCTAGAGCTTAAAGGATTGTAAGATAATTTATCAAAGAAGCAATGATCTAGTTCAGTGGTTCTCAGACTTTGCTGTACATTGAAATTATTCAGGGAATTAAGCAGACGTCCTAATACCTGTGTTCTACCTCCAGAGACTCGAATTTAATTGCTGTGGATGCCAGCATGAGCATCAGGGTTCTTCAAGCTCCCCACAAGATCTAATGTGCAGCCACATTTGTGAACTGCTGATGTTCCCAGGAATTAAAATATATGAATAGAGACTCCTGAGAGCCTCCTTGTTGTCCCCACTAGGCTCGCCCAGACCAGAGAGAGGAACAGATAACTTCCTCCCCATAAATCCCAAAAGCACTTGAAATACTTAAAAACAAAAATCAAACAAACAAAAAACTCAACAACAAAGCAAAAACAAAAACAAAACCACCTGGTACCACTCTTTATCTTATCAGCACCTTGGTAGCCACTAAGAACAAATGTGGATTTCATGCATTTATTTAATGCCCGTTCTTAGCAGTATTCCTGGGATTCAGAAAAGCCAAATAAATGTAATTTACTGGATGTGACTGAGAAATGTTCCAGTAAGAAATGTTTTCCAATTCTTTGACTTGAAATAATGACATAGGGACGCAGGTGGGCCTGACACCAGGGACTGATGTCCTGCCCAGTGGACGAGGCTGAGACCCTCATCCAGGCCCCCTCCACCAGCTCTGCATGCTTTCTTTGACCCCCTGGGTCATCGATATCTGACTTCTGCTTCCTTCCTGGAGAGACAGAAAGTTGTGCTAAGTGACGGTGATAGACCCCTGGCTAGGACCACATGTGGGTAAAGGACACCTGAGTGGGAAAGAGGATATAAAGTTTAATGTTTTCAGGTTTTGACTCTTTCAGGGACTTTTTCAGTTCTCGGTGGTGGATAAGTACATGACATATATTAGGCAGTGAAAGTGTAAACTCCAATGTGAAGCTCCACAGCTGCACAATGACTGTTCTGACTGTGTAGAGTCAATTGAGACGTACAGACTTTGTGTCTGGTTAATTTTGGTGTGCGATAATCTTTATTTGCAAGCTCTTTGTAAAGTTTTAATTAGAGTAAATGAGTTTATAGGATGGGCAACCAAAAAATATTTGGATGAATGGAACCTTACTCCTCAAGCAGTTCATTATGAAAACTGCAGCTTTTCCTTAATATTGAAATTAGCCATTTGTTTTAACTAATACTTATTTTTAATCCTTTATTTTGAATTTTTTCTCCTCATTGTGAAAGCATATTTAGCATGAATGAGGAAATTTATGTGGTTTTTAATTTCTGTTATAGCCACTACATTATTTGGATTCTGCAGAATCAAAGCCCTCCTACATAGGATATTCAGTACTGTGTTCTTTTTTTTTTAACACAGAAAACTCTAGTCATCAAACTGATACATCTTTTTTCTTATCGCTCCTTTGACTTTGCAATCTTGAAAATTGAACTAATAAATATGTCTAAAATATTACATTACAGGTTAGATGTTCTATTCATCTCATGACTACGTGAATGGGTTTAATTAAAGAGACATTTCTCTGATTTTTAACAACTTTAATCATTAGGAATACAAACTGTTTCCTCTAAATTCTCCTCCTGTGACTTTTTGCTCTGAGAAGCATGTAACCGTGCGCTTACCTTGCTGCTTCCTGCTCCAGTCCACGGTGGCTCTGACTGAGCATATCTCTAACACCAGTGTCTCTCCTGCTCGAGCAGATACTGCTGGTATCTGGCAGACACGAGGATGGTCTTACCAATATTTTGAAACCTCTGTGTAACCTCCATTTCTGAGTAACTGCAATTCTTCCTCAAGTTTACAGGAAAAAATGAATAAATGAGTAATGGGTTCAAAATTGAAAGATTTTATCCACAATTGTTCATAAGCTCATCTTTATTGTTAATGAGAGCAAGATAAGTGCTTTAAAGAACATCAGATTTCGTATTACAGAATAAAGGCAGAGAATACCCTGCATTGAATTTCACTGCTCTTGTGGGTACACATGATAATATTTGTGAGTTTGTTATTATTTTCAAACAGAGTCTCATGTAGCCTGAGAAACCTTAGAAGTTACTTCAAATTCATTCTTGATTCTCCTTCCAAGTACAAGTGCACACCACTATGTCTGGCTTATAATAGTGAATTTATAACAATAGTTATCATTTATTCATGAAACATCACCATCACCTATGATAACATTAGATAAACAGTAGACACAAATCCCAGGTTTTCTGTTGTTTAAAGAACTATGAGATCCTATGGATAGTACAAGGGGAAGTATCTCATTGTTTTAGTTATAGAGTTAGCTGAAAATGTAAATTGCATATGGCTAATTAAGATTATTATTAATTACTTCTAGAATATGTAATCAGCAGTATCATACAAGTTCCCAGTAATCTTCAAAATCAGATGTCCTGTCATCCTGTCCAAGTAAAGGAACACTTGATACAACTGAGTCATTTGCCTGTGTTGCTTCTCACCCCTCCTGTGACTGCAATACTGTCTAGGAAAGCTTGAGTCACAGGAAGGAACAGCACAGCCCATTTATCGAGGAAAAGCCACAAGGGTGATAGTGACATTTTCATTCTTCTACTTTAAATTCATACATGTTTCTGGACCAGGTGGGTTCTTTGAAGAGCCCCAACCAATTTGCCACGTCTTGGGCTGTTTAGCACACTGACAGGCAGTGGACACTTTTTAGCAGCCATTCTAACACACACAAGATAAGGTGGTGGACTTCAGCTCTGTCCGTATTGAGATGTGTGTTGCACTGGCCGAGGCTGATTTTCATTGAGATACCCAGGTTTGAGCACTTTCCATTCTTAGCTATTAGAACTTCTATCTTCATATGAAGTGCAGCTTTCTTTCAAAAATACTCTCTATAGTTGTATCATTTTCTCCACCAAAATCTCCAGAGCAGATATTACCAAAAATTGATGGAGCTTGTCCAGAGGCTGCCACTGTTGAGTCTGTACTGGACCAGGCTTGTGATCTGTGGCGTATTCCTGAGAGAGAATCCATGTATTTTGATACCCTACATTACAGGCTTTCTTTTTATGATCTCTTTAGTTACACACACACACACACATGGTCTTCAGACTACTTGGGAATCTAAGTGGACTTACATTTCAATTCACTTCTAATCGCCTACGTTTTCTATACTCTCAAGATTATACACACAACTTTTAATATCTAGATCATATGAAACACTGTGTCTATAGACTGTTCAGCATTTGGTCTGCATTGCTAGCACAGGTTTTCCTAGAAGGTAAGATAAACTGCACTTTAGGGGGAATGCACATAAGTATCTGGGATGTCTTTAGGTGGCGTGGTTGTGTTCCATATAGCCATCTGAATTCCTGTTCATGTATCTTAATAAAAGCCAGAAGCATAGTTAGTAAGCAAAGCAAAGGACTGGTAGCTCCCAGGTCTGATAAGAAAAACAGAGCAACATTAAATTAGGAAGACAAAAATATGTAGGAAAGAATATCGTTAAATTTTATAATTAATCTTTTTTGGTTTTACTATATAAAAGATCCAAAGTGCTCATCATGAAAAAAACTAATGGAATATAGTATTGTATTGTTAATTATCAACATTAGGTTCATTAAGATTGCTTTAAGGAACTGCTGTCCCTCTCAAATGCTGGGTAATCGCATTCAGTATAAACATGTTTTGAGAGAATTAAAAGGGACTCTGGGCATGGAGAGGGGCAGCATCAGTTTTCCATCATATATGAATCACAGGGAGGTCAGCTGCTGGATGTCCTCTCTTCACCTGGAGAGTGGCCCACGCTACCTGTACTGAGGAATAGCATTTGGTCCAGGAAACGGCCTGCTTCAAAGAAAATGAAGACTTGGCAGTCCCTAGGTCTGTTTAGGAACAAGTGTTAACCTTCTCATTCATGAGAGAACATCATATGGAAAATGCACTTTACATTCTCAGCAATACAGTGGCATGAATCCATTCATGGGAAACCATGTCCCAATTTTCATTCAACCAACAGAATTTTAACTATAACTACAAAAAAGTTCAAATATACCTACCTACTTGGACCACTCTGGTTTTGGGCTGAGTAAATAAAAATGCCTGTTTATTTATTTTTTAGCATGTTCATGTCAGTAGCTGGGATCTGACTGCTGTGGTTTTGGCAACTTCCAAGTTTTAATATTACATGGGAGAAAATATCCTGTGTGAAACAGTCTTCACTGAAAGAAATCAAAGGCTCTTGGTCCTATGTGAACTCTCCAGTTTCTTCATCATGTGCTCTCTCTCCTACTAGTTGTTGCATGTGAGGTGAAGCATGATCCTAAGAGACTCTCATGCCAAGCCTGAGTGGTTTTATTGCTGTTGTTGGTTTTGTTTCTTTTTATAATTTTGCCAGTTTACACAAGGAGGCAAGCTGACAGCAAGCAGGACCGCCATTCTGAGCCAGGTACCTTCTAGCAGGGGCAGAGTAGCCTTTTAAATTAAAAATAATTTCTGAATTTCAAAATTAAAGTAATTTAGTGATTTACACCACATTATTGAAAATAAATAGACCTGTATGGTAAAATAAGGAGTGCCACTTTTACATAGGGTATCCTGAGTGGCAATCCTGTCTTAGGGTGACTATGGGTGCATCCTTTGTAATGTCAAGTGTTT
This sequence comes from Cricetomys ansorgei, assembly GCA_026225945.1. Classification (NCBI taxonomy): domain Eukaryota; kingdom Metazoa; phylum Chordata; class Mammalia; order Rodentia; family Nesomyidae; genus Cricetomys; species Cricetomys ansorgei. Next base: position 5,644,700 of record JAMJFZ010000189.1, read on the forward strand.
TCTCTCCCTCATTTTAGCATCAAGGGGAGGCAGTTTACTGTTGTCACTTTCAAATTAATTTATTTTTAATTATTTGGTGTATATAAATAGTGTTTCAAGAAAAAAAAAATCTATGAATTATGCATGAATAACCTTAGAGAATGTTCTAAAAAAAGCTTGATTTTTAGATCAGCTAAGTTCAGACATTCTTTTCAAGTTCTCTTTGTGTTGATCCTTTATATTTACCTATTTAGGAAAACTGGCAAAATCATAGCAGAAATTCTGACCACACATTCTGAATTACCTGTAAACAGTGTTCAGCAAGCTCAAATGATATGTTCAGAAATGAATTTTCTATGCCAAATAGATTCTGAAGGCTGCTAATGGAATGCAAGTTGTAAAGGATAAGTTAGGAGTGGTAGTAAGTGATTTAAAGGTATATTTTAAAATTGAGGTTAGCTGTACATTTAAAGTAGGTTTAATGGATATGTTTGTGCAAATAACCGTTTAAGAAAATATCACCATGATGTTAAGAATGCTGGGTTAAGTTTTATTTACTGTTCACAATAATTACATTCCCAAAGCATTGAAGGAATGCAATGGAAATTTAGTGACCTGTTACTAAATTTAGTGGTAGTTAGTGATTTTTTTCCATTTTCACCTTTGATAGTGATTTTGGGGTCACCAGCAGATGCGGAGTTCCCCTTCCATGAGGGGTGCCACTGGGAAGTCTAAGCATCTTTGCTAGGAACCAACAACTTCCTTCTCTTCCATCCTGGCTACAGGGTTCTATGATTCTTCTCCGGAATTCTTAGGCTTGAGGACCTCACAGTGGTATTTTGTTATCTGTAAGAATCTTGACCCAGGTTCTTAAAATTGACAGGTCTTTGAAGAGATGATTTGTACTGGCATCTCTGAGCTGTCTCTCAGAAGATGGAGTTGAGTGGCAGGTTCTCTTGCATGATTAAGCTTGAGGGCTTTTCAGTGTGTCAGTAAAAACTTCCCTGCCTTTCACTTAATGGTTATTTGTCATAGTTTATGATAATGGGATACTATTGCATTTTAATTTTCAGAGGATGCATGTCACTTTATGTCACTTGACAGCTGAAAGAAAGACTGTAAAGGTAAATTGTCTAACCACATCACACCAGCATGTTAGGCACACCTTTGAACTGTGGCTTTCTGTCTGGCACCCTAATCAAACCTGTTCTTTCTGGCTTCTTAGTATATTCAGTAACCAAGCTAACACGTGTTCAGAAGTTCAACTAACATAGTGTAACACCTACAACATGCTGGGTATATGCTCTGTGCAGAGAATAACCCAGAAATGAAGAACATACAGCTCTTATTCTCTTTAAGCTTAGAGTTCAATAGGGATACTTGTCTAGATTTGTAACTGTGGAATAAATCTTTAAGAGGCAAGGTACAATACATGTTTAGTAAAGCCCAGACATACCAAGTGAATACCCTGTTTCTAGCTCAGCTAATTTACAGAGTTTAGCTTAGCAGTGGCAATTAATTGGCCAGAAGCCTCTGTTATCTATTATTTTACAAAAAACAAAACAAAACAAAACAAAACACTTATTCTTCAAAATCATCAGATAGACCTTGGGGCTGTCCTTATGGTGCTAACAAAAAACAGTGAACTGGCTGTTTTTAATCTTAAGGGATGTTTTTCTCTGAATGGCAGGTAGAACTCTTCACTGTCTTTCCCGTCTCTCGGAATCAAGGTTTGGGTTTAGTTCTAAGACAGTGGGAAGTCACTTGTTGATTTAATCATGGGTCAGAAGCCATTACTCTTGTTTTTCAGCTGCTCTTCTGGTTCTGGGGTCAGTGTCTTGCAGGAAGCCTGTGTATTAGGAGAAATAGTAGTTTTTCTTGTACTGGTCTGGGAAGACATTGTTTTGACCTAGTGGGACAAGGGGAAAGGATGAAATGAGTGTAGGGTGGCGGTGTGTAGCATCTTTGTAATGGATGCTGAGGAGATGATGCTGAAGTTCTTGCCTTTAGTGTTGATCTTAGAGGAACTCATTTCCTTTTCTTATTAAGACCCCTAGAAAAGCCCTATAGCTATGCTGAACGGTCTTATTCCGTAACAGTCACTGTTCCTAATGACCTCATAATGATGGATGGTGATCCTTTGATCCTGTCTCCACAGCATCCATTCCGAACTTGCATCTTCTCCAAGATCCTTCTGGCTTTGGCATGGGTCGAGTTAGATACTGCCTCCATTTCCAGGCTCTTCCTCCTGTTCTCTTCTCATCTTGTATACCTGCACAGCCGACTAGCATTCTGAAGTTCCTTATCTTCTGTCTTAGCTGGAAGCGGTCCTCCATATTTTCCAAACTGACACTCTGGCCTGAACTCTGATTTCATCCTTCCTCCTTCCAGACTCGAGTCTATCCAGCCTGCCTGCCTTCCTTCCTTCCTGCCTTCCTTCCTTCCTTCCTTCCTTCCTTCCTTCCTTCCTTCCTTCCTTCCTTCCTTTCTTACTTCCTTTCTTACTTCCTTCCTTTTATGTTGCCTCAGAACATCTGGAAAAGCAGTTACATATTTGCTGGTGCCATTCTATACCACACATTTATGTTCTAGGCAACTTCATAGACTTTGTCAAGGGCAGAAAGACTGTGCAGTGACTGCATCATCGTTGTGCCATCACAGATCTCTTTACAACCTATAGTCTCCTGGACGCCTGTACCATGGTTATCTCTACTTCTAGAAGCTGTCTTGCTTCAGTTTATACTCTCTCTTATAAGTTTCCTTTGTCTTTGCCCTTCTTTTCAGCTTAATATGTTTTTTTCCGTCACACAGTGCTTTTCATTCTCTAGCATCTCATACCAACTGTGCAGAGGTCATGCTCCATTTCTATCCAGATTCAGATTTTCAGATGTTTTGCTCCATGTGTACGTGTGTGTATGCATGCTCATATGTATATATGTCCATATGTACATATGCCTGGAACTAGAACTCCCATTTCAGCCTCCTGAGGGCCGGGATTACAGTCCTCAGGTCCTACTCCTTGCCTTTCTATGGGCTAGGATAGGTCTCTAGTGTCGGTGAGTGAGCCCAGCTCCATGCCTCAGCTCCATGGGAGAGCATGTCCAAGTTCTGAGCTACGAGTGCGGGAGCTGGTACTTAGATATGGCCTGCCCTCTTCATTTCTAATCTCCGGGTTTGGCACTCCCCACTTCCTTTCTCTAATCAGCCCAAGACTGGAATAGGAAGATGACTTCTCAGTTCCATCAGCCACGTCATCTTCAACTAGAAAGCAAGCCATCCTCTGTTTATTAATTTGGATACTGCATGTAGATACATGGCATGGACTTGTTTTTATTAAAGTCTTTTAGAAGAGATGGCAATTCATACATTTTATCAGAGATGTGTTGTAAACTGAATGAAGATGGAGGCTGTCTCTGAAGCAAATGAGTAACCTTTTATGTCACCAACCATTTCCCTGAGAGTTCCCTCACTGGCACTCCATCCCTTTCAGAAAATGCCTTGTTGCATAGGTCAGATGGTTCTGATCCTCGACCAGCGCCCGGGTCCTCGGTGTTGTAGTTAATTGTCTCTCCTGTGTCTGGTTGTCTCAGTGTCCACACTTATTCTGTAACCAATCAGCATGGTTGCCAAGCACTCCCCTAGGTTCAAGTGGAGAAGATTTTTACATGCTGCCCTGTGGTGAGTGCTGTGACTGAAGCGAGCACAGGACAGTCCCTGTGGCACTCACGGGAGGAAGGGCAGCTCCTGAACACCGCTGTGAGTGCCAGGCAGGACAGAGTGGGAGCAGGGTGCCTCAGAGATGTCATGAGGACATCTAGGAACAGAGAGAAGGGAGGAAAAGATGTCCTCTTCAGGGAAAACAAACTCCACAGAGGCACGAAGGGTGTGAAACAGTGTGGTGGGAATGGCCTATGGAAGTGGGAGAAGAGGACTAGAAACAGGGAGCAGCCAGATGCAGCAGCCAGATGCAGCAACTCACGGTCACATGGGAGACTTGGACTGGTCCCAGAGGCAGTGGGAGCAGTTGACATAAAGCTGGGTGTGTTGGAATCAAGTCTTTGCAGGGAAAAATGAATGATTGGAATGATTAAAGTATTGATTTAATGAATGAACAAAGAAATGAACGAGCATCCTTGTTTCTTGAGTCGTGTGTGTGCAAGGTGGTTCAGTGCTCTGAGGCCTGTGCACGGAGCACAGTGATAGCTAGTATAGCAGTCACAGGCTGCTCAGAGCTCAGCCCACCTTCTGCACACCTCATTTCCTTTTATAAAATAATCTTGATATGACTTACTTCTTATATTATATTCCATTCCCATAATGCTTGAATGCATTTATTTTAGGCTTCTTGGCATTTATTTCAAGGACTCTATCCTTTAAGAACAACAGTTTGTGAACTGTCCTGGGACAGTTCTCTTGGAGGAAATGGTCACATAAAGTTGTCTCAATTGCTGAGCACCATGCACATAGGAAGCACAAGACATAGTTGTCCTTCAAGGAGCTGGGCATTTGGCTAAGAGCTTGGAAGACAAGTCCCTACTGTGAGGAGTCAGAGGAGGAAGTGCACAGCTTTGATGGAGGGGCTTTGCCCATATAAACCATGTTACTCGTTTTCTTTGCTTTGCTTTAAGATGCAACATTGTATGTACTTGGGTGTGCTTCCTACTTGGTTCACTTCCTTGGCCTGGAAGGAGTAGGGCTTCTCAGATCCAGTTAACCCAGAAGAGCACAGTTGCCCAGCTGTGTTCGGTTGTTGCAGACAAACAGTGGCATTCCTCTGCTTCACAGGATGAGCCACTCCAGAGATTGGTCCTAGGTGCTCTGTCTGAATGAAACTGCAAAGACATTCTAGTGCGGTAGTGTAGAAACACAGCTTTCTTCTGAAACTCATATATTCAATTTACTAACACACAAAAGCACGGGATTTATTTCTGGGCTCATATTTTGCCAATGGAAAGCTCAGGAGAATGTGGTTTTCTTTATTTTTAAAAGTTTAGCCCTTTTACTTATCCATGAAAATACATTTTTTTAACTCAGTTATGTAAATAACATTTTTCTCCTTGAGACTGTCCAAGTATAAACTCCTTGATATGTATCAATCATTTGCTATTTCCACGTGGGCACGGAGTGTGGATAATGGTCATGCCATAGCAAGTGATTGAGATCTCATTTGCTGAGGAGCAAGGGGAAGTGAGAATGATTTGGCGTTTATCCAAATTGGTCATTTGGCATCGATAAGCCATTCTGCAGCTACTTTGTTACAGGCAAGACAAGATACATACTTACATTTCCTACTGGATTCTATCTAAAAGAGGTTTGGTGTTGTCCAGTGAGCGGGGATATAACTCAGCGGCAGGACGTTTGCCTTGTGTTCTCAGGGCACAGAGTTTGATCCCAGCACCGCGGAAAGTGTCAGCACCCACATTTTGTTTGAAGCAAGACAAGCCAGATGCATCAAGCTTATTAGTAAACATACTGCTGTGGATTTAGAGGAATGACAGGGAAATGGGTTCATAGTCTCAAAGCTTTCAGGCATACACAGCTGCTGTTTATCATTGTTTCCGATGGACTGCATGTTCTGCTGGAGCTTATTTTTTTTAAGCAATATCAAATTTCATCTTCCTGACAATTCTAAAAGATAAGCATCACTATTTCTCTCAAAAGAGGAAACCTTGATATAAATGGACAGTGGCACACCTAAGATCATGGAGCGGGGCCTGAATTTAAAGCTCTCTAAATCAGATTTTCTCTCAGAGAGAGACAGAGACAGAGATAAAGACAAAGAGAAACAGAGACAGAGACACAGAGATTGAAATTTGAGGAAATCCTTTCAAGTATTACTTGTTGGATAAATTAATTGAAAATAAATCTAAATTTATATATTTAGGATTTGGGCTAAACAGGACTTTTTTTTTCTATTTAAGAAGTAAATCAAATTTTATCTTAGCCCTGACAATGATAAAGAGTTAGCTGTATACCCAGCTGCTTGAGCAGGCCTATTATTGCCACAAAATACATGCTCCTATTATGTAAAATCCATTATAAGGAATGTAGAAGTTACTCATGCAAGCAAGTATAAATTTACATTTCCACCAGCAGAATTCCCTGTCATTTGTCATTTTAATCCATACAGTTGAGACCTCTACTTTTTAAAGATCTTGAACCAAATAAGGGCATACTTATTAAAGTTCCTTAATTTATATATATATTTCAATATTATTAAATTATTGGACATCTTTGATTTAAAGAAAAAAACACATAAACTCTGACCTTGGTCGTCCCTGAAGTAACCAGGGTATATATTGCACTTCCTTTGTCAGAAAAGTTAAGTTGGTATTAGAGACTCCTTTTAACATGCAGTGTTCAGAATCTGTCCAGATGTTTTGGAAGGGAGGTGGTGGGGATGCTAACCATGGGTCCGATTATGTGCCCCTTTGTCTGTAGGGCCTAGCGTTCTCCTTTGCTGGGAACAGCCTTCCTCAGCCCTCCATGGGTGGGAGGGGAGGGAAAGCTGGGCTAGGCATTTTTCATGCATAATATCATTTTGACCACAACTGTAGGAAGTTCTCCTCTCCCAGTGTTGCCTGTCAGTAAAATAAAGTTGAAGGAGCCTCATAGTTTTTGCAACATAGACAAACTTCAAACTAATATTTTTTTTTTTAAATTCCACTCTTGAAGTTCATGTTACATTGTCTCCTGGGTGTGGTTGCCACTCAGCTTCAACAGCTGTATCAGGATCCCAAATTAATTTTGATTGAAATGCTTTTTTAAAAAATTTACCTCTTTTAGATTATCTCTGAAATTGAGGAGACATTAAGCCAGGAGGGAGTAGAAGAGACGGCACAATTGAAAGCTATGTGGGAGGAAAGATGGATGGCAATAGTTACTAAATGTAGTGGGCAGGAAGTGCAGGACCCTGGAGGGATATAGCAGCCTTCCTGGTGAAGGCTCAAGGAAAGGCATTGGTATGGTGGAGTGTTTCTCAGAGACATACAACCAGCACAGGTCGGTGAGTGTGTACAGTCTCATAAACAAAAGAACACCTAACACAGCCTTTTACATCTGTTTGAGAAAGAAACACATTGGCCAAAAATCTGACAGCAGCCCATGGTCTGAGGACAGTTACACTGTTTATGGGATGCATGACGTGATGTTGGGATGTGGCTTCAAAATATGTAAGTGCAAAGCTCTTCACCTCTGAACCCAATGGCTAGACCAGACACTCGGTCAAGGGAATAGAAAGAAAACTGTTCTTAACTGAATGACAAGTTTCTGTGAGGTCAGGGAGCCCAGGTCATACCTCTACCCTCCCAAATTGTCAGTGAGACCTTGGGGACCACACTTGGCCTCATTTAAAACTGCACTCAGGAGGAAGCAGGAAAACTGTGAGTCATAGGCCAGTCTAGGTTACTTAGGAATACCCTGGAGAGTGAGGAGGGGGACGCGGGGGGAGACAGAAGAAAAAGATCACAATACAAAGAAGACGCTGAAATAAAGAATTGAAAGATGTTTTATAAATCAGAAATCTTAAGGTTCCTTGATGGACATAAATTCCAAAGTTGTGAAGAAAAATTAGTTTTATATACTTAGATCATTTTTCCAGAATAAGAAGATATGGTGCAAGTGATTAAAGTATGAAATGGAGATTTTATATTTAAGTCTAGCTGAAATAATTCTTTTTTGAATGATTCTTTTCATTAATAATAGCAGAAAGGAATATCATTAAGGTTTCAGTTCCAGTGGTTCCCTCACCAGACAGCTCCATTTCAGTATGCTCACAGTAACTACTTTAATAGAAATACACAGTCCCCTCATTAAATTTACACTTTCCTTCAATCCATTCAAATATCTTACTGTAATCAATGGTTTCTAGCTGTATATCATATTTTTTCTGGCTTTTCCATCATTTCCTGAGAGCCAGAAATTAAATGCTTATGTAAGCTGTTCTCTTTTGATTTGTAATAAAAAGAAAAAGTATAATATGTGGTTAGGTTTTAAAGTCGAGCCAGGGTTGTGCTAACTTGTCCTCAGTAGGGGTCAGAAAGATGCCACGTCTATTAGTTCTATAGTCATTTGAGGGTGAGCTGACATGTGCAACACTGTAAGAGATATTATGGTAATCAGTTATGATGTGTATCATACATTTCATATCAATTTACCATTCATTATGTTATTTAATCCACACAATTATCGCATGAGATTCTCACAGTTATAATCTCCATTTACAAGGCTTAGAAAAGTGTGTTATTCATGCAAGGTCATGTTAATGATAGATTCAAGACTTCACCCCGCATATGGCTGGTCATATATATACATATAATCCCCTATATATGTCATAACCGTGTCATATATAATGCATCATCTCATACATGTTTATCACATACACAAAATGGATTTTTTTGTAGAGATTTGACCTTGTACAACTAAAGTTGGTCAAATAAACTCTGTAAGCCTATTTTCTCTAATCTTGGCACCTCAACTTCATGCGGCAGGTGCTAAGAAACAGCAAAGACATGCTGGGAATCTCAACTTTAACACGGGAATACATGTTTGTTTCCATGCCTCTGATCTTGATGGGGCATCAAAGAGGTCAGACTGCTGGACATTACACCTGGCCTGGAGTCAGGGATGCTAAGGGGTAGGTGAAGCAGAAGAGCTGCAGGCCTAACTTAGGCTTCACACCAATACCTTCCATATCCCAGCTAAGAATCAGTCTTTGGATGATGATTACTGACCAGAGACCAGCAGAGAGTAAAATAATTGTGGGCAGTGTAGTTTACACAGTTGAGCTGAGACACTGAAGACTCTCCATGGATAGGAAAAGGGAAAGAAGAAACTAGTGCTCAGCCTTAAAGATGAGCAGTGTGTCACTCATGAAGGGCTCACCATGTTTTAGAATGGGAAGACGGGACAGCATGATTTCCTTCTAGACACACCTGGGAAAATCCAATCAGAGCCAGTTTTTTCCCAAGATGCTGAGTGAGGGTCTCGGTCAGTCTCCCCCCATCTCTGTTTCTCTCGTCACATTCTCAGCCTCCAGCTGCAGATTGTGTAGGACTGTAACTGGATAACCTGGGCACCACATGATCTCAAGGCTCTTTAACTGAAGAGGAAGAGTTTGTGAGTGGGCCCTTGTATCAAAGGCTGAGACAACTGAGGTTGGTTATTTATCACTAGCTTAAATATTCAAGTTCAAAACAGCTTTCATTGATTTTCATCATCTCCTTCATTGTCTTAGCATTTATTAGAGTATATGCATACCTAGAGTAATGACCAGGTCTGGTCATTCTTACGTATCTTTCGGTCTTACAGAATTCCGTTTCTATTCTCATCTTAGTTTTTACACTTTATCTCAGCCTAGAGTGGTTCCCCTCTCCATACACACACCTCTCAAAAGTAAATTCTGGACACCTTGCCAATTCTGGCTATCTTGCCAACATTTTACTTTGTCAAGTACCCCAGGATCTGAGGTCTTTGGGGATAAGTGACTCAGAAAGTCCAGTTGTGACCATGGGTTCATGGCAAGCCTGGTATCTACAATGATCCTGCCAGGGATGCTTAGAGAAGCTGTTCTGATGGGCCTTGGATGCATACACATGACTGGTTGTTTCTCCCTAGTTGAGGTTGGCCCTCTGGGTCTCTTCCACTGCTCTCCAAGGTTTGTCCTTATGCTCTATGACTATGTGGGTCCATAGGAATCCTACCAGGGGGAGGAGGTGAGACTCAGAACAGAAGAGGAGTAAGCCCTGCTCTAGAGTCTGTGCTGTCAGGTCTCCTTGGTGCTTGCCTCTGCGGCAGGAACACAGAGGTCAGGGAGTGCCTTGTATAGCACACCACTCTTATACCCCACATCTGTCTGCAGCTGGACGCTGGGAAAAACAGAACCATCAAAGTTTTCCTTTATTTTGTTTATAATATCCCTCATACACGAAGCAATTTGTTGTTTACACCCTGCATCAAACCAAATGGGTCCCTGGTAAGATCCTTTGTGACCTGATCAGCAGGAAGGCAATGGTCAGGCCTGAGTAGGGCTCTAAAAGCTTTCCCTGAGCCATCCATTCTCCCATTTGTAGTTCCTAGATAAGAGTGTTGAGAGCTGGCTCCCCATTCACAAAATATGACTGGGACTGCCTTTTTTAAAATAAACACAGCCTAACTCCTGTGGGACATCATCTATTAAAAGAAACATAATAGAAATACCAGGAAATCCTCAGAATTATCCTCCTTTAAGGTTAAAAAAAAAAGAAGTCAAGTGTCTCTTAATATATAAATGGAAAATCTAAGCTAAAAATGCTGGGTTTGGGAACTAATGGTTACCATTGTAGTTACTATGTTTGTTAGTGGCTATCATGGATTGGTGGGAATTTGTAATTGTATTCATAATCTTCTACATATTAAACAATTCTAAAGCTGTAATACGTAGTAAAATCCCAATTCTACTGTGAAGTTAGCATGGGGCAGTTTTTGTTCCATTCCTGGTAGATTAGAAGTAAATTTTTTTTTTTTAACGTTTCACTAAGAATATTTAGAAATGAAAGCACAGCTTTCTTTTTCTTCCTGGGCCAGTTACTGAGGAAGTACTCGGGCACAGAGGCTATACCTGAACTGTTTATCCTCCCTTGACTCTATGAATACCTTTCACATTTCTCTGAGGGCCAGTCTGAGGCTTTGACACTTTCTAGGAAGCCAAGAGGAACTATGTAATGTGGCAAAGCTATGCCTGATTCTACTTACAAAGGAATGACATTTAATTACTTCCGAGGCATAAAGTATTTGCGTCTAATTTTACACTAGTATTTTATTGCTTTGAAGGTGAGATTTCAGGTAGAAATGCACTGCTGAGGCATTCACTGCCCTAAGACTAGAAAGGGCAGCAAGGCCCAGGCTACAGTCTGGAGTAGAGAGAAAGGAGACATTCTTGGATAGAGCAGCAGAGGTGGCCAGGGTCTGGTGTGTAATGGACAACTTGGTCAGTAAAATGGTGGCTGGATTAAAAAACTAAATATTCCATGAGGTTGCAAGAGATGGAATTTAATGATGGCCAGGCACCCATCTCTGAAGAGAGAGTGTGCATCCATGAAACCCTTGATTCTCTTTCATACTAATTTTGGGCAGACAGAGCAAGTAAAGAAAAAAAAAAACATTGTAATTCAGTTAACACCAGCTGCAGACATTGGTTCAGGTTCAAAGGCTGTTTATTTTTTTAGCTAATTCAATCACCAGCTCTTGCCTGGGAGCCCTATAGCATTTGGGCCTCTGTACAATCTAAACCAGCCTAGAACTGGAGGTCTTCAGCCTCAGCCTCCATACAATCTAAAACATTTAAACCTCTGAACAGTCTAATCAACCTTTGGGACTGACTGCTGACTAAGCCACTCTGACTAGCTCTTTCTGATCTCTGACTCTTCTGATTCAACTCACTCATTGCTCTAGCTCAAACTCTTCTCCAAGCTGCTGGTTCAAACTGATCTTCTGAGCCAGTTAACTGTTTCTGACCAAACTTTTCTGACTCTGGAAGATTTTGGCTGACTCCTGCAACTTCTCTGACTGAACTGTTCTGCTTGACTTCAAACTGACTCACTCTTCCTGTCTGATACTGACTTCTTCAGCCAAGCTGCCTCTGTGTCTTGTGTCTCTCCTCCAGCCTGCCTGCTTATGTAACTCACTGCTCCATACTGCCTGCTTCAGACTGCTTGCCTCATACTGCCTGTTTAATTGACTGACTGTAACTGACTCCACTCAGAGATGAGAGCCTATTTTTATATTATGAAAGTTGGGTGTGTCCTCACTCTGACTCATTCTGCTAGCTCTTCTTCTGATTAGTCACTTTGCCTGTCCTTCACTGACTCATCTTGTGTGACACTGACTCTTTCGGAATTCTATGTCTTGTGTCTGCTTCTATACTCTGCTTCTGTCTTAGGGATTAAAGGTGCAGACTACCACTGCCTTCTGAATACTGGGACTAAAGGTGTGTGCCAACATTCTTAACATTCTTTCTACGTTCCATCTGGACCACACAGGCCTCTGAATGTGATTCCTTCATATAGACCCCTAGAATGTAGACACTTTTAGCTTTCATATAGGCCTATTCTGCTACAGTTAACAAACCCATATCATATATTTTAAAAATTGACAGTTTAGTGGAGACAAGAGCCTAGATGGGATTCAGTTAAATCATCATAGTCACCAGAGAGATGTTATCTCATTCCTATTGTTCTCTGTGGGCTGATGCTTGAACCTTGGACCAGCACCTGTGCAAACATCATTCCTGTTATCCCTTGGTTTACTGATTACTAGAAAGAAATTGTACTGTTGAATCCAGCAGTATGTGGGTTTAAGATCCTAACATTCCAACCTTTTGCTGGTGATAAGGGGGTGATGTAATCATCTATGACTACTTCCTCCTGACATGGGGCTTTATCACTGGGGACCCCAAAAGGATGAAATGTGGGTCAAGGCTGGGAAGAACAAGCAGTTCCACGTGCTGTCCAGGCCCTTGTGGGACCATTAGGGAAGAGGGAGAAGGCCCTATCAGAACAATCTGTGACTGAAGCAGTCTGAGGTTTTGTGGCAAACATAGTCTGAAAGGGACTGTAGAGGCATGTTAATCATGAGTTAAACATGAATTCATAAAAGGGGAAACAGGTCGGCCTTTAACCAGGGCTCCTGGAAAAAACAAGCTACTGAGTCATCTAGGAAGCAGGTTACAGATAATTTGTAAAGGCACAAAAGTGGCCCAGGCTCTAATAGTCGGGGTCTGTGAAGGCTGAGAGATGTTGGAATTGTTTTCCTATAAACTGCTGCATAGAGAAGGCAGTAGCCAGATTGCTGGCTTAGATGTACCCATGAAATTGAGATAGGAAGTGTGACTTTTATAAGTTAGTCCATGATGTCAGGCAAAAAAATAAGGATTTGCCTACAAATATAGACATCAATATCAGTTTGGTGCTGGAGAAATGGCTAATCAGTGAAGAGCACTGGCTTGTCCTCCAGAAGACCCTGGTTTGATTCTCAGCACCCATATGGGGGGCTCAGCACCATCTGTAGCTCCAGTCCCAGGGCTCTGTCACTTTTTCTGCCTCTGCAGACTCCACATGCAAATGGTGCGGAGTCATACACGCAGGCGCAGCAGCCAAACACACAAAGGATTTTTTAATTCTTTAAGAAGAAAACAAAGATCAATTCATCAAATGTGAGTTAAGAATTGATGTGGTCCAAACTCACCAACTTTTATAGGATGGACTTTTCTAGCTTTGTTATTTGGAAAGTATAGAAGTTTAATATTTTGTACTGCATCATTTTCTAATTGTTGCCTGATGCACTTTAGAATGTTCTTTTGTGAGATGAGATAAATGTATGCTGCATCAGCTCTTCCTGCCCTGCTTGGAGGCAAGCCAGTCGAACAGTTCCAGACTGTAACATCATCATTGATTGTTTCATAGAGATGAACTGAACCCCCATGTTGAGGAAGTCCACACTTTGCTTAAGGCTGATAGCAGTACATGGACTGCTCTGCTTTCCCCATTACCTTGCTTGGAGTAGTTAGCATTTTAATGTAGAGGAAGAACGAGAATAGGAAGGAGGGAAGGAAGAGAGGGAGGAAGGAAAGGTGAGCTCTCTCCCTGCACTCCTCCTCCTCTTCTCCAGGGCTTCCTTCTTAGCCCTTCTCAATGCCCAGTCCCCAGGCATGGTGGCTCCCTTCCGGATACCTCCACAGATGTTGCAGACTCCATGAAGCACCTTTCCACCCCCCCATCACTTATTAGAGCTGCAGTCTCATCTCATTCAACACCTGACTTTCCCACTGGGGTTTCCTCACTTCTCCCTCTGACTTTTCCCATATCTGGGAGCAGGACCTCATACTCCCCTCTAAGGAGCTTCATAGTGCCTGGGAAACTGAGGGGTGAGTCACAGTTACCAGCGGGGTGTGAGAGCTTCCTGTGTTCCTGCTTCTTTTCTAACATTCTGTGTGAGTTTGCTCATTTAATCATCTCGATATTGGTGGTATTCTCAGTTTAGGAGAGGGAAGAGATAAGAAAGCCACCTGTCAGGGGACAGAGTGTTAAGTGGCAGAGCCACATCCACACAGACTGTCAGGATCCCCAGTCTGCAGTCTCCCACAGTAGATTAGGATGCTTTTGAGTACATGTCTGTAGAAGGAGGAAAGGAGCCATAATACTGAGTCTGAGCTTTAGTATTTTTCTGACCTGTGGCCCACAGGCCTTCATGAGCATGGGAAACTCATGAATGAGAATTGCATAGCCTGGATGCATGTGCTACTTTTCAGTTATTTCAGTTTTCAGGGACAAATCTGGGTAGAAATAGAAATTCTATATAGGATAAGGGATATGGTTGTTTTCTGAATTTGATATAGAATATGCATGTCTGGAGATCCCTCATTGACTTAATAAGGTACAGAAGGAAAGGAAAAGAATGAATGGAAATAGATAAAATTGACATGAATTCACTACATACACAGAACTTTGTTGAAATGGCTTACTTTTTGGAAATTTGGGTATTGTCAGAACAAGTGAGCTCTGTGAACAATCAGCTCCTAAGTGGTAGTGAGGTTTTAAACAGTGGCCTAAAATTGAGGGAAGGGGAAGGGACATATGCAGTGCTGTGCTTACATCATAGAGCGTGGCCTGACAAAACTAGCCATTCCTTTCTAGAATAGTTTTTTCCATGTTGTTAGGCTGATGGGGGTGTTTATGTGTGTGGGTGAGTGGATCCCTAGAGATGGAGCCCAGGACCCTGTGTATGCTAGGAGGTAGTTTTATCTTTAATGCTTTTGATAGAATAAATGATTACTAACTCCATGTTTAATTGTTCAGTGTCCTTAAAATTTCCCTGTCCATGAAAATTCAAAAGTTGGAAACCACCGATTCAAACTCATTAGGTTGGATTTTTTCCCCCAGAAATCCTTGTGTAGATTTTAATGTACTTTTAGTTTCCTGTTTGTAATGTGCTTGTTTTCTAGTAGAGGAAATGAATTAGTGTGGGAAAAAGTCTCAAAAGCAGGAGCAGAGACCATCAAAAGGCCTCTGCTCCAGGTCTGTGCTCTGTATGAGGGCTGTGCTGAGGACAGAGGGCGGAAGCTGGGCATAGCAGCATCGGACACAGCTGTGTTGTTGCTGTCCTGCACTCTGTCCTCAGTGTGAGCAGACTCCGTTTTCTTGGCATCATCCCTAAGAACAGAATATGTATGTACATGACATTTAAATTGTATTGTATGTTATGAGTACTCTAGAGCTGACTTGAAGTGTGTGGGAGGATATGCATAGACCGTATGCAAATACTACTTTTCATTTAAGGATTTTTACACCTGTAGACCTTGGTATTCACAAAGGTCCTAGAAGCAGTGCCCGACAGACAGGGAGGGGTAACTCCTGTTTCAGGAAAACACACACCAGGTCTTTGTCCTGAAGTATCAAAACACAAATTAATATTTTTAATTTAAAAAAAAAAGAGCACTCAGACTTTCTAGAGTTGAAATTGCTGCTTTCCCCTCCCCCTTCCTTGGCCTCTTTCTTCTCCTTTGTATCATGCACAATCTTGTCAGCCTGCATTAGGCAATAGAAATGTCGACAAAGCTTGTCTGAGCATCTTTCCATAGTGAAATACCTTCTCCATCTGACTCCATGAACACACCATTATCAGCTGGAGCTCAAGAAATTAGACTTCACGTGTGGCTGAGCTTTGAGAGCGTGGGTGGCTGCCTCAGCAAAAGACTGGGTGGTTGCATTGCTATTTGATGCCATTCATGGTTGTGAACACACTTCCCTTCCCCATGCAACTAAATAGAATCATATTTTATAGAACTTCTTGTATCGTGTTATTCTTTTCATATGTTGTTACATGTAACTCGGTTCTTAAAATAGTCTTCTTTATTGGTATGAACATGAAGTATAGCATTTGGATACTGGATAATCCACTTTCCTAGTACATAATAAAAATTCAGAGATGAGAATGTAGCTCACTGGAAGAGTGCTTGCCTAGCAGGCTTGAGGCCCTGGTTCCAATCCTCGGAACTCACAGTAAATTAATGAATATGTTTGATAACTCTGAAAGTTCACTTAGAACATTCTGTCCCACGGAAATCATTAAGTAATAGTACAGTGACATTCATTCATTATGGCAGTACTGTTAAACATCAAAAACAGGCAATTGAAAGATTGTTTACATAAATTAAGATACATGCGCAATGGTATACAGTGGCTCCAAAAGAAATAGGCGCTATGGTGAGATGTCTCTGTAGGTAAGAGCACCACCAGGAAAGCCTCCTCTTGGGCCAGCTACAAGAAACCAAGAAACGACACAAAGGTGGAAAGAGACAACCAGTTCCCGAAAGTTGTGGCCTGGGATCCACACATGTGCTATGTGTGTTCAGAGCATGTGTGCACCTGCCCAACACGCAAAGCGCAATAGTGAGACAGAATATTGATTACTTTATTGGAGAGAGTGCTGTAATTATTTATGGGTACAGCATTAATTGTAACTTTTTGGGTGATACAATGTTTCTTGAAAAGAAAATAACTATGTATATGCTTAAATATAAACATGTTTGTTCATATGTATCTGCATTAAGAATAATTCAGCGTCAGAAGAATATGGAAAGATGTACACCAGAAGGTTCGTAGTGCTCACCCCTTGTGATGGCTAATCTGGGAGATTGGTCTTAGGGCATATATTTGAGGGATTCCCTTGATTGGTTAACTGAGGTGGAAGGCCCACAGGCATGGCCCCAAATGGGACCTGTACTATATAAAAAGATGTAAGCGAGCTGAGCACAAGCATTCATCACTGTCTGCTTCTAGAGAGTGGATGCCGTGTAACCAGCTGTCCCTGTGGCTTCTCTGCTGATGGGCTGTAACTTCCAGCAGTGAGTTAAAATAAGCCCTTCCTGTCTTAATTTGCTTTTGTTGAGTATTTTATCCCAACAGTAGGAAAGGTAAGAAAAATATCCTCGGAGAATGGAGTTAGAGAGGTGTTGGGCAGGGAGAGATGGCACTTCTTTTTTTAAATGTATGTACCCCCCAAAAAATGCATAGTACAATTTAAGGAAAATTAAAACACTGAACCAGACTTCCCTTAATATCAGATATTACTATGTCAGAGACCTCCATGGATGCTATTTAATAGCCTCTTAAACTCATTCAAATCAAAACATGCTCTGCATGTGTGATTATGCAAAGATTATGGTTCCACAGGGTTTTCTAGCAGGCTGGCAGCTCTGTGTGCTTCTTAAGCCAGACTGCAGACACAGTGGGGAAGATTCCATTTGTGTCAGTCCCTGAAAGTGGTTCTTTTCCCTCAGCTATCAATCACTTGTGGTTGCTCTCAACCCACACAGACTGACCAAGAAGTGCCTGGGGTTGGACAGGTGGCTCCAACAGGTAGTCAGCTCAGATTAAGGGACAGTTGTGGGTCTCAGGACAAAGGGAGCATAGCTGGGCATGCAGGAGCTACCTCCTTGCTGTGTTAAGCCCTGGGTGGCATTCTAGCACCTGCTGTTGCGTCAGATTTAGTTACTAGTTCCAGAGAGGAAGATAAATACCAGTGCGCAGGTGGGAGTCAATTGCTAATTTACTATTTTGAGAAAAGCAGATCACATTTATTTTGGTTTTCTGCTCTAACACTGAAATCTACTTCTGACCTCAAAGGAAATAATTATCTATTTTATAAGTCATTAGTTGTGCTGAGTAGCATTTCACAAAACAGAAATGTCTTATGTATTCAGTGCTTTTCAAAAATAATTGAAGGAAGACACTGTACTAGTCTGTTTTAAAAATAAATTCTAAAATCAACAATTATACCTCGCTGAGATTTAATGCTCTAAATAAAAACACTGCCTGCTGTCGCCCTAGGAAATACTTGGATTGCCAGATTTGAGTCTGAGACTCTCTCGTTCCCAGCTTTTCTTAAGGAATGGAGCAGTGCTGTAGCTCGAATGGGACAAAGTGCCCGTGGTGAGCCCTGGGGACCTGCCTAAGGTTGAGGCCCTGGGGACCTGCCTAAGGTTGAGACCCTCAGCTTGAAATCACAAATCCTTTGGGCTGAAGAATTTACAGTATAATAGTGAAGTTTATCTCTAAATAAGAGTTTTAACTGCATAGGAAGTGTTTTCTAGAGGCCATAGAAGAAATATTCTTCATAACAATAATTTATCTGCAGGAGATGATGTTGCACTAAATGAAAAAGTAAAATTGATGAGCTGAAGAAAAACATTATATATATAATGAAAAAGCTAAGCTCCTTAATGTGAAGACAATTACAAATAAATAGGAAAAATATGCTCTGTAGTCAAATGAACAAAATCTACAAACTACCAAATGGTACTCACAGTACCGAAAATTAAAGTGGCCAGGAGTCAGGAGATAAACCTTTGGTTTCCATGTCACTGATGAACTGCAAGTTCAGTGGAGATATTGGCAGCCATTTTCATTATCTTTGCTTTAATGTATCCAAACCAGGATTCTGGTTTATTTTTTTCTCCTTAACTATGTTCACCTACTTGCCACCTAGTCATGCTCATCTCAACAACTGCCAGCGCCATGCCCAGCTCCTTGAGACAGTATGTCAGGACAACTCTTCATATTTCCCAAGCCATTCTCTGTATCTCTTTTACATTTGTTTGTCAATCATCCTGATAGCTCCATTCTTAAAAGGGTGTTTCCATGTCTACTCTTACTCTGTAATGAGCTACATCCATCTAGCATTGGGAGTGATCTCTTTCATCTTAATTAAAATAAAGCCTGCTGCTTTTTCAAAACAGGTCATATGTTTACACTGATAAAAGTTGACAAAATGGCATCAGTCATACATTTCTACAGTATGGCGGTTTGTTTCTTTGGGGTTGGACCATGGTCATCATATGGTAGAGCAGCCATTGCTGACATTTGACATCTGTTAGATGAGCCTGTTAACATTCTTGGATCTTTGACACTTAAGAGGCTCAAGAGGCTCCCAGGCCCCTCCTTACATTGGAGCTGGATTCAGCATAAGTGATAAATGCATTGCTGTTGGGGAAGGAGGTTGCATTGTGTCTTTGGTTTCTAATGGTCTGAGTGTTCCAGTGGAGGGATGTGTTTATACAGGCTTCAGTGGTGCTGTGGGTGGTACCATTTCTGGACAGTAGTGTCTCTTCTATCTTACATACCAGTTAAAGGCCCAACTCTGAGAAACAGCTCACCCATGAGATATCATTGATCCCAGGAGTGCTTCAGCTGAGACTACATCTATTTAACATCAAGGATGACAGGAAACAAATCACACTGGAAGGTTTGGGCAAGGTGATTTGCAAGGATCCATGTACTGGTCAGCCACAGAAGCTTTGATTCTAGTAGCTTATGTCCTTATAGGCTTGGACTTATGAATAGGTTTCTGTTCCAGGAAAGTCATCCCTACTTTAGCTTCCTCATGTAACCTAGTCCATATAAGTTTACTTTGTCCATCTGATTTTTTCACTATTTTTAATATGAAACAAGTGTGAGTCACTTTTCTATAAAAGTTGACAAAATTCCTGAAAAAAACCAACTTGAAAAAAAGTAAGATTTGCTTTGGGCGCATGAATTTCAGTCTGTAATTGGTGTAGTCACACTCCGGGTCTGTGGTGAGGTGTGGTTGGTGATGGAAGCAAGGAGAAACAAAGAACGGTGAAGGAGATCCACTGTCCCCTTCAAGGGGCGTGGCCTGACTTCCTTCTTATGGGACATCACATTCCAATAGTGCCATGGGTGGCCACCAAGTCTTTCATGCCTGTCCTTTGGGCTCAGTTAATGACAGAGTTCACAAGTACTCAGGAGCTTTGGTCCCAGTGCAGTTAATGTTCTTACTGCCCTAGTTTTTACATATTTTCTTTCCTCTTGCCTTTTGGTCACACCGTTTTGATGTGTACACAACTCATCCTAATAGGTTTTCTGTCTAACCGCAGTGATTTTTATATGCCATCAACTGTTTTTTTCTCCAAGTACAATCCTTAGGTGAAGAATGAAAGCTGTATGTGATGATGGTTGGAAAATTAGATTGAGAGTTAAAAAAAAATACAAATGTTGTAGAAATATAAAAACAGTCTCTTACTTAGTTTTTTATTTTTATTTATTTATTTATTTATTTATTTTATTTTATTTTATTTTTTTACTAAAATGGGGCTGTGTAGAAAGCATAGACCTGATAGAGTTAAATTGCATAGCCTTTGAACTTAAACTAGTTCTCACAAGAAACATGGTCACATTGATTGGACCACCAAGGGAAGTGAGTTAGTTACCCAGGGTGCTGAGTGTTGGTGTGATAGCAGCTTTCATTTAAAATATGTTGAAAATGGAAGACCCAAAGGAGGACAAAGAGAAGCTCTGAGGGGCGCCATGAAGTAGCAGATCTCTTTTGTGGTCTTTTTTTTCAGCCTGATGAAAATATTGTCCAAAACTCTACTCTGAAGATTTAATGTTGGCTACTCCAAAAGTTTCCAGGAATAATAACAAATTATTTTGGCTTTTCTTTTTGACAGAAAATCATGTCACAATTGGTGTATGATTCTAAATTCTTTGACTTTTAAAGTACTCTTTTGCCATTGTCGTATCATGACCTCATTACAAAGATGCTGTTTAATCAAATTCTGATGTAACATGGTTTAGGAACTAATAGGTTAATGCAGCTGCTGTCTTTATTTTTTGAGAAATGCTCCTAGCACTAATGGGGCATGGCATAAGCAATGTTCCCCCTGCATCTGGGGAGATGCTGCATGCAGGGATCATGCATGTTCATAAAAACACACACTTTAAGGAGATACATTCTACCTACCTTAAATTTTAGACACCTGGGAGAACTTATACACAAAACAAAACAGAAAACCTTTTTTTTTTTTTAAATCAGCAATAGTAGAGTTTAGGGAGTGGACTAATATTAGCAGAAAATTTCAAATGTATCAGAAATTCATGTCAAAACCATATAAATATTTATACGCATAGAGAGACTTAAGGTTAGCTCTTTTTAGGCATTAGAATTTTACATGCAAAAATTTGTGGTCTCATTATAATTTGGTAGCCCAATTACTATGTAAATCTGAAACTGTGCAGATCAATAAGGAATTGATTATTTTCAAAAGCTTCACTTTGCCGTGTAGCTAACTGCATAATCCTTTAAGTCAGAACTTTTAGTTTTAATTCTGAGAGAATAAAGTCAGTTTAAATGGATTGCACTCCTCCATGCCATCTTAGTCAGAGTGTAACGGACATGGCGTGATCCTTCCTCAGCAGCCCAGTGGCATCATTTATGCTTTGATTCTTCTGATATGCTGGAAACAGGGACCCTTATACAAAGAAGGCGGGCAGTGGTTCCCAGGTGCTCCAGGGCAGCGTTCCCTGTGAGTCGGGCTTCGGTGGTTCCTGCACTGCTCCTCTGTTCTCCGGGCCGCCATCCTGTGTCAGCTCCTTGGTTTTGTTAATCCAGCACAAAGAGGCGCCTGTGACCAACTGCTATTAGCCCTTACTGACTTGATTCACTCCCACACTCCCTTCTTTGCTGTGGTGTCACATTCCTCTTCCGTGTCTTTGCCTTCTAGGGAAATGCTTCTCTTCCATCTCCATGCTTAGCCATTCATGATTGCAAGGTTCATTCTAAAATCTTGATGTGTTTTAAATTGTCCTAGTTTCCTTCTGTTGTTGTGACAAATACCACAATCAAAGCAAGTTAGGGAATGAAACGATTTTTTGACCTATAATTCTAGATCAAAATCCATCAATGAGGGAACCCGGGGCAGGAACCCAAGGTAGGCACAGGAAGGCAGGAACCATGGAAGGACGCTGCTGCTTCACTCTCTGATTCACTCATTCCCAGCCTCGTGTTTAGCTAGTTTTGTTGATACAGGCCAGGACCACTGTCTATTGATGATGTGGCACACAGGGTGCTGGTTCCCTCCTACATCAATTAATAATGAAGGGAGTCCTCCACAGACATGCCTATGGGCCAGTCTGATGTACACGGTTACGCAGTTGAGGCTTTTCTGTCAGTTGATTCTAGGACATGTCAGATTGACCTAGCCAACTAGGATATTAATTAATACATATTTGAGTTCTGTGGGCTTGATGTTCCCCTTGGTATCTACCTTTAAGAGAATTTCACACTGGCAACATTGGAAATCACATCTTTGACCTTTAGGTCAGAATCACTCTCATCATCGATAATTCTTCTTAATCTTCTGCAGGAGTCCAGTACTGCTCTAGTCCACACAGGGTTCCTCGGCCTCCACGAAGGAGGATAAACAATGAAATTATGACGAGTAAGTGCAGTACCTCTCTCTCTATTATGGGATCCTTTAGTTGATACGCTTACGCACTTTAATGAGACATATAGAATACACTTTATGATGATTATGACACACAAGAGCATTTTCTTTAATAATAAAAATAAAGAAATTAGAAGTAAGAAAAGTTAAGAGAGAAAAATTAACAATGTGTACACTGGGGAAAAATTACAAGACTCCCCTCAAGACAGAAAGTTGTCCTGACTGAAATAGCAAAACTGCTAACTTCTTATCTAACAGAATGCAGGTATTCAGGCATACAACAATGCAAGAGTGTTCATCCCCTCCTAGCTGCAGGCTTCTAATCTTCAAGGTTAATTTTAGTGAGTAGTCTTAACACAATAGTCTATTAATGAATAGCTGAATTTTAGGTCTGTATACTTACTACAATAAAGGGGGGCAGGCATTCAGAGGTGAGTTATCTATTTGCTTTTACAAGCTTGCTGACATACTATCTAGACTTTGCTTCTGTTCTTGTCTATGGCTTTGTCTCTATGGGAAGGTCAGTTTTACCAAGAATAATTTTTTATATATCTACAGAAAGCATGAATAGTATTCACACATGCCAAAAACTTGAAGGCCAGTAAGACTGTTACAATTACTTAGAGTTGAGATGGCAGTGTTCCTCTCCCAGCCAGCCTAGGAATTGATTTGAGTTTTCACTAATAGGCCAAAATAGATAATATTATTGATGAGAGGCTTTTGTCACCATACAGTAAAGATGAGAAAGGGGCAAAGCTGTTGGTGGGATTCAGACTTCTAGCTAAGGGAAAAACCAGGATCCTTGTCAAGCTGGTTATGTCCACAGCCTGAGTATCATCAGCCCCCAACAATCTTCTAGCACAGAGGAAGGAGAGTTAATGTCCAGTTAGGGATCAGTGTTCCCTTTCCTGGGAAACCATGGCAGTTTTCCATAAAATTGAAACTGTATATTGTGTCTCCTGTGGGGAGATAGTGGTAGGTAGCAGGGGTAGAGTTGCTAAAGGCTTATAAACAACAAACTCACCCTCTAGGATCCTGCACTGCAGTGCCAAGAGCCCTTGGCAGCAGCTTAGGGAGGCACAATGTGGGGCCTTTATGTGACCAAGCAGCACTGGTGGACATAGGAGGACTTATTAACAGGTATGATGTGTAAAGAACTTCCACAGCTCAGCATCTTTGTAGGTAGTGAAACGGGCACAATTGCTCCCACGGAGAGCGTGTAGCTTAAAATATTCATTACCATGAGAGTATGAACCATGGTCTGGAAGGTCCAGTCTCACTATGGGTGGCATCTGGGGACTGGGGGAGGCCACAGCTGCATGAGTGAGGAGAAAATTGTGGTCTATAGTGAGAAGTGATGAAACAAGGAGATTACAACGGGCTTCCCGTGTCAAAAGGACTGGTGCCTGAGATCTGCCAGGCATTGTCTGCCCCTGTAGGAAGCGCATCATGCTGACAGCAGAGAGTAGGTGTCTGGATGCTGCTGAAATGCCTGTGACTACCCACCATGTCCCTGTTGGCAAGGACAGTTAATATATACCCACTTCTGCTGGTGTCAGAGACTTGCTACGGTTGACTGGTGCCTACTAGGATAGAGGTAGAAAGGCCTTGCTGAATTGCATAAGGGCAGCATTGTGAAAATCTCAAGGAGATAGATTGTGTCTTAAAGGAGAGCTCAGGGGAGCTGAGGCCAAGTTCCAGGTGTATATTCTGGATTTCTTGTTTTAACACTCTCAGTGTGTCAAATGCACTTTCCCAGTGATGGCCTCCACACTGACTGTTGGACAAGAGCTAATCTGTAAACTACCCAACTTCCCCAGAGCCTTTCCAGCTCGGGTCCTGAGGTACACTTCCCCTGAGCTTTTCAACTGAATGTATTTGAAGTTAATCCTAAGATCTTCCAGTTATTGCCATGTAATGACAAAGGCTTCTTGACCTTCTCATGTACAGGGATGTGGGCCCCAGACACCTGTGGGCAGTGAGTTACTCAGAAGCACCCGCCATGGCTGGCCACCACTGTTGCTGCCCCCAGTCTCACTGTCCTCCACTCTGGCCTCATGCATGTCATCTTCTGCAGACTCTGAGATGAGTGCTAGCGACTGCAGGTGTGTCCCATGCCCAACCTAGCGAACTAGAGAGTGGAGGGGACCGACCTAAAGATTTCTGAAGCCTAGTGTGACAAGTCGAGGCCACGCTGAGTTAGAGAAGAATCACTGTTTCAAAGTCCAATCTAGTCATTCCAGGAATGAAGGGATGAGAAACAGAATAAGGAAGAGGGAATAAAGAGAAACCAAGAGGGAAAGGGCATGGGTGAGCAGCAGGCATGCCGTCAGTGAAGAGCAGCAATGGCAAGAGGCCCGGGCCCGAACCACGGGACACCTGCATCACACCTCTTAAAGTCTAAGACCTCTCTTTATTCTAGGGGTTAGATTTATACTACGGTTGTATGGCATTTCTACCCTCAAGACTTCCCTAAAGTGACACACAATCACTTTTAGGCTCATGTGCCATGTAAGTAGCAATGTTTAGTAATTCTTACTAACTACTGTGTGGCCAGGCTGCCTTCTTCAAACAAACCAGTCAGCCAAAACAAACATTGCATTTGCTCATTGCCAAAGAGAAAATGGGCAGTACAGAGCATGGAAAGGCCAGAGGGCTCATGATGAATCAGAACGACTTGCAGCTTGAGAGGAACAGCTTCTTGAACTCTTCACAGAGCAGAGCATTCCCTCTTATTTGGGGGGCCACACGATCCCATCCTAAGGTCCCTTGAGTGGAGTATGATGTAAGACCCCAGCTAAAAAGAAGGAAAAGAAGAAATGAATTATTCACAGCACAATTTGTATAATGTAAAAGTCTATTTAATTTTAAAATCTTTTAAAAAATAATGAACATCCCAGTATGTTTTTGCCTCATCACTGTGAGTTAGTAACACTGGACCTCTGGCATCAGATGCGTGGGCCTCCCGGGTGCAGTCCCACCACCTGAGACATCCCGTCTCCAGCACTGTCTCCTGACTTGGTTCCTGCTTACTTGCTCTTCAGTCTCACCATCCAACCACCAGGACTTCTAGCAGGGGGTGCTGGGGTCCCTCCTGTCTGGTCTCTGCTAACTGGGCATCTGCAGTAGTGGGTCCTTCTACCTTACGTCTGTGGCTTCCCCAGCACCCTTTTGTAAAAACCTTCCCAAGTAAGTTGTTCTGTTTGCCCTGGAAGTTTTCTTTGAACATAGGAGTGTGCTACTCATACCATGTCCAACATTTACATTCATTAGAGTATTTTAAAATGAGATTTAGTTGCAAAATTTTAATAACTTCTATAGGAACCTCCCTGTGATTTAATGGAAAACTGAATGGAAAACATGGGCTTGAAGATCATGTTTATGGTATGGTAACAGATAGCCCCCCCTCTTCTATTCTTTCTCTGATTATTTGGCTTCTTTGAAGTTTTAATGGAATTTAGTGATTTCTCACCAAAAATTAAATAAACTAAAAAAGAATTATGGTTGATTTTTAAAAAGAAATGTTGAAATACATTTTCACAATTTATTCTCTTAATATGTGCTGAAAAGAATTAAATCCATATAGGTTACTCTTCCTGACAGGTTAAAGAAGTCAGACATGCGTTATGTCCCAGCTGCATTATTGGAAAATAAATTATGCTGGTTTATCTCCCCTTGTCATTCTTAATGCTGGGTTAGGATGGATATTCCTCCTACAGTATTAAGTTATGTAAATGCTTCTATAGTTTCTTCTTTAGAAGATATTAAATCATTTGAATAATGCTGTTGCAACTCCCATATGAAAGGGAAAAGGCTTTCCGTGCCCAGTGACATCAACAGGCCAGCAGTCCTGACGTTTACGCATCACCTGTGGGATGGCATGTGCCAGGCTGGTGAGATGCCTGTCCTCAGGGCTACAGGGTAGAGGTGGAGAATGAGCTCTCACAAGTCCTGTGACCACCACACGCACACCACTGCATGTGCACACTCACACACAGGCATGTGCACACACGTGCACACGCACACACACACATGTACACACAAGTGTAATACGTGGCATACTGTGAATAAACTTTCCCCAAAGGTGGAAAATCAGCTCCATGTGTTAATAGCTGTTGGAACTTAAAGGCTGATAGAAGTCCACTATTTTCTCCATCACTATAAAGTATGGGCTAACCTAAATTTATGTAAGTTTGAGATATTTTTGATAAATACTTTTATTTGGAGGAGATACTTAAAGAGTAGAAAATAACCTTAGAAGGCAGGCAGCATGTGACTTTCCATCAGCATGTGACTGGACATCTTTATCTTAGACCCACACAGTGTGGTAGCCATTATAACACAAGTACAGATCCAAATGGGTTTTGCTGTATTGTAAAACATACATCAGAGTCTCTGCCCAATCAATGAATTTACAGTACTGGAAATACTTCTCATATTTACTAGGTGTTGGCTATATATAAAATATTAATTCTAATGTCTACCATATAGGTATATTATGGATGATAGAAAATTAAAAGTCGCACATGTAGCACACATCCTCTGCCTATATCGTCTTTCATGGGGCAGCAGTGTTCTGGACACTAAGAATATTAAATGGGTGGTACACAAATGCCACCGTTTGTATCTATAATTGAGAAATTGTATGTATTATATCTATAAACTGAGAAATCATTGTATCTAACACAGAGCTTAATGTTGGCAAATGTAAAGAAGTGCATTTAAGAAGAAGTAATTCAAATTGTGTTCACTAGATAACAAAACTTAGACTCATTGAATCCTCTTTTCTGAAAGCAATGGTTTGGCCTAATGCTTTGACCCGGGAGACTGACAAAGTATGAGGCAATTCACTTGTAAACAGAGAAGAAATTGCTTCCAGTCTTTATTTAAAATCATAGTGCTTCCCTACTGGAAATACTCAGAGATGTGCATAAGCTCATGAGACTCCGGGGAAAAAAATGAATACAGATTTAATATTTCATGAGGATATACTTGAGAAAGTTGGGGCTTCTTGAACTGAAAAAGATAAAATTAAGCAATTAAGAGGAAATGGTAGGTTTGACAGTAGTTGGTACTTTTATCCCCAAGGACCTGACAGGTAGGTCTGTTAGAAAATATCTGTGAGAACTCACCCTCAATTAAATGACCATGGCCAGGTGCTCAGATCCCATACTACGGCAACTGTAAGGTCCTGTAACCAGTGGTTGCTATATGTAGATACAAACAGAAGAGCTACCTTAACATTCGGACATTTTATTCTATGCATATTACAAGTTCTCACTCCTTAAACAAGGGTACACACAAGTTTCTGTGATGCCAATTTCCACCTTGTTCTAGACGGCTTTGGAAATAACTTTTCAAATTCCAAATTATACATAAAACAGGACACTAAGAGCATCTTACTCTGGATTCCACAAAGGTTAGATTTTGAAACAACTTCTCATATATTTAAACCATAAAGAATCATTATAAATGTTCTAGAGTTTCCCTGTATTTCACCCACAGGACCTTCCCTGGTATGATTGATTTGGCTTGCATCAACTGACTTAAATATGGAAATTCTTAATTTCTCATTTTTTGTAGCAGTTGCCCAGCACAGCATGTGACATTTGATGATGATAGATTGTTAGATCTCCTTAAATTCAGTTAGACCAAAAAGATGGCTACTATCCCAATTAAGAGATTTGTGGTAATTTTAATTGTTTAACAAGTCAAAATTCTACTCAAATGCCACCAGATTTGGAGTAACGTTTGTCTAAATCTGCTTCAGTATGTATGCCTGAGCTGTACTGTCGAAAGAATAGGGATGTGTGCGATTTGTACTTACAGATTTTAGTAATGAGTCTACATTTATTCAGTAACTTTAAAAGTAGAATATTTTAATTTGTAGGAATTCTTACCTAAGATGAAATATTTGCATCTAATATTTAGCAGGGGACCAAATACATTTTAGTAGTTGCATTATAAGCAATTAGCTAAAAATTCTTCCTCAGCAGTGATGGGTGAAGTAACAGAGCGGAGGGGCGGAGGGGAGAACGCGACAAGGATAGAGACAAGAGGCACTGGCATGGTTGTTGGAACTAAAAAGGGTGGTTCTACCCATAGTAACTTCCAACCCAAAGAACACATGACTGCCTTAAGTATAGCTTTGCCTCGAAATAACCACAAAGGTGCTTGTCAAACAGAAAGGAAAATTAGCGCTTTATGCTTCCGTTTTATTCTGTCTGCTACCCGCCAAATAGCGCAGTCTTCGTGAGGGTAGAGAGCTGCGTCAAGTAAAGTTTGTTCTTGAGTTCATGACTCCTAAAATAGTGCCCAGTAATAGCAGAAATGAGAGGAATGGGTGAGAATCCTATCTTTCCAACTGCCTGTTCTTCTTTCCACTAACCCTAAAATACTAGGACCTTAGGGTCTATGCATGATTTAGTTCTGTCATTAATTCAGCGTTCAAATTCCGAGTATGCCATCTTTCTCAAGAACACACCCTAGTGAAGGATGGAGCCCTGCCCCTGGATGAGGCGTCACTTCCCGTGAGATGGTCTGATCTTACCCAAGGCTGTGCCAGCCAATACGTGCGCCTCATTTATAGTGCGCCACAGTCTCCTTTCATGTGGTTACCTAGTGTTCTGTGTCCTGGGGAGATGTAAATGGCCTACTGTTTCTTCCACACACCTGTCCTTTGGCTATTTCAGGACAGGTAATACCTCCTTCCCCCTCCATGATTCACCTACCATCTTTTGACACCCCACCCACCAGGACCTGGCAGGCTCTTGCATAGTACATTACCTTCAGCAATCTCCTGTAGCCTGGCACCCAGATCATCTTTGCCATCTTCTCTGTCTTCTCTGAATAGTCTCTCACAGTGTGAAGCACACTTCCAAACACAGCGATCTGAATGTATTCTGCCAGCTACATGCCCAACTTCTCTCCTGTGGATACTACAGAAGATCCATTCATTTAGGATGAGCTTCTACATTAGCTATTCTGAAACAAGGATGTTGGTTTTTTTTTGTTGTTGTTGTTTTGTTTTGTTTTTGTTTTTTTGAGACAGGGATCACTGTAGGCTTGGCTGACCTGGGACTTTCCGCATAGACCACGCTGGCTTGAAACTCATAGAGATTCATCTGCCTTTGCTTCCAGGGTGTTGTGATTAAATGCATGTGCTACCATGCTGGGATAAGAACATTTTTTATACAAGGTACCAGAAATCAAACACCTAAGGAATTTAGCGAGTAATTTGTTTCTTATTGTTTCTGTGTTAATGTGTATTTTGGACTCAAGAGGACATCTTATTTATCCAAGTTAAATTTTTTTTAGCTATTTAACCTTCCAGATTATCACCTCTTGTAGGTCAATTTATTTATTCTCTGTGTTTTACCCCTACAATCCTCCTATGATAGTAATAAATTCATATACTCTATGTATATCTACCCAGTATGTTAATATTGAAGCAATTCTGATGGTGATAAATAGAGATCTGGATAACGCATATACACTTCTATATAAGAGACCCCACTGAGTTCTGTTATTGCTTCATTACTAGCTCAGTACTTAATGGGGAGATGTACTCAACAAACATTTGCAGCATTGAGTGAATACGTATGAAAATATTATACTAAGTCTGCTGGCGAGGCCACTTCCCAACCCACGTTTCAGCATGCTTAAAGTAAAGTTAAAATTGGAAAAACTGCCAAATACCTTTCAACCAAAACATTGAAAAATGATGACTCTGCACTACACTGTCGATCCAACTCACCATGCCCTTTCCCCAAGCACTCAATGGGCACTGTGCAAATGCCAGTCCAGTGAATTCTCCATTTTATGTTAGTCCATGTGTTGTGTGAAGTTCAATGAAAAATTATCTGGGTGGTACTTATAGGTCAGTGAAAGATTTCAGGTCTCTCTTTCACTTCATTCAATATTTGTAACCTTACTCCTCAGTGTTAAGCCTTCTAATTAGAGAGGTAAGCACACCAGGATTAGGGAAAAGCTGGTGACACTGCCGAAGCTTTGGCTGAGTTGTTTACTGTGGACATTCTGCACTGTCTCAGGAACACTTGAGGAGGAGAGGAAGAATGGGAGCAGTCAGCGATGACAACCAAGTTAGGGTAAAGTGTGACAGATTCTGTAATGAATACATGCCATACTTGATACACGCATATTCATCGTATAACCATCTGTTGTGTAGTTTATTGTGTGGCAGGCACTTATGACAGAATAGTCAACAAAAAGTCAGAAGTCTTAATTTTCTACGTATTTCCAAAATAATGAATGCTTCAGTGGGTAAGAAAGAAGGGAAGGACTGTCTGCATGAGTCCAGCAGGGGTCAGGTGTGACTCAGGACTGTCTGCATGAGCCATGAGCCCAGCAGGGGTCAGGTGTGACTCAGGACTGTCTGCATGAGCCCAGCAGGGGTCAGGTGTGACTCAGGACTGTCTGCATGAGCCCAGCAGGGGTCAGGTGTGACTCAGGACTGTCTGCATGAGCCCAGCAGGGGTCAGGTATGACTCAGGACTGTCTGCATGAGCCATGAGCCAAGCATGGATCAGGTGTGACTCATGTAGCATGGTCGAGAGGGTTCCTCATGAAATCCACTCTTTAGAAGAGCCTATACTGCTAGCAGGCATACATGGCAGCAGGTAGTGGGAACGAGTCATGGCAGGTGTACTCAGTATGCATCCCTGTAGTAGATGTGCATCTTAATGTGACCCAGCGCTCTTCTAGAAATTGGGGAGAAAGTGGGAGATGCCTGACCAGCTGGTTATGTCTCGAAGTGAACAAATAGTTCTCAATTATCTTTCTTAACAATGAGAAATTAACTCAATACACTTAGCCTTAAACAAATAGTGTTAAAGAGGAAAAATGACAGGAAACAACGACTGTGCTGGCAGGTATTTCATTCTTGGTAGAAGTAGACTTACAATGAAATATTAAAAAGGAATGTGTCAAATTTCATTCACAATTAAAAGCAGTATAATGAATGGCTGGGGCATAGGTAAGTACTGAGTGTTGGTGCAAGAACCAGTGCTGTGAAAGACCCCTACTGCCTCCTAAAGACACACCCAAGAACCCCATCACTCAAGTCGTAAGGACAAAGACAGGGAGCCAGGGAGTTATTTCCTTGAAGTAATTTATAACAGCCATGTTTCATCAATACATGTATATATTTCTACATCATAAGAAAGGTAGAAGCTATTTCTGCAATCAATCCAGGAATAATAAGCTGGGCATGTTTCATTATTAGCTCCATTACAAACATAAAAATATATATATATATTTGCAAGTATGACAAGAACACAAAAATATTGGTGGTTCTGGTATTTTTTTCAGACTAGTTATTATTTGAAGTTGTCGTCTTAAGAAATAACATAATAAAAATATTGATATACAGAAATACATTAGGATGTATCAGTCCCCATATATCCAGGGGCTGCAGACAGGAAGACAAAGTAGGACTAAAACCTAGGTGTGGTGTTCTGAAAAATAACTGTTAATTTCAAAATATCACGAAATTCAGCTCTAAACTAATTTTACTGTATTTTCAGGGGCACATAAGATTATAGATTAATGTTGACTAAATTTCCATGTATTGTGCTCACTGGTGACAAAATTTCCCTATTAATGTGTGTAAGTGAACCACTCAAAACTATTTACATAATAATTAATAAAATGTTAACACTCTCTCCATTCTTATGATTTGTACAGTACACACACACACACACACACACACAACACACACACATACACAACTTGGATAAACAGTGTCTCCAAGACAAGAATCATTTTGCATTTTGATGTCTTCCGACCTGCCCTTCCAACATCGTGTCTTTTCTTTTGTAAGCCCATCTAGTACAGCCGGTGCCATTCATACACTCTTGTACGCGTGGTCTTCCACAGGAGCATGGTCAACCCACCCAGGCCCACATCCTAAAGAGACCTGATCCTCCGTGTCCCAGAGGTTGTCGAATGCCAATAGTTCTGTAGCTAGGGGCCTGACTTGATGCCTCCCTCCTCTCTCACGCAGGGACTTTGTCTGGCTTGAGCTTGCCCAGGTAAGCACATATGTAAAATAAAAATCAATGAAACTTTACAAAGGAAATTCTGACAGTCACAGGTTAGTAGACAGAACTGGAAGCAACCATTCTGAATGAGGTAACCTAGACCCAGAGAAACAGCCAGCCAGTGTGTTCTGTCATTCCTGGTCGTTCGCTTCAAATCTTCAGCTATTTGTGTCCCCTCTGCAGGCGTTCCCACAGAGGAGAAATTACAAGCTACCTTTATGTCTTGATTCTGGAGTTAGCCCCCAGCTTAATACCCTTCCTTCCTTTGCCTTCTACTCTCACTGGCCTAGGCTCTTACAGTAACAAACAGAAAACTAGGAAAGGATGATTTTTATGAGTCAAAAGATGTAAAAGTGTGTTACGTGGTTTTTGACATCGTGCATCCTGATAAGGAGCCACCTGACCGGTGATCACCCTAACAACCGTGCCCAGTTGTCTGGCCAGCCCAGGCTTGGGTCTTTGTGTCGCAAAAATAAGAAATTGAAAATTTTCTACTTCATTTGGTGAATATGTTTTTCTAATGCTATCAGGAAACTAAGTAATTTTAATGCTACTGTAATTTAATATTGAAATTAAAGGAGAATTTCATCAGAGAATAGCTCATACCACTTTGAATCGATGACAAAGCTTATCCTGGTAGCAAGACAAACCTGTTACTCCTCTGTTAATTCCTGCAGGCCTCTGTAGCTACAATTGGGAAAGTTATTAATACCGTTATCCACATTAATGCATATACTCACTAATCTAAACACTGCCGTGACAGATGACCAAAATTTCACCTATATTTGTGGGATATCAATTTTTTTCATAATCATTGGATTAACTTTAGTCTGTTAAAAAGCTGTTCCCTAGCAACTGGAACACAGCATGCACTTGTGCTTAGCTGACCACATGTAAAATGATGCAAATAGTTGCATAATATCACCACACATCTGGGATTTTACTTCCACCAAGTCCTGAAAGCAAGGGCACAGGTCCACATTTATACAGGTGTGTTCATAACAGCGTCATTTAGAGAAATCAGGAGACACAGCAGTCTGAATGTCCACTAACAGATGGATGGATAAATAAAAAGGGGTGTCTGACAGCGGTGGATAGTATAGAGCCCCAGAAACCTTCATATGATGCAGCCTGGACAAACATGGAAGACTGAGGCAATGACCCCATCCCTGAGAGCTCAGTATTGCGTGAGTCCATTTGCCTGAAATCTCTGGTGGTCAGAAGCCTTAAACATGGGGTGCAATGGTGGAGGCCTGTGGCCAGAGGTGCAGTCTCAATTTGTGAAGATGAAAACATCCTGGAAATGGGTGCTGGTAATTGTTGCACAAAAACAAAGGACTTGATGCCACAAGCTCCTCATGCAGAGGGGTGTCATGACAGACAGTACAATATCTACTCAGCACCTCTTTACACATCCTCATCCCTTCCTCTCGCTTCTAGCTGCGCCACACTTCAGACTTACCTGTAAATGTCCACAGCCTGTATTCGATGACGCCAGGGTGTTCTTCAGTCAGTTTCTCAATGTGAACGTTATAATTTAATCTCATGTCTGAGTTAAAGAGGAAATCTTGGAACTGGTTAAAATATAAAATAGAATCAAGGAAGTATAACAGATATATTTGAAATTTTAACAGGAAGACTGTGAGTCCTGAGTCAGGGTTATAGGTCATATTGTGACAATCGGTTGGTACCTTTCACTGTGAGGAATCCAGGATATTATTTACAGCACCAGCCTGCAACATAGAAACAAAAATGGATGTACTTGATGTCATTAGTCCTGCAAAAGCCTAAACAATGTCTGCATACATCCTCATGAAAACTAGTGTACAAAATATTTGCAGTAATGTTATTTGATAGTTTAGTAAAAATGGAATATCATTCTTACATAAACAGGCATGAAACAATGACTCGTGTTGTAACATAGATAAACCTTGAAAACTTTTAGCTAAGTGAGAGAAGCCAGATGTCAAAGGTCATGTATCCCTGACTCCTTTTATATAAAACGCGCAGGCAAGACAAATCTGTAGAAACAGAAAATCGATGAATGGTTGTGAGGGGCTGAGGGAAGGGAAAGAGATTTGAGGGATGAGAGTTTGGGGAACCTGATAAAGTATTTGGGGCCGATCAGTGAAGATGGTTACATCCCCCTTTATGGCTCACTTCTGCACTTTGGAAGGATGAAGCTAGTAGTGTTTATGGGGCTCCGTGTCACTAAAGTAAGTGGCATCTGTGTGCTTCTAAACAAAAATTCAAGAGTTCTGTGGGTTAATCGTATCAATTCACATTGATAGTGTAATGAACACCATGATAGAATTACTAGAAGTTTCCTTTAAAGGCAAGCACAGAATCGCTATTATGGCAGAATGCACCCTTGATAAGAGGAAATTTGTTAAAGTCTAATGTCTGTCTTCAAGTTAATGATAATGCTGCCCATAGTGAAGGGGATTCTGTAAGCTGCCTAAAAACACAGCCAGTACCTTCCATAGTGTCAAAATGACGTAGCTGAGAGATGAGCCAGTTCACTTCTTAGAGCACAGGGAGGCTGGAACATAAATGCTCTGACCACCCACTGCCTTTGGTTTGATAGATGCATTAATCCCAAGTGATCCTTGGGATGACAAGCCATCCTGCAATGAAACTGCTGGTAAAATAGTCCTTGGAGAAGTTGGAGGATTCCTCGGGGAGCTGCCTAGGAGTCAGGTTGGGGAGAGAACACGCTGAACAAGGCTCATACACACTGAAAGCCCCCGCCCCAGGCCATTCAGAAAGAGGTAGGGTAGTAAGGTAGGGGTGGGGGTTGGGAGAAGGATGTGGAAGGAGAGGGAACAGGGATGGGAAGGCTTTGGAGCAGTCATTATAAACAGATTCTCAGTGAAATAAGATGTGACTTTGAAAGTTTATTCTGCTATGAATGCAAATGTCGTGTTATTTAAAAAATCATATCAGATTTCATAGTCTCCTTCAAAAATGAAAGTAAAACCATGATGAATGATTTTTAAAGCTGGGGGAAATGAACAGAACGCTTTATCACTATTCTCAAGTGCTTTGCAAAGTTCATTTATTTAGTGATTCACTGTGTCTCTATTCATGCAAGAGTACACTCCTGACTGATGCACACTCTATTTAGATTAAGTCTTAGGTGTGAAAATTGTGTTTTCCTCCCCTGATCAACATCCACAGATGTTCAAAGTGAAAGAAAACAGCACCCACACTCCCCGAGACTGGCGCAGAAGTGTTAGAATCCTCTCTGTGGAACATACTTCTTGAGAACACGAATATTTTAAAACTTAAGTAAGGTTTTGTGTTCTTATTTCAAAAAGTACATGGCAAAAATTTTTTTTGACTAAAAGAAAGATTTTTATTTGATTTCATACCAGTGCTCGCTTTTGTTTTATTTTTATAATGTGCTTTATGGGAGTCAAAAGCTGAAACAAAACCAGCTCCTGTTGACAATGTGAAGCTGAGCTCAGAGACAGAGTGAACAGCTCCAGGAGCTTCTCGTTTTCCTTCCAAACTCATCACAGCTGGCAGAAGACACTGGTCAGGGCAGAAGGCAGCTCATCGCTCATAGCAGTTGCAGTAGCCACGTTCTCACCGTGCCCCAAGCCCCAGTTCCAATGGGACAGTGCTGAAAGGGTCTGGTGACGGACACCGTGGTGGAGCACACAGTGGCTGGTCTGAAAGAAGAGGACCGAAGCTCAGGGAAGACAGATCTTCTAAAACACTCTCTGCTTTCTAAGGGTTTCTGTGTAAACGTCCTCAGAACGACAGTTCAACTGTGAGGTACTGAGGCGATTGCAGAGCAAGGTTTGGGTTCTGCTTCGTATCGTGCAATGTTACTATTAAATGAACTTAATGGGTTAATGGGGTAGTTTTTGGTTTTGAGATAGGTTTTTTTTTTATACTTTGTTTGTTTATTTATTTTGTTTTTTTTGAGACAGGGTTTCTCTGTTGTAGCTCTGGCTGTCCTGAAACTCACTCTGTAGACCAGCCTGGCCACGAACTCACAGAGATCTACCTGCCTCTACCTCCCAAGTGCTGGGATTAAAGGCGTGGTCAACCACCTCCTGGCTCAATGGAATAGTTTTGCTTTGAGCAATTTTCAATGTTTCTTTTATGTTTGTCCAACATGGAACTATTTGAAGTAGGTTAGGAAGGTAGTCTTGTTTGATAGTAGAGGAAGCTGTAACCAGGGAGCTAAGTTACTTACACAGGTGCACACAGAGACTTTGTATCATACTAAGTAACATCGTGTTCAAGGAAGAGTTTTCACCACTCTGTCCTGAAGCAAGTTTTCATTTCACCCTGTTCTTGACCATTTGGGCGTAGCCTAACATCATTATGTGGACTAGTTACATACTTATTTACTGTACTGGTCCACTCAGCAAATGCACAGTTGTCATTACAAATGGACCTGTAGAGCTGTTTTTGGTAAGAGGGCAAGACACATAACTGCTACTTTTATATGTACAATTGAAAGCTTATACTGGAGACAAAGTTCTTTCTCTCTTTCTTCTCACATACATAAACACACACACACACACACACACACACACACAAAATTTGTCAAGCAAGGTCAAATTGTAAAGGGCTGGTGTTCCTAAGTATCAGTTCACATAGTTGAACTGGAGCTGTCATGAGATACAGGCACACTCAGATGTCTATCAAATTAATCGATAGTCACATTTATAAACACTGTTGGCTCCAGAGGTGCAGTCATAATCTCAATCTACTTGAATGTTAATAGACCCCAAAAATGTTTTTATCTATTAGTTGTAGGATGTTAGTTCAAACACAGAGGTGCCTATTCTGGAGTGCTAGAACTAGTCCAAGACAAAGTGACTGGCTCCTGCAACATTCCAGCCTCCCACAGCAGTGTTCTACAGTCAGTCTCTGCAGACATGGCTTCTTTTCAGTAATTCTCACTGAATTCAATGTGTGTGATGGCCAGCATACTATTAGTTTGTTAACACGTTGCTTTAATATTGAAATCTTTTCATGGGAGAGAAAGCTCAGCCAGTTAAAAGCTTCAAGAAGCATCAAGTTCCCATGCTCACGTCAGACCTGCTGGCTCTTTGCTCACTGATGCAAACACATTCCTACACAACTGACAACCTTGTGCTTAAAAGATGTGTAGTGATTTCTGGAAGCATGATTAGTAAAGTAGACTTTAGTCTGTGGCAGTAAACCTGGGCACCCCAGACATGTTCCTTTCTCTGTCAGTCCTAAGCGAGTCTTTCCAGGTGTTTGGACTCTAGCTTCTCCTCATTGCCGCTTTCTCTGAGCATTTCTGTGCTGCACAAAGGCTAGAGTATTGTGCTGTATACCACATTTCTTGTACCATTTCCAAATTCCAGGCTAACATCTCTGCCCCTAAGCTATGTTCTTCATTCATGTGATATCACCGTCTATCACCATGGCTACCACATAGTTATTTATTTGGCAAGTATTTATTGGTGAATTAATGAATTTTAGTGTCACCAGCAACTCTGACTGATTCTTATTCGTACTTATTTAAGAGTGTATGAACATTAGAACAGTGTGTGTAATTTGAGAGAACGTTGATTTGAATTAATGTTAAAATATGTGTTTCCTCTTTTGATACCATTAGCACCCTTCTTGGTCCTCAGAGCAGTCTGAGGTACTGCAACTCTGAGATATTTAACAGCAAATCTTTGCCTTGTCATAAAAGCAAACACAGAAGCATAAAGATGACATTTCCCAGTGTGCAAGTCCTCACAAGTACAGGCTTCTGTGACAGGCAGAGTGACAATTAAAATTCACTTGCTCATTACCAGCACTCAGCGGTGCTGTCTTATGGCACACGTTTCAGAAGTGGTTGGTAGACACTTGCTAGTGTCAGGGCGGGGCAGGGAAATGCAGTACAGCCTCACTTGCTGTAGCAGTCAGTCATCAGTTCTCCCAGAGTTCAGTATTTCATCTTTCCAGTTATCATCACAACCAGTTTAGACTTCTTTCTTTTTTGAAACAGAGTCTCGTGTACGGTAATCTGACTTCAGACTTACTATGTAGCCCACGCTGGTCTTGAACTTCCAATCCTCCTGCCTCTCCTTTCCAGAGTGCTGAGATCACAGGTGTGAGGCGCCACATCCAGCACTTTAGACTGTTTTCATTGCTCATAAAAGGAAGTCTCTGCTCCTTATCAGTGACTCACTTCTCCCATTGGCCGTGGGATAAATGGAGTTATTGCTGAGACTCTCACTATTATGGTTTCTGTCTCCAGTTTGCCTGTTCTGGACATTTAACACAAATGCACAGTACAAGAGATTTGTTTTTCTCCTGGTTCTGTCACGGAGCATAGTGTTGGAAAGGACCATCCAGGAGCTGATACGAGTCCTTGATTTCCCTTCTAAAGGCAAACAGCATACATTGTGTGTTTATACTGCATGCGTGCGTTCATCTACCTGCCAGGTGACAGACTCTGAGTGGCTTCTACTTCTTGAATACTAAGAACCATGCTGGAAAGCACATTCACATATTTGTTTTTAATGTGGAAACAGTTTTTATTTCCCTTAAGTAGAAACCTAAGACTAGACTTAGTGGGGCAGATAGTAGCTCTGTGGCTAATTATTTGGAGAAATGTGTATATTTCAAAGCGCCTCCCAATCGTACATTTCCACCAGCACGTATGGTAGTCCCGATCTGTCTGTAGCTGTAGAAACTGTAAGATAAGATTTGTTTTTAAATGCCCAGTGTTGCTTAAGAATGTAACACTGTTCTGATGATGAATGGATAGCTCTTTTCCAATTTATTTTGGGAAATAAAGTTACTTTTTATTGTTTAGCAATAATTGGTACCATTTATTGAATGCCTATACTGTGTTTAATCTTTAAAAAAATTTACATGTTAGCAGCCATTTAATCCTTCCAAGACCCTTATAAAATGAATGATATTATTTATGTTTGAAGATACTAAAGCCCTCAAAAGTTATGTAACACAGCAAGGAAGCCAAGAAGCAGCTTTGGCTCAGGAGCCTCTGCTTGAGAGTGCCCACTCTGCAGTGTCTTGCTGAGCCATGGCTGGAAACTTGGCTGAGACGTTAGAGGGTATATTTGTAAACAACTTCAAGGATAAAATTATAAGCTATCCTCTTACTATCTAACTGATCATTTCACTTGACCTTATACTGATTTTTACTAAGTGAGCAGAACAGTCTGTTAGTTTTTTATGCTAGCACAGGTACTGTCATTGATGAGTGCATTCTCAGGACCTACACTGTTCCAGCTGTGTTACTAATATTGGCTCATGTAGTGCTATCTTTAGGCTATAACTTTATAAATATTTTAATTCATAAGTCAGTAATTTATATTGGCTCACAGTAACATTTATGTCCTCTTAGTTTAATCAATAAATTTATTTAGTTATACTTATTTTTTGTTTAAAATTACACAGAAAATTTATTTGTAACAAATAAATAAATTGTTACCATGGCTACCATTAAGAGAAAACTGTAACAGAATATGCATAAATTGTAGTCACAATTGGTGAACTATCCTGTCTCTGAAAGGGAAAGGTTTGAACTGGGATAATTTAATCATCGAATATGCTCACTGGCTTTTCCTTAAGATACTCATGTCTGAGGAGCTATTTTTCTTGACTACTACAAACATTTTGTTAATGCAAATGATATTTCAAAATTGCTTGAAATTTTTCAATATAAAAATAGGAAGGAATAACGTTACCTCTGGTAAAAAATCATCAGTGGTTAAAACAAAACAAAACTCTGTTACAGTGTGGTCTCCTGAGTTTCAGCATAAGAAACTGAGTGCTTGGTCTTGGCAGTTACTGCTTACGGTCGTTTGCTCTGTGTTGTTTCTTTGTTCTATTGATCAGCTCTATGGTAAATTTAGCCTCTGTTCATATTCGCCCGTGACCCTCAAACTGCTCTGCCCATGTCTACTGTAAGAGTAGTAGAGCCACTGCACTTTGCACATTTTAAGTTAATATAAAAATGAACTATAGTTCACAGAATATTGCATTGCCATACCATAAATAGTGAAGTTTAAATAGTAAAACAAACGTTAAAATATATTTTAGTGAGATGTGTGAGATTCAGAAGTGTGGTGGTCTGCTCTTCATTGCTATTATTATTAGTAATTCATATAAAAAGCCATTTTTAGACTTCTAAAATGGTCTAGGCTTTATTGGTTAACTCTGTGACAAGTGTTTCTGTTACACTTGCCAACAGGACTGTGCATTACAGTCACCCTGTTCACCATGGCTTCCATGTTTTCTAGCTTGTACACACAGTAAAGTTTTATTTGTAGCCTTAAATCGGTACTCAAATTGAAATTGGCCTGGTAAAAGAGGCACAGTCTATGTCTATCTGACTACCAGACTTCTGAAATAAGGAAGCCCAAAGAAATGAGATGGAAAAAGTGCCAACCAGGAGGGAACTTGTATCCAGAAGAGATGTCACATAGTCCTAAGGGATGAATCCGAATCCCAGATAATGATGCGTCAGTGGTGGGCAGAACCTCACCTTGGCCCACTGCTTAGATGCGCAAATCCTTGCCCTCTGTTTAACTGTTTAAACTCTGATCTCAGTTCAGGGCCTAAAAGACAGACTTGAGGGTTCTGATGGATCTCTCATCTCTCATCCCAGTGGCCATATTGAATAAATCTCCTTTTCTGCTTTTTATTATTTTGGCTCTTTTCATTGACTTACAGAGGATGGATGGCCAGACTTGACTGGGACACAGATTGTAACTTCCCAAGCTTGATAACAAAATCTCTTCTAGTTTTGTCCATAGTCACTTCTGCCTTCCTGTAGGTGAATGGGTGTGGGATACAGGTGCGCACCCACCGCTGGCTTTATGTGGGGTGTGCGGATCCAAATTCAGGTCCTCATACATGAATGGCATTTCTTTTATCCACAGAGCCATCTTCTGGCTGTTGGCTTTTTTTTTTTTTCCTACTTTGCAGGATGGATCTGTACATGGATGTCTGTTACCTATTGCTGTAGTGAAAGAGCTCACCATCATTCTGTTTTTCATTTTACTTTCTATAGTTGTAAGCATATGTTAATAAGAACATAGGAATTAAATATAGAAGAAGGTTTTATTACATTGTCAGCATTCCATCCTTTAAATCTCTAAAACTTACAATGTAGCAATAAAAAATATTTAGTAATTCTTCATTACAAGTATGCCCGCAGTCTGCCAGTCACTTTCTAGCCGAATTGAGTAACCTTTGACTTTGATGGGAATAAGTACAAACCACTTGCCTTTAAAACAGTGGCATAGACCATTCACTTGCTCACTCTCTGGGGAGTGTATCAAGTAGATCTCAGAAAGATTAGAATCCATGTAGTCCACATGATAGTCTGTCCTTTAGAAGCATTTGATTAAACCTGATGCATTTACAAAGTGTTGGGAAAATCAAAACACTATACATTTAACACACTTTTGTCAATATAAAACTTGTAATTAATTTTTATCTTTAAATATTTTATCAAAGTCTTTGCATTATATATTTAACTGAAAAAATTATAGAAAGTGCTTTCCTTTTGACAGGATTAGTAGAGCTAATTGCTTTTAAATTGTCCAACCAGTTGGTATTAATTTACTATAAAAAAGTATCTGAATACTTGCTTTGTTATGTTTGAAATATCATTCCACAGTGGGGAAGATTATGGATAAGTGAGTGTTTTGGTGTATGGGTAGAGGATAGATACATGGATGGAGGGTGAATAGGTATAGGGTGGGAGATGAAAGTTAGAGTGGAGGGCAGAGGATGTATACGTGAATGGATGGTGGGTGGAGGGACCAGAACCAACAGTGGATGATGGATGGTAGAGAATGGGTAGGTGGATGAATGGGTAGATGAATGGATGGGCAGGTGGATGGATGGGCAGGTAGGTGGACGGGCAGGTAGATGCACAGATGGATGGATGGATAGGTAGGTAGATGGACAGGTAGGTGGATGGGCAGGTAGATGAATGGGTAGGTGGATGGATGGACAGGTAGGTAGATGGACAGGTAGGTGGATGGGCAGGTAGATGGATGAGCAGGTGGATCGATGAGCAGGTGGATGAATGGGTAGGTGGATGGATGGGCAGGTGGATGGACGGATGGATGGGCAGGTGGATGGACAGATGGATGG
Source organism: Cricetomys ansorgei (assembly GCA_026225945.1). NCBI lineage: Eukaryota > Metazoa > Chordata > Mammalia > Rodentia > Nesomyidae > Cricetomys > Cricetomys ansorgei. The sequence goes on from JAMJFZ010000189.1 coordinate 5,687,144, forward strand.
ATGGGCAGGTGGATGGACAGATGGATGGATGGGCAGGTGGATGGATGGGCAGGTGGATCGATGAACAGGTGGATGGACAGGTAGATGGATGGGCAGGTGGACTGATGGACTAGTAGGTGGATGGGAAGGTGAACAGATGGGTAGAATGAAAGGGTAGAAAGTGGGGGGGATGCTGGCTAGGTAAAGAAAGGAGCTTTGCTAGGAGTTTGCCTCCTAGATGAAATAAACATATTTCCTCATTAGTATTATAAGCAATAATTTTAGTTCTGATCACCTGAGATTCTGTCTGAGGATGATGTACTTCCTGGGTAATTCCCAAAGAAAGAAGAGCTGAGATAGTGGGCATCCCCACTATCTAGCTGAAGCTAGATTAACCCAACTCAAATGGCATAGTATAGACTGAGATGAGAAAAACACACTCCCTAATGCCAACCTTCACCCTACTGTGAAGGTAGAGAAGTCTACTGTAGGCTATTGGGCCTTCTCAGTAACCAACAATATCAATTGTCCTCGTAGACACCAGAGAAGGAAGGGGCGAGGTCTCTGGACATATCAGCCATGAACATGTTTCCAGGCACACTGGGTTTCAGGGAAGGTATGTGGGCACTGGATGTGGGAGGACTCTTTTCCCTCCCTGTCCTCTTAGGCCAGGCTCACACTTCAGTGGGAAAGTTATCCTTGTGAAAGGAAGAGACTCGGAGCCCTGGGATGCCTGTTCCTCTTGTCCTTGTAAATAGCAGGCAGGCCCTTCTCTTTATTCATCTTGTAGCTAGGAATAGTAAGTGCTGTCCCAATTATCTCTCGATGCTCTTGTGAAGATCAGCTGAGATAATGTCTGCACAAGCACTTTGAAAATAGAGAGTTGTATCTGAGCAGAAGATACCACTATCAGTGCACCACAGTCACTGGAGATCAATTACCAAGTACTCCGAAGCCCGGTGGGACAGAGTCCCAGCAGAAAAGGCCTCCGCACCCAAGAAAGAAAACGCTACAGTTTTCAGCTGTCTAGACGTTAGTACTGTGCATTTGACATGGTGAACACAATTACTTCTAGGATGTCTGTTGGGCTTCACATAAAAGCAAATAACTATGGATATTTGCCATGTGCTAGGCAGGGTTTTAGTTTCCTTGCATTAATTTCCTTAATTATCACAACCACTGTATGAAGTAGTTAGTATGATTATTTCCTGTTTGACTCAAAATAAACCGAGGGGCAGTAACTGTGAGCCATGGTTACAGAGGTGACAGAGGAGGGGCAGAGCTAGACTTCAAGCCCAGGCAGCAGGTCCTGAGGCTGGGACCTCAGCCACAAGGCACAGCTCCTGTTAGACAGATTCTTAATTGCATTCCCATTCTTCATCTCTCATAATGTAAATTGTACTCAGTAACTAAGGAAGAAAATGGGCGAGTTCTTCCAAGGAATGAGGAGAATTAGAGAGCCAGGCAAGCAAGGAAGGGGTGCATTGCAGGGTCAGGTGATCTAAGGAAGTGAAACAATCCTGTAGGGGCCATGGTGAAACTCTCGGGGTGGGGTGGGGTTGCTGTTTCCTGAGACATTGGGTCTCTTACCTGCCAAAGGGCTTCAGAATCCTCATCTTGTTGTCTGTCTCCAGCCTGAGAGGCTGAGAGCGTGAACAGACATAGATGTGTGGCCATGCGAGGTGCAAAGGCATTCTTCTAACTCACCCAGGGAAGAGTGGGGGCGGGAGCGTGTGCTTTGTAAGCTCTCTCACCTGTCCGGTGTGACAACACACACAGGCCGCTGGACATCACCTGGTTGGTCCCCGCTGCCTCTTCTTCGGGCGCTTACTCGCCTCAGTGTCCTGTGTGTGTCTTCTGCACAGCAGTCTGTCTCCACCCGGTTCTTCACTTCACCCAGCGCACTCTGTCCTGAGCACTATAGTTTTCATCTGTAAGTTCCCTTTGCTTCTGTTTTGCAATTTCCATCATCCGGTGTTGTTGTCGGCACTGTCCAGTCACCACAGGAATATTTTTGTTTTACTTAATTGAAGAGAATCATACAACTGCTCTAAACGTTCATCTTTTCAGCACAAAGTTGGAGCCATGTCAGGGTTCCTTCAGCTGCCTTCCTTCTTCTCTTGAGAACGTGCCCTACTCTTCGAGTGCTTTGAAATGTTTGGTAGTTTTCTAATTGTTTTGCAGGTGTTGTGACTGTGATGCCTGGGGACTCTGTCCTTTTCCCTTTTGGCAATTGTCGCTTTCATTTTCAGAGGCAATACTTTGTATTCAGATGAGAAAATTACATGTCTTCATTGAATGGGACTTATGGACTCCACCTGTATCCTCTGTTTCAAGTGTTTTATTTTAGAATACTTGAAGGCAAAGGTTAGATAGTGTAGAAAGTTGTCCTGTATGCCACACCTAGATTCCAGTATTATTAAAAAGTTTGCAATTATTATTATTATTACTTCATTTTATATGTATGGGTGTTTTGCCTGTTTGTATATCTGTGGACTATGTATGTACCTGGTACCCATCCCATGGAGGCAAGAGAGGGCCTCAGATTCCTTGGAGGTAGAGTTACAGACTTTGTGAGATGCCATGTGGGTGCTGGGAATTGAACCTTGGTCCTCTGTAAAAGTAGCTATTGCTTTAAACACTGAGACATCTCTCCAGCTTTTGTTTTCAGTGTTCTAATAACTTAATTGGTCTCACAAGTGTGCTGTTCGTACCTATTTACTAACTGAAGTCCTGACTTACTCCCTCAGATCTTACTGCTGCTTTTATGTCTTCCTGCCTCTCATCCAGACTAACAAACCGTGCTTAGTTACGTGTCTCCTTGGATTCTTCCACACGCGTACTGTATTTCAGACCTTGAGTTTCTGAATTGTGGCCAGGCATTTTCACAGTGCTGATCAGTTGAGTTTTATCTGACATTCTTAGAGATTAGACTGGGGTTACAGGATTTCAGGTAGGAGGCCACACATGAAGGTCCGTTCTTGGCCTCCTGTCTCCCTGCCTCCTTCCTGGGAGGGATGCTTGTGGCTCCTCCACTCAAGAGTATCTCTGGTTCTCTGTGCACCCAGGAAGTGGCTGTGTGTATTCTCGAGGCCAGGGATTGTACCCTGCCCTTTTGGACAGTTACTCCTCTGACTGAACTGCTTTGAGGCTGTGTTACACCTTCACATTTGAGAAGTTAGCCACAGGCTGAGTGGGCAGAATTTGTGCATTCCATTGCTGGCTCTTCTCCTTCTGGGATTGTCCTTCTTCTCAAAAGCAAACTTTCCTAGACTTAGCCTCTTGCTTCTCTTAACCCAGCACTGTGGCTTTGCTACCTTTGTATCTGCTGCTCAACTTGACTGATAGACTGTTCCTGGCTTCTAACTAACAGCTGCGGTATTATGGGGAGCCCGCCAGAGATGACCACTTAGTTTATAAACCACAGTTCATAGCCAATTGGAAGTCTTTATTCCAGCCGGCTTGATATACACTCAGGTATTCAGAACCCAAGAGTTGATTGCCCAGAACACAGGGTTTTTGAAGACAAAACCTCATCAGAGTAGGGGAGACATATTTTTTTATTTGTATTCCAAAAAAGAACATCTTCTGGCCTGTGGGAAGCAAATGGAGAGGGGAAATGGAAACCCCGAAGCACAGAAGCTAGTGCAGTGTCTGTGGCATTCCGACAGCCACTCAGAACATGCTAGCACTGATGAAGAGTAAGAGAGTTAGAACACTGGGGATGTGTTACAGATGCAATTAACAAAAGGCAGTGGCCAATCAAAGATAGCAGCAAAAATGCAAAGTACTGGGACCATGCTCACAGAAGAGGGAGCATGCATCTCACTTCACCTCCTGGCTGAACATCTCTGATCCAGCAGATGCAGATACAGAGTTCCAGGGAGATGGAGAGTCTGAACAAAGTGTGTGGGAATCCGTGGCTGTCATTGCATTACAGTCCCATATTAGGAGAAGCTGCCTGGGCCAACACACAAACACTAAAGAAAAAGAATGTCCTTACAGACTCATGGGTATTCCAGAAACCTGTAGGTACAACGAAGGAAGAGAAACCAGATGAAATTACAGAAGTCTGCCCTGTGCTACAGGGGACTACCAGGAGGATGTAGAGACAGATGCCAAGGAGAGAGCATCGTGAATCTAAGAACAGCCTGTATGGACTCCTCTTGAGGGCATATATGATGCAAGGACATTGATAGTGGATTGAAAATGCAAAGGCCATTGCTTTACCACAGTCTTTCCAAATGGGTTTGTTCAGTATTGCATTTGATTTCAAATGGACAACAGAAATGTAAGTAATTCTCAATGAAATTCCCCATGCAGAAAAATGGGGTAGCCAAACATGGGGTGTGAACACGTGGTTTTTGTTTGTTTACTAGTTTGCTCATTTTCTTGGCTTCAAGATAGTTCTCAAAGGAGGAGAAGAAAAGCCTCACCAAGGGATGGTTGGAAATGCATACCTAGGCACAGGCATTCTCTCCTCTGGAAGCCAGGTCTTGGCCTGGTGAGTGCACAGGGTCATTCATACACTGATGTTAGTCTTCTGTCTTGGGCTTGTTTTTGTTTGATCCCTCTGCTCATGCCCAAGCCATACATGATTCTTCATAATTTCACAGCCTGGATTTCCTGTTGTTAGTCGAACTTACATCACCAATATCTAGGAAAGAAAGCCAGGTGTTAATTGGTCTGTACCCAGTCCTGAACTGCAGAAAGATGGAATTATGCTAATTAGCTAGAATCCGTTCTTGGAAGGGTGAGTCAGTCCCACCTAAGTCACTATGGCTCTCAGTGCCAGGGTAGAGTCTGTCCTTAGGGGACAGACAGCATGAGCTCTGATGAATCATAATGCAGTTCTGTTGTTGCTCAGAACCCTGTGGGCTGCTCAGGCCACACCAGTGAGACAGCCTTGAAGGGACTCCATGGGTCCACCTCCCAGCCATTCTCCCCTCCACTCCCTTTACTTCCTCATCTTCTGGGTTTTCTGGACACCAGTGAGAGATGACGGGTGTGTGTGTGTGTGAGGGGGGGGGTATCTAGAGAGGGGTATCTAGAGAGGGGTATCTTCCAGCTCTTAAGATGGAGAATGCGAGCTTGAGACCAGCCTGGGATACAGAAAGAAAGTGACCTTGCATCTCACAGTCTCTCTTCTCAGTGCATTATGTCACTGGTGACCTACCGCACTGATGTCGTTTGTTGAAGGTGATAAGACCCTTCTGATATTGCAAGAGGCATTATAACAATGCACTAAAGAGGGAGAAAAACAACAAAATTTTAATATGTCATCAAATCTCAGAAAGTGACGACTAGCCAAATTTCCCAGTTATCTGTGTTCTTAGATTTGGGTCTATCGAGTTAGTAATGCATGAGGTTTGTTGTCTTTTGTCAGTGTTCTGAGTGCCGTGTTCTCTGCCATAGTTCAACACAAACAGCAATGTGGCTTTTAAATTAGCTTCAGCTCCCCCGACAGCTCAAGTAAGGGACTGTCTTTGGAGTAAGGACTCACCCATCCTGTGCGCTGTTTCTGAAATGCAATCACAGCAAAGATGGAACAGTCCCTGGAAGTTGTGTGGAATCCACTGGTAGACCTTTAGCAGCCAGGGCATCCAGGAGTGGAGGATGCCAGACAGCTCATCCTAAATCATAAAATTAGCAAGTAGAGTAACGAGTCAGATCACTGCTTACCTGTCTCTAAAGATCCTGTGTTTTCTAAGAGGGAGAACACTGGGACTCCCTGCTTCTCCCCAACTTAGGACCATGGCTGGAGTTGAGGGGCTGCACAAATGGGACATAGTACATTTCTGAAATGTGCCAGGAGGAAGTGGACAGAGTCCCACTGCACACTGAATGGGTCATTTCCCACATGACATTTGATTATTGACCTGCCTACTTTCTTAAGATGTTCTTCTTTAGTCATATAAGCATTTTAGTTGACTGAATCCCTACGATAGGTTTAGCTGATCTTTTTATTATAAAATCAATTTGTATCACAGACTTACTATTCAAACGTCTTTGTATATAATTTTCATAATTAATGCAAAGTGAACTTAAGACTGTAGAACAATAAACACTTAATGAAACTCAATAAAACATGATTTGAATAGTTGTACAGATTTTGCTTGTTTCATTTCTGCTGTTATTATTACTGTTTCACCTTCTCGTCCTTAATTTTCTTTAAAGACCTGCATTTACAGCAGGGTTTTCGTGATTTGAACCCTTGGGGAAACATGTCACCATACAGTCTCTTGGAGTTTTTAATACTTCCTTCTACATCACTCCCGTAGTGGTGTCTTGTCTCTTGACAGTAGGAAGGCAATAAGGCTTAGAACTTGACCATGTCTTTGTCCCTTGTGGCCCCTGTCCTGTGACTTAACTGATAGATTGGTTGTCTTTGATTCTAGATCTGAGATGCTATGCATACATGACAGATATCAATATATTTTTATTTCTTCACCTGTGTTTTCAAACTGTGGAATGAAATCACACTGAAAGACAGAGACAGAGAGACAGACAGACAGATTGACAGAGAGACAGAGGCAGAGAGACAGAGAAACAAATATCAGAGACAGACAGACACAGAGAGTACTGCTACAATTTCTCTGCATTTAGCATTCCTCATGAATTTCTTATTCTTCCATTGCTTACCTTTTCTAGATGTCTGAACGGCGTCAGGTCTTCTGCTCCTGTGTCTTCTGTGCTAGCCGCGCTTTGTTAGGGCCATTTCATTTCACTGTGTCTGGTAACCATTGCTCCCTGTTCTCAGAACTCAGCTCCTTCCCTGGAGCCATCCTTTCCTTTCATCTTCTTTCTTACCCTGTTTTCTTCTGTATAGGGAATACCGACATGATATTAGGAAGCCAGATTTTGCACTATTGTTGTTAATCCCTTTATAAGGAGAAAAGGACTGTGCTCTTTCCTCTGAGAAGGTCTTAGGCAGCTACTCTAGTGATGGAATGAACTGAATGTGAATTTGGATTTCATTACAAAGAAGCTGATGTCCCCGGGAAAGTGACTTAGTTCTCTGGGCTTCCAGTGCTGTTCTGCTGGATAGTAACACTGAGCACCCAGGGCTTACGGAAGGCCTCACATCTGGTGTGTGTAAGTGCATGGCTAGCAGTGGCACTACAGTCATTTTGTTTTAAATATAATTAAGCCGATCATCTCACAGTTGAGTTGGGAACTAGGCTGCTTTAGTGCTGCACTGAAATGTAATGAAGACAGAGATGGATATCCATTGAGTCTGAAGCTTACTGTCTTAAGAACTGTGAACGTTGTTCAGTGTGTCGCATAACCATCTAAAGTTTGTCCATTCTTCAGGCTCATGAGTCTCAGACTTGAAGGGAGAGTACATGATATGGTATATTTACCCCTAGCCTACTAAACAACAAAGGAATAATAGGATTTGCGCATAGGTCTTCTTCCTTCTGAAGGATGGATTTTTAACCTCTGTGCTACACTGCTTGCTTCCTTGCGGGATGAGGCAAGTAATCTGAGACAGACCAAGTCTGTGCCTCTGGAACCCTGCACAGGAAGTTTCAGGCCATGCCTTAATGGAGGCAACCTGTTGGAGGAGGTCACACTTAAAATGGACCACGGAGGCAGAAAGGATCCAATAGAAAGAGTAGAGGACAGAAGGCAAGCTCAAAGACAAGAGACTGGTAATAACAAATTTCCATGCTGTGTGTTACAGGACCATTTGGTTCAGCAGAACGCATGTGGGAACTAACAGGGAAAATCCTGGTATATTGAATTATGCCATGTCATATATAAGGGAGATCTTGGGTTTTCTTTCCCAGAAGACAGACTAGCTCTTAAAAGGATTTGAGTGGATGGAGAGATCAGAACATGGTGTTGATGAGACCTGTTTCCCAGCATGCCATAGGGTATTTTGTAAGGGACAAGCATGAAGGAGTGTGACTAGGACTCCAGCTAAAAACATACTTATCATATAACTCAGCCCTACCACTCCTGGGCACCCTACACAGTGACACGCAGCTCTAGTCATTGCTGTCTTTCACAGTAGCAAAGAGTCAGTACTAGTACAGTGCCCATCGAAAGACAAATGGATAATGGAAGGATGGTTGATCTACACAATGGAGTTTTATTCAGCTGTAAAGAAAAAGAAATTTGTAGGAAAAATGGGTGGATTTGTAAAGTGTTATATTAAGTGAGATTGCCCAAATTTAGGCAGAAACTTCATAGTCTCCCAGATATGTAAATCCTAGCGTGTAATGTATATATTTGTGCAGAAAACCTAAGCTATTAGAAAAGACACCAAGAGAGGAAAAGGAGGTTCTGAGGGAGCCAGGGGACGATGGAACACAAGAGCTGTGAAAGCAGAGAGGAGACTGGGGGAAACATACAGATGGGAGTGCGACGGGGTGCGAGAGAGAGGGTAGTCTAGAAACACTATCGAGAAGCCAGGGCCCGGAGAGCGACAGAGGCCTTCTCCCTCCGAGCAGGCAGTAGCTACTAAAAGAACACAAGCAGCAAAGCCACACTGTCCCTAAAGTTGACTGGAAAGTCAACACCATTATGCAATACTTCGTATGCTGTTTTGAAGACATCTTAAAATGAAAAACAAACAAAAAAATAGATTACCTCCCAAAACAAGACTAGTTGGGAGGCTAATGCAAGAATCTAGAAAGTATTTTTTGTTTGTTTTATTTTCTCTATGTAGCTGAGGCTACATAGAAACTTGGCTATTTCAAGCAGGCCAGCCTAGAACTCACAGAGATCCAGCTGTCTCTGCCTCAGAGTGTAGAGATTAAAGGCATGTACAACACACCTGACAAGAGAATCTAGAAAGTTCCTAATGAGCACCTGACATGGGATGTGAAAAAAAGATGGGTGGGGGTGGGGGTGGGGGGCTAGAAATGGCAGGCAGGGAAATCCTAGAGATGATCTCACAGGGAACCTGGATGACAGTGGGAGGAAAGCATGAGTCCCAGCAAGAGTCCAGTGAACAGAGCGGTTCCATGGCACAGATGAATTTACTCTAAGATCTCTCTAGGAATTTATCGAGACCTGCAAGCCCCAAATCTCTACATAGGTCCCAGAGTCCTTACCCAGTCTAGAGCCCAAAGCCTTTGCCTCGAACTCTTTGAGACAGCTCAGAGCCCAGAACCTTACCCAAAGTCCAGACCCTTACCCAGACCCAGAGCCCAGAGCCCAGAGCCCAGAGCCCAGAACCCTTACGCAGAGCCCAGAACCATATCACAGGGCCCCAGGCTCTCTTTATTTGTCTGTGCAGTGGCTTCTGGTTTCCTCCATTTCTTTCTCTGTGGAGGGAGTGAGTGTTTCTTCAGTCTATGAGAGCAGAATATTCTATAAACTCACGGGAATCTGTAGATTCCAGTCAAGCGAGTGTTCTGCTTGACTCCCTCTGGTTTCCAGGATGAATGTCAAAGGCACAATGCAATTTTGGTTTGCAGGTCACTGACAGGTATACAAATGGGAAATGCCTTGAGAAAACTGTGTTGTTGTTTTTTTGTTCTCACTACTGTTCTATAATATGAAATTCTCTATTATAAATGAGAGAAAATATATGCCATTCTTTGGAGGGCAGGTGAGGGGCCAGCAGCTTCAGAGACATTTCACTGGCCATTAAGGGCTCAGACTAACGCTCTTTCTCCTCTCTGCCTGTGTTCTGTTCAGTGTTTGTCAGGTTCAACTCCAGCTATGGTTTCCCAGTGGAGGTCGATTCTGACACCAGCATCTTCCAGCTGAAGGAAGTGGTTGCTAAGCGACAAGGGGTTCCAGCTGACCAGCTGCGTGTGATTTTTGCTGGCCAGGAACTTCAGAATGACCTGACGGTGCAGGTGAGTCTCCCTGGGTGGGTGCTTCCTGGGATGTGGCCCAGCCCACTGCCCGAGCAGCTTCCACCGCCAATCTGACACTCATGCCCGAGATCTAATAGAATAAATAGTGCCTGGGGATTCCTTGAACTTTACTCCACATTGCTTCATTAATTCTGACCTTCTTAATTATGCATTAAAACAGCAAGCAGGAAGGATTGGAGGAACAAGTCTGAGTGAGCTGAGGGAGGGAGAGAAGAGCTAGGGGCTCAGCTTAGTGAATAAATGTTTACTGACTGCGGGAGCAGAAAGGCACAATTTCTGGGTCTGTTCAATTTTTACCTTCCTCATTCCATTTGAATCTTAATGAAGAAGGATTCAAATAAATTGTTTCCAATCAGGCTGCTCAGCCCCTGCTCCTCGGTGAGGGATTTATAACCCAACTGTGACCCCTGGAGGACAGTCACAGCTGCTGCTCAGACTACTGCAGGTGCTGGCTCAGGGCCCCCATTTGCAGAGGGCTGTCAGAATTTCACAGCAAAAGTCCATCTTTATACCTCCAGCCCAGGTAGAGTTACCCCAATACAGTTCTGAGTGCTGTGGGGATCTGCTCTCCTGTCTAGTGCTTCCTGGGCACCTGGCCCCAGCTGTGCCATGGAAACCCCTTCTTCGTTGCGTCGTGTACATTTGGAGCAATGTGTCTTGTAGGCATGTAAGGGACTGGTTAGGATTTGATGAGCAGGGCCATCGCCTGTGAAAGAACAATGGGTGGTTTGTTGGGAAGATCAGCAGAAAGAGCCACGTTACTGAAGTGATTGGAAGCAGGGAAGAGCAAGTCCTCTCTGGGTGTGGTATAATTGTGCTCCTGTTCACAGCTGGGTGGGGATCAATGCTGTACTCAAGCCTGGGCCTCAGACTACCCAGTCTAGCCAGTCCACTTGTGGGCCAAGGTATTTGCTGCTTTGTGAAAAGCTTTTGGAATGTCAGTGTACAAAGAAACTATAGAAATGCAAATCACTTCTGCCATTCTCCCTGCTCCCACTGAAGGTGGTGGGACACTTGCTCATTGTGCAGAAACTGCTGTGCTCTGCGTTCAGGCAATTTGTTTTCATAAGAGGTGCCTGTGCTAAAAGGTGTTTTGATTTTTTTTTTTATTTCAGTCAACTAAAAAGCTTTTTGCTGTCTGTACCTGCCAACTTCTAAACCTAAGATTGTTTCCTTCACAAATAAATGGTTGAAAACTGCATCTTGAATCCAAATAGAGTTTGTTATGAGAACTTCCAGATTCTAAAGCCCTTCTCCTGTACGGTTAGCTGTTTCTTATTATAAGACTAATGGCTGCAGAGAACTGATTTTTATAAAAATCTGTGTATTGATTCAAGAGTCTTACTTTGATTAACACTTTTTGAACTTCCAGTGTTCAGGGTTTCTTGGGGGATCGGATGAAAAGGCAGAGCTCAGATCACCTTCATGGAACCTGTTCTTTCCCTGGGTAGGGTTCTAGGACTAAAGCAACGCTAGATCAAACAGGGAGGGAGCACCTCATTTGGTAAAGTCATTAGCAGTGCCTGTGGTTCAGCCTAATGCTCATAATACAGCTGTGCCTTGCATAATTATTGCTGTATTACAAGTTCAAAGGTGCGGACTGGGACATGTAATGGGGAGGCACCAGGAAAGAGCTCCTGGGTAGACTGAAGCCAGATGGGACTTCCAGATGGAAGGATAAGTGCAACACACACTGGAGGGAGCCACAGGTTCTGTTCTCCCAGAACAATGCTGAAGATTGAGGGACAGAGGGAGCTTACAGGGCATTTGACGGGATCTTGATGGACTTGGCACTGCATGTTTATTCATAGAAAGCAAAGGGAGGCCATAGATGGCAGCAGGATGGAGGGTGAGTTTTCAGGGTGGTAAGAGTTTGTGAAGAAAGGGTACGTGTGCAAATGTCTACATAACCACTGGACCCAGGGCTGGCCCTAAGGAACAGACTTTAGATTCACAGATTTTTGCCCAGAGAGAAATATTTTTGCAGCAACTGGAATAGATTCAGTTGCCAAGGGGTGAGGATGATGCAGTATGAGTATTTTCTTCCTTTTGATAGCAAGGAACAAAACCACCATAGGAAGTACTGTCACCCGCAGCTGACACTTACAGGCTAAATTCTGAGGTTGAAAAAGCAAATGAAGAAATTTTCTGTTCTTGGGGCTGAGGTGATTGCTCAGTAGATGAGGTTTGTCACACAAAAAAAAGACCTGATCTCAGACCTCCAGAACTTACTTCATGCCTGACTTGTAGTGTGCATTTGTAACTCCAGTGCTCCTAAGGGCAGATGGGAAGCTCCCAGGATAGCTAGTCTGGCATATGCAGCTGCAAATAAGAGACCCTGCCTCAAACATGGTTAGGGTGAGGCCCGACATGTAAGGTTGTCTTTTACCTCTAGATGTGTGCTGTGATATGCAAATGCACATACTCACACATGGATGTGTGCGTGCACATACACGTCATACACACAGACAGAAAGATTTTCTTAAATTTCCTGTTACAAACAATAGAAATTTGAATACAAGTAGAGAATTTGTATGTGATATTTTAGATGAGAAGTACAAGGTTCAAAAGGGAAGGCCCTGGTCAGGAAACACGAGGTCTGTGGAAACACGAAGGATGAAGAAAGCATTTGCCTCCGTCAGTGGGCAATCCAGGGCCTAAGATAGAGCACAGGACAGTGGCCAGTGAATGCCAGGAGGAGGGCTTCATTGATGCCACAGAGTGTGACACAGGAGTATGTAATGTGTGCAGCCCAGCTTGTCACTGAAAGGTAGGAACCCACCCGGAGAGTTCTCAGAGAAGTAATGTCCGTCATGTTGTACCACACGTACTAACCCCTGACCTTATGAATAGCTGACTTCTACAGAGATAAAATGAGTATAAACGAATTTTGCATTCATTAAGATTATTTTGCTTAACATAATATCATGCTAAGTGTATGCATGGTATTCTAACAATGGTTATATCTCTATTTGTCTCTTAGGTCATTAGATTGTGTCTAGTTCTTAATGTAACAAATTAAAGTGAATTAATTTTTATATGTACGATACACGTTTAGAGGATTTGGCTTCTTTTTGTCTCAGATTGCTCATTTTAAAGGCAGAAATAATAATAGACCCAATCTTGCCACAACTTTGTAAGAAAGGACTGAGTTTGTTTATGTAAAGATCTTACATATACAAATACTGTACATATGTGCGCTGCTATCAACAGGGCAGGTACCCTGGTTGTTATCTCAGAGTCACCTCCAAATTTAGATCGTTTCAGTGAGAGACTCCTATCAATCATAATCAACACAGGTAAATAAGTTTGAGATGAGGCAATGGAAAAAGTCTAGGCATCTTAATGTACTGGATTGAATGTAGATGTGAACTATTTACACACTATAACAAATACACCCCCCCCCTTTTTTTTTTCCAAAGAGTTCCTGACAGGCCTTGCCACAGAGGACGCAAAACCCAGTCTTCTCTATTTACCCAAATTTAGCATTCTACATGTCAAAATTCCACAAAGCTCCCTTCATAATTTTAAATTTATTATTCAAACTTATAAAGGGAAAATGAATTGTAGTATATTCCAAACTGTAACTTTACAGTTATAGTAGCTACTGAAATGAGCGAGACTTTAGTCTCTATTTGGATTTTTGAGCAAAATTGATTGCATTCACACTAAATACTTTGCTGTTAATATATCAGCAAGAGGATTAGCCAGTGTTTTAGTTAGAGTTCCCTAGCACAGTAGAACTAACACGTAATGTTAGTTTTTTTTTTGTGTGTGTGTGTGTATATATATACACACATATATATGTATATATGCAATTTATATTAAATAATGTACATACTAGATGTAACAATGTATGTATTTATAGAGATTTATTTATAGAGACTCTTGTGATTAGGGAGGCTGAGAAGTGCCCAGATCTGCAGTCTGCAAGGGAGAGACCTGGAAGAGCCAGTAGTATAGCTCCAGTGCATTATAAAGGCCTGGGAACAGAAAACCAATGACATAGCTCTAGTTCAAGGCTTAGCCCCCAACATTTCAGTCCAAGTCTGAAGGCAAGGAAGAGAACCATATCCTTGCTCAAAGTCAGGCAAGAGGAGTTCCCCTTTTCAGCTCTCAGCCCTTTTGTTCCATAAAAAGATCCTCAGCAGACAGGATAAGGCCTTCTCACCCTGGGAGAGCAGTCTGTTTCTCAGTCCACCAATTCAAACATTGACCTCACTGGAAAACACAAGTCACATCCTAATAAGCTTTCACCACTGCCAGATGCCCTAAGTTCCTCACGTTGACACAAAATTACCCATCCTAGCCCAAAATGCGTTAAAATGTGGGTAACAGGGAACTTATTTAGTTTGTATTCTCTCTGTAATAAGAATTGAACTTTTGGCATACACACAAATAAAACAACTGTTAATTTTACATAGTGTCTTAGTACTGCTCCATCGCTGTGAAGAGACACCATTTCCATGACAGCTCTCATGAAGAAAGGCAGTACCTGGGGCCGGCTCACAGTTTCACAGGTTTAGTCCATTCTCATCATGGCAGGGACAGTGGTGGCACAGAGGCAGACGTGTTGGGAAAGCTGAGAATTCTATGTCCAGATCCACAGGCAGCAGAAAGAGATACTCTGGGCTCAGAATAGACGTTTTGAAACCTCAAAGCCCATCCCCGGTGACACACTGCCTCCAACAAGGCCACACCTCCTGATCCTTTCAAACAGTATCCTCTCTGGTGAGGAGCACTCAGATCTGTAAGCCCGTGGCCATTCTTATTCCAACCACCACACATAGAAATGTGTTGTTTTGTTGGTTCACCCGAATGTTCATACATTTCTCTGAACAACATTTTATGTCTAAAGCACGCACACGCACGCAAACACGCACACACACACTCACGCTCAGAGACAGTTACTCTATACGAATGGTCACTCTGATAGTAAGTATAAAAGGAAATCATTTTTTTACTATCATTCTTTGGAAATGTATGATGTCAACAGATCTGAGCTGTGAATAGGGGCATTTAGATTTTAATAATAACACCCCCCAAAAGACAATTTTTAAGGAGCAATGTTTTTCCTGATGGCCATTGCATGTATTTCAAAAGCTGTTACTAGTGGTCACTGGTTTAACTGACGAGGTAAGTCATGTCTAGTGGTTGAAAGAACTGGGGCTACTATAATCTTTAAGAGAACTAACCTGTTACTACAGGAGACATTATGGACCATTTTGTCACGTCTCTAATTAAACTGAATTAAAAAAAATACACAATGTGTTGGATTCTAAATTCTAAATATGTTGAATCACATCTTACATGACTATTCTTAAAATAAATCCTTGAAACTTGGCGTTAATGCCATTTCAGTCTTTCCCAACATTGTCATTTCTGTTTTATTATATTTAAATAATATTTTTATGACTATAAAATTAATACATATTAGTTAACATATCCTTTTGGTCTTCTTTGAGACAAGCTATTATAGCTCAGGCTGTCGTGGACTCGTTATGTAGACCAGACTGTCCTTGTACTCAGAGATCTGTCTGCCTCTGCCTTCCAGGTGTTGCAAGGTGTGTACCACCACACCCAGCTTAGTTATAATAATTTAAAATAAAGGGAGCCATAGAAACAAGCATCTATTACTCTGCTTGTTTGTGGTTTTAATTAATTATTTTTTCCATTTTGTTCCTTTAATTCAGATTGTTGAACATTTTGAAAATATACCTAAGTGTACTGAAAGATTAAAAGCCTTGATATAAATGGAATTTTTATTAAATTAGTTACTGATTTCAATTTAGAAAAGATAGAAAATTATGTTCATATTAGAGCTTCGTTGTAAAGACCTGGCACATTGCATACTCTGGCTGTATACTGAGCTTTTAAAAAATATACAACGTTGTTCTAAATGCCTTGAATCATGTCTTTTGTGACTATCATTAAACTAAATTCTTGAAAGTTGGTGTTTAATACCACTTTAATCTTTCCCAACATTTCCCATCATTTCTGTTTTATTATATTTAGATCATATTTTTCTGACTATACATTAATACATTAGTTATAATCTTTTTTGGTCTTTTTGAGACAAGGACTCTGTATTGTATAGCTCTCTCTCTGTCTCCCTATTATATAGGCAGTGTTTACTGTGCAGCTGGTGAGATTTTAGAATGCTTTGATATTCTTGCACAATTCTAGATCATGTTTGTGTCTGGTCATTGTTGCATAGTTACCCTCTGTATTCTATAGTGTAAGCTCAAATGTGCAGCGAGACGTTCTGTTTAGGGAAAGCAGGAGAATGTTGGATGTGTACATCTACACATACCCTCAGAGCTTGCACAAGGGAACGCTGATCATACACGCTGCTGTGCTGAAGAGAAGGCAGACGGCAGGAGGGGTGCTTATGCTTGCCTGCCTTTTCCCCCATCTTTTATTTCTCTCTTTTCATAATTTTTTAGAGACACGGTCTATGTAAAAATGTAGTGCTTTGAGGATGAAAGAGGCTCTATTAAAATTACTCTAGAACAAAATGTTTATGCAGGCATTGTTCCCGGCAAGCTCAGGTTCTGGACAGTGTGTCTCAGGTTTTAGGGCCTCAGTTTGCTTGAGGAGGAAGGTGTTCTGTGATGTCTCATCCCAGGTACTGCGGGAAGTAATGGCTTAATACGGCAGTCTCATGACAGTCTTATCAATAAAAATATAAGCAGGTAAAAGATTATAAGGCTAATATAACTTATATTACAACATTTAAAAAAAAATGGAATTCCAGTTCCCAGAGAATTCAGCCACAGATCACAGTGAGAAGCACTGTTGGAAGGTAATCATGGTGCTGTGCTAGCAAGGCTTATAAGAGCTTTAGAAATGTAAAAGAAAATAGAAAAACAAAAACAGAAGCAAAACCAAGACATGAACAACAAAACCCAGAGGATGCTCAAGAGTTCTGTTCCTGAGAAGCCGGTTCAGAGTGCTTCCCAGCACACCCTCCTCCGACTGAGCATCCTGAGAAATCTGTATCTTACCTGCTGTGCAGTGCAGCGTTCTGAAGGGCAGAGATGAAAACACTGCTGACCAACGACCTGCAGACCCAGGTGGAGTGCAGCGCTGGGTTCCCGGATTTCCCTAACCCTGTTACCCCAGAACTAGGCTGATGGAGTGGGCAGCTCAGAAATGCCAGTGTGTGTAGGTGAGAAGAAAAGAAAGCCTCAATAATGTCCTGCTCTTTTTTGTCCAAAAGACCAGGAAAGAAGCCACCTGGTGGCCCAGAAATCCAGCAGCCTAGTCTGCTGTGGCCCGGCAGCACAGGGAAGCTGAGTGTTTAAGCAGAATCTTCATGGTCTCGCCAGTCTAAATACTCACGATCAGTGTTCAGTTACAGAACCTTTACCAAGTATTTCACTAAATGAGAAGTAAATAGTTCTTGACCGTAGGGAACTCGATTGAGCTTATTTTCCAAATTCAATTGAGATGCATGTACTACAATGTTAAGAAATAAATGAACACTTCATATAACCATTGTTGTTTGTTTACAGAAAACATTCATTTTAAAATGCTCTCCTTTTATTGATAACATGCATTAAGGTAATAGAATTTAGGGATGAAATTATTTCATTTGTAAACTAAATTTATTTTAAATTGTTCCACTTTCTCTATTGAATACAAGGCAAAAAGAAGTGAGATAAATTTAGTGTTGAATGCATTTCCACCATGAATTATTGTTTGTATATGAGAAAATTCTGCAAATGACAGTGTAAGTGGCTGATATAATGCATTTCTCCTGTGATTATAAAAGAGAGGGAAGCCAGGCTAAGTGGCATTTCATCCAGAGAACAGCCAGACAGTGATCTCTCTGTACACAAGCTTACAGTTGTGAAAACTACACCTCAGTCACTACAGGACTCGTGCAAGCATCGTTCCTGCAGGTTGTCTTGCTAATGGAACAAATTGCTAGCCTCATCATGTCTGAGGCCCACGTGAATTCATGCGGACACTATAGAAGCTGATTGGTGCAGCTCAGTGGCACGGTCTGGAATGGTAGAGTGGAGTCTGCGCCCAGCAGGTGCTGACTTAGGAATACTCTTGACTTCATCAATTTGTGTCTCAGTGAATGTACAGTTTGTGTCAGTAAGGTAGAAACTATAGATTACTTACCTCGTTGCATAATTCAGACTCACAGAATTTTCCCCTGTTGGCACAGAAAACATCTTTGAAGAGTGCCACAGATAAGCAATTACTTGAAGAGAAAAACAATTAAGAGTTGAGATTGTCTTAGCTTGTAAGTGGCTCAGAACGCAGAGTGTGACTCAGCAGCTCCTGTTCTCACCGTCTACATGGAGATCAGATTCCGAGGCCGTTGATACGCAAGGGAGACAAGTTCAGGAGCAGCCAGCTCGCAAAGCCCCACTAAGATGCTTGTGTTCCAGTGTGTAGTGCACACACCTGGCACGAAGGAAGGCTGTCAAGGCAGGTGACCGCACACTGTGAAGTGCCAGGACTGCTCACAGTGTCCTGGTTTCAAATATCCTGCCCACTGTCTCTGTCCTCTTGCACTGCAGTAGGTTCTTCTTCCAAATGTCCCAGTGTTGTCAGAGATTTTGTTTAGTGCAGTCCTCCTGCTTTAGAGGGAAACAGAAGAAGCAAGAGCTTGTGTCTAGGCATCCAGTATTACTAAGAACCAGAAGATTCTTGACCCAAATTCTGCCAGACAGTATTGTCAGAAAACAGTAAAAATGTGTCTATGGGAAAGCTCTCTGCAAGCTCATCATGAAATTTAAGTTCACATCTGTCATTTTCTTGTTGTTGTTGTGAATAGTCTTGAGTGGAAATTTTGGTTGGTTAAGAGTAAGTATTTACTCTATATTTTATTTCTTTAGATACAAGTTAGATATCAAAATTAAGATAATTCAATTTTAACCTCAGAGTGCCCAGAAGAATGTTCCTTCATTGTGTGAATGTGCTGTCTTCACCCATTTTATTTTATTAAGGATTAAGTTTTCTTTGATAAGAGTGCAATCTCCATACACTGTTTAGCAAGAGAAACTCAACAAAAATCAGCACTAGTTAAGTGACAGTTGCCATGGCAACCTTTGTAAAGGCCTAAAGGATGTGCTGAATGTTTTCCTTGGCCATGTGCTAAAACCGTCCGGCACGTTCAAATGGGAGAAAAACATGGAGGACTCCAAGTGTGCTGTGAAAACTGTATGTTCCTGTTATACATGCACGTTTCACCCAGACAAGCTCATTTGTGGATGCAGCCCTTGGAAGAAGCCCCAGCTTTTGCTGATATACTGTTGTTCATTTCAGTGTGGGCTTTCTTGCACTGAAGGCTTCCTATCCTTTATCCTGGCTGGCTTGCCTTCTCGTTTCAGTCAGCTAAGTCTTACCATCTAGTCTAATTGTGACCCAGAGCTCTAATCTTTATGTTAATAAAACATTCTGACACAAGAAGGAGAAATGAGGGCGGCAAGGACCAGTGAAGTCTGTGTTTTGGAACACCCTCAACATCAATTTCAAATATGCATCCTTTGAAAGCTCAATACAGGGTTTGTGGAGGATGCTTTCTGTTCATTTTTACATCCTTAAGTACTTCAAAGGGAATTGGATGTTTGTTTGCATTCCATCTATGCATAATTCATCAAAACATTGCTCTGAAGGAGAGAAAATAAAAACAAAACTTTCTAAGATGTTTCCATTGTTATTTAAAACTTGGACACTAACAACTTTATGACCTACTAAAGGAGAGACTCTTATTCTCCGCTTCCACAGTTTACAGGTCATGATTCTCAGTCAGCTCTCATTTGAGCAACATTGATAGGTATGCAGTTCTCAGAGAAGCCTAAATATCTTAAATAGTTTTTTACTTTGTCAAATTTTATGATGTCATCCAACCTACACTTATTACAGTATATAGCACAGAAGTTAAAGCTTCTAGAATGTGATGCACTGGATGAAATCACTTAGTTAGAATTCTGCTAGACTTTCTAATACTCTTATAATGAAGTAGATATGAATCACCCATGAGTCAGACTGTCTGGAATGGGCAGACATTAGAATTCCTCAGTCTTCACTTTTTTTCTTCTTTTATAAAATGGAGATAGCATTTTAAAGAGTTGTTCTGAGAACCAGATACCATTTTCCCTAGGAAACATTGCCATACACAAATTTGGAGCTGTCATTACTTTAATTTGATGAGAAATTCACAAAAGAAAAAAGATAAACCTTTTTTTGTTGATTTATCCCAGAATTTATTCTGTTATAAAACATTCAGAAAAAGGAAAAATTTTACTCACACCGAATTGCCTACTCCTCCTCCACACATGATCTAACCTCAGAATAACATTTTATAGTATATTTGTGGAAACTTCTTTTATTCAAATCACATGACAAACTGGTATGACAAGAGAAGAACGTGTCCTACCCTAGGGAAGTCAGTATACTAGAATGTACCAAATACGCCATTTTTATACAGGGCACAGCTTTACAACAGTACTTACTGTTCAAAATCTGTTTAATAAGTGGCACACGATAACTTAAGATTGCTCATAGGAATTTGTGATTCACTCAAATGTAAAATAGAGGGCAAGAAGAGGCCCTCCGAACAGAAAATGCATTGTAAGGCCTACTGAAATGATTAAATGGAGATGCTAAATTTACTTATCTGTCACTCTGTAGTCAACTTAAAGCTAAATGTGTGACTTTTGCTTCCCAGATTAAATGAGTAACTTTGTTTGTGTTTGCCTGAGTGCTTAAATGGAAATGTTGGAGGCTTATATGTCAGTCCTTATGAATTGTTTGTGTTATATAATCTCAGGTAATGTTCTTGATTTCATCTTTTTCTTTTGCCTTAAATTCTGTCTCACCTATGTGTACATACTCATGCACACTCACACACACACACACACACACACACACACACACACACACACATCTATGCATAACCATATATTGTTTATTCAATCCTGTACACTAGGAATAAACAACTAAGTAAATCACTTGTTTTATTTCACTTTAGGAGAGTATATGAGATATTACGAGAACAAGAACAAGGAAAAATATACCTATGATACACTTTATTGAAAACAATCACTGAAAGTTACAAAAATATTTGAGCATATAAAAGTCAAAAATCAGTGCTGCCTTCTAAAAATAGTAGTAAGTTCACCAATCGTTTCAAGTCTTTATTTAATCAAAATTCTGACTTGTAGGCATGGTATTATGAATATGAATATATATATAATACATTTTCCAGGTATAGTGGTACACATCTGTAACTCTCGCCCTGGGAATGAGGTGGGAGGATCAGAGTTCAAAGTCAACCTCAACTACATAGTGAGTTCCGGGCCAGCCTGAGTTACATGAGACCTGGTCTCAAAAATATTCTTAGCTTTTAGGTTCACGGAAGACCATCACAATAGATTATTTTCTAGCCTTATTCTAAAGTATCTGATCATATTGGCCTTCTTTCTCTCCAAAGGGTCTTGCTATGTATCTCTGGCTGTCCTGAAACTCACTATGTAGACCAGGCTGGGCTTGAACTCTTCCCTGCCTCTGCCTCTTGAGTACTGGGATTAAAGGTATGTGCCACCATGTCTGGATAACTTGTTTCTTCTTAGCACGAGAGATTGATGGGAGATTTTTTTAAAGACAATCAGACTATGTCTTAGAATGGGTTTTATTGGTAGTGTTTGCAGATACTAGAAATGCAAATAAGAAGTAACCCAAGCCAAGCCAGCCCATCCCAGAGGACTGACATATGCTGTGCAGCATGCTGTGTTCCTTGTAAAATGGGTTTGCACATTGATGACAGGAACCTTGCTTACAATGCTCAACTTATAAGACATTGTTTTTTCTTAACTTTGGTTCATGAAAGCTAGTCCTCAGGGAGGAGGCTTTCAGCTCAGTTCCAGCTCAGGGCCTTTGGAGCCTGTATCTGAAGTGCATGATGGCTTCAGCAAAAGGGACCTACCTTCTGTCTCTGGAGGACCACCAAGAACAATAGTGATCATCTGCTTTGTTTGGAGAGATTCCCAAAGGACCCTATCCAACTCAAGAGAAGACTTCTCCTGCTTGGTCTTGGGGTTTCTGTTTAATAGGCTTTGGCTCTTAGAGGGAGTATTGTCAGCCCAGTTGAAGAAATCTCATCTAAACCTCATGTGTGTTTATGCACAGACTTGCATGTATTATAGCTTTCTTTTTTTTAGGTAGTGAAAAGTGTGATTGTTTATGACTTTCAGACATCTTTACTGTTATTTTACCCATTCCTTCTTCATTGCTACCCGTCCTCTACTATTTTTTCTTTTAGCAACTCTAATTGGGTGAAAGATAATCCTGTACCTAGTAGACAGGCTCTGTATGAATAAAAGAAACTGGCTATAGAATGTGGGGGAGTCTCGAGCTTCCATGGAACTCATTTGCCTATGCTGATCTTTTGAAGGGATGGGCTTGATGACACCAAGTGCAGCGTTGAGAGAGATGTCCACAGTCCACGCCTGGGATGAAGCACAAGCTTACCCAGCATGCCCTGCCACACGAGTTCTCTTTACACCTTGTGCTTCCATGTACAGATTCGTTCTGTTCTTTCACACCAGAAGAAACCTTTGCTTCAGAGTTTTTTCAAAATAGCTGAGCACCAAATATATGTCCTTAAATCTCTTTGAGTCCTGTCCCAGATTCCATATACTTCTATTTTGCCAAAGAGGGACAACATCATAGACTCCAGAAATGGCTCTGTGTTTGCTGAGGATACTGCATGTTTCTCAGTACGAGATGGCTATTCTGTAGCCTAGTATTTTATTGTAGGATCAATGATACGGCTTATGTAGTTGCTCAGTCCCGTTAAACCTGTAGCCTTTCATTACAAGATCTGTAGTCAAGCCAGTATCCCTCTTCAATATTTGTGCTACTTATGGTATCAAGAATCATTCACTCTTGCCTCTCTCATCGAGAACCAATTGTAAGCCACAAATGAGGCACTAGCTCTACTCTCCGCAGCTGTCTACTTTGTAGAATGCACGTGTACTGGTTACAGTGTGTGGACCATGAGGACTTCTGCGGTTTAAAGGCAGACTCTGTCCATTAATAGCTCTGTGGACTTGGACACTCAGTTCCTGCCTCTAAGAAAGTCAGAGGTGACTGCTTGGAAGGAAGGAAAGTGAGCTGGAAACTGGCTATCAGACCTTGCTGTGGAATTACAAAGGGCCTTTCTTGGAAGGTTGTGTTTGTGAAGGACCACATTCTGGGAATCACTGAGTAAAGCCACTCTTTACTTTAAAGGGACAGCTAACCCGAAGGACCTAGATAGGGAATTTTGTCAGGTACTGAGGGGCTGAAAAGAAAGCAGATGTGGCTGGAACTTGGTAGAAGCCAAGAAATTAAACGAGAAACTGAAAGAGTTGTGAGAGCGATGACAGGCTTGACACAGGTGTGAGAAGTGGACACAGAGAGTGTGCACTGCTGTCTCTCTGTGTAATGTCCATAGAACTTTCTTACTGTCTGAGTGTAAGGTGTAAGCCTTACATAGTGATGTCACCAGGCAGTGTGACGAGTGGAGGAATGGTATCGAGGATTAACTTGTGCTCAGTATGCTTTAGGGTTTCAGATGAGATGTTTTTGTCTTCACTTAGTTGTGAGGGTATGTCCATGCCACACGACAACTCCTAAGTGTTGCTTCTCCCCTTCCATGTAGTTCCTAGGGATGAAACTGAGGGGCTTAAGCTTGGTGCCAAATGCCTTTACTCCCTGGGGCATCAGATAACTTACAAGGTAAACGCATGTAGGGAGGAAACATTCAGGTTTTCAATCCGTAGTTTACTCCCTCTGTTGATTCTGGTCTTGTGGTGAAGCTGAGCATCACGCCACAATGGCACAGCAGAGAAAGGCTGCTCATGTCATGGCAGACAGGAAGCAAAGCGAGGGAAACATGGGAGCCAGGGACGAAACATATCCTTCAAAGCATGCCTCCCCAGTGGCCAACTTCCTCCAGTCAGGTCCTTCCTCCTAATACACTTACTTTGATACCCAGTGCTACGAATAGATGATATGGCGCATTGTCCAGTTAACATTTACTGTGCACTCCCCATGAAGATGAGGCTAATGTAGAATCTGAAGAAAACTATAACAGAAATGCTTGGGGGTTATTATTAGCGGCTTTGAATTTTTGTTCATTTGCAAGACCTGATTATAGCAATCCTGACTTCTTTGTATATGTCAAGTTTCCATTATCAGCACAAGATTAAATGGTTGATTGAGTCTCCCTCTTCCCCCCCTCTGATATAATATATGGAATATATTCCATCTATTGAACAAGCTGTAGAGAAGCATACACGTTTGTAACTGCTACTTACAAAGCATTTAACTTGGGATGACAGCTCCAGGGGGTAGTAGAGTCAGTCCATCACCATCATGGCAGGAAGCATGGCAGAAGGCAAGGAAGACATGGTTGTGGAGCAGTAGCTAACTGATCTTCACTGTATCATTTGTCTCAGGATTGCTGATCTGCGCCTTTAGATTTGATAACAGGAAAGAAGAGCGTAAAATTGAAGACTAACACTGGATTATTCCCAGAATCTCGATGAACACTAATTGCTCTGGTTTCTAGAAAACAGTTAAGCAGTTAAAACTGAAATGTTCCTATTTTCTCTAGCTTATCTCTTAGTGAAAATTTTGCGTCTTGTACTCTTTATAGATCAAAACTGCATCAGCTTGGTCTCTTTATTCTTGCCTAAATTTCAGCTTAATATAGTATTTCTATATGTTATATTATAAGAAATAACAGAGATATCATTTATTTCTCAAAATATTTGCCAGTTTCCTGTATCGGAATCTCTTAGAATGGAGGTATAGAAGATTGCTACAAATAGTGTGTGTGTGTGTGTATGTATGTGTGTGCACATATGTGTGCGTTCATGTGTGTATGTGTGTGTGTGTTCATGTGTGTATGTGTGTGTGTTCATGTGTGTATGTGTGTGTGTTCATATGTATGTGTGTATGTGTGCGCCCATGTGTATGTGTGTGTTAATTGTGTGTGTGCACATATGTGTGTGTTTGGGCGTGTTTATGTGTGTATGTTCATGTGTGTGTGTGTATGTGTGCACACATATGTGTGTGTGCACTCGTGTTCATGTGTGTATGTGTGCATACGTGTGTGTTCATGTGTGTATGTGTGTATGTGTGTGCACATATGTGTGTGTGTGTAGGCTAGAGATGGATGTCAGATGCTTGCCTCTATTGCTCTCCATTTTAGTCTCTGAGACAGAGTCTCTCACTGGATTTACCAACTGGGCTAGGTGTTCTGGCCAGCAAGCCTCCACTGTCTTCCTTCCTGTCCTTTAATCCCAGCATTAGGATAACAGATACTGGCCACTAACCCTTGATTTGTACTGGGTTCTGGGAATCAAACTCAAATCCTTATGCTTGCACCTGGTTACCTTACCCACTGAGCAATCTCCCCAGCTTTGTAGATGCAGTGCTTTGAGTTCTGCAGTGGGCAATTACCCCCACCCTGCCACCCTCTTGGGAGCTGCGTGAACTTTTAGTAGCTGTTCTCTATGCTCAAGGTTGAATGTCATGGAACTGGATTTTCCAAATTGTATTTCTTTTAAGATGGCAGTATGAAAACATTTTAAATAGTAAAAGTAAGGACTCAGTGTGGTTCAAATTTGTTCCTGAAGGTTTGAAGTTATACTATGATATTTTAACCATATTTCTTTATACTTAGTTTTCTAAAAGTTTCAAAAATTAAAAGGGAAAGTAACAAGCAAATAAATCATTTTCTCTTGTGTAAAATGTTTTCTGTTCCCATTGCCCCTGCTCCCTCTTCCCCTTACACAGCGTGAGATTACATGGAGGTTGTTGAGTCTGGGGTTAAGAGCAAAGCTCTGGACTGTACTCGCTAGGTTTAAACAGTGGCCCTGCCACTTGTAGACCATACAGCCTAAGCTTCCCGGGCCTCTGTTGACTTTTTCCATATACAAATAATTGTAATAAATGCATTGTGTTGCACATTTGTGTATCTGAAGGACTTCAGAGCATTTTTATGAAGACAGAAAATAAGCATGTAAGGCTTAAGACAGCTCTGGTCCACAGTGAACAGTCAATTTCAGCTTTTTGTTTAATTACTATCCACTCATTGCAACATAGCTAAAGACAATATTCTGACAAGATAAAAACAAAACTATATTTCTCTCTACGATTCCTACCTCCGGGATGGGACATTTTCCCTGTCTGTGAATAGAAACTCAGACAACCCTGAGCCAAGCTCAAGGGTCGTTCTCCCTCTCTGCCCACCCCTCGCCATCTCTCTTGCAATCCTGGTAGAAACTCATCCTTCCAGTGCCCTGATGTGAGCAGGAAGGGGGGTCCTGGAGAGTGGAACCTCCTCGCCTCTGCAGCATCTTGATCTGGCTGAGGCACTTACGGTCATGATTGCTCTCTGCTACTGATATTACTTGATCACAGGATTTAATGACACATAGGAATCGGAGTTTTCTATAGTAAACTATAATTTTAATAGCTTACATATATAATCATACTTTATATATGTGAATATTTTAGAACATCACTGAGTAGTCTGTCATGTGCTTGTATTTATAACTACATACTCTTTACATAATGGACTTGAAACTATTTAGCTGATCCCTCCAGCTTGTCAGCCATGTTCTTTCATTGGTAAAGAATGAAATCTAAATCAAATTTGTTGCTACATGTTTTTTTCCTTCAAAAGAAATTTATAAACATTTTTTCATATGTACTTTTGTTTTTTTTTTTAGATCTGTTTTGTTTTGCTCATTTATTTATCATTTTTTTTGATACAGGGCTTCCCAATGTAGCTTAGTGTGGTTCCAAACTTGTGATTCAAGAGCCAAGACTGTACCACCATACCAGACTATATTGTTCCTTAAACACGGTCAGGCCTGGTGGTGTACGACTAAAAAACCCGGATACCGTGAGGCTTAGAAAGGATGATTTTTAAGTTCAAGGCCTGCCTGGGCTACAGAGTGAGTTCAAGGCCTGTCTGAGCAACTTAGTAAGATCTCATCTCAGAACAGAAGGAAAAGGGGGCCAGGTGGCTCAGTGGTAGAGTGCTTGCTTATGTGAGGCCCCTCCCCCAAAAGGAGTGGCTCAGGAAAACAGAGCCACACTAAGGTAAAGAGTTGTGTGCCTGTTATGGTTATGTTCTCTGTTGTATAGTCTTTCTTACTCATTACTCAACATGTTTACTGACCTTTGCAATTTTGTTTTATGGACTTGAGGTTCAAGGATGCCAAGGTCAGGTGAGCTGTCAGCCATACAGAGGTAGACTCACGTATAAACTTTATATACATGTGTATGTAGCCATGTATAAACATGAAGCAAGTACATCCCCCAGAAGATACCTGTAAGATGTGGGAAGCGCTGTTGAACAAGTGCTGGTTTTGTATGACAAGGAATGAGTTACAGGCCATGCAGCTGCTTCAGGATGTATGAAACCCTTGGGAAGAGCAGGAGGAGGGGGCGCTGTGACCATGGCAAGGCAGAAGGAGTACAGACAGCAGTGACAGCCGAGGGCTGCTGAGGGGACTGGATAGACCCACGGAAACAGACCCAAAGCAGAGGAGCCTGGAAGAATGGGATCTCCTGGTGGCCTGGAAGGGTTAGGGTCAGGTACAGACTTGGGAATCAGAATCATACCACCCTCAGAGCGCTGGGTATTGCAGTGGGGCAACTGCAGACCACTTTTATAAAACTTTACTTCTGAGCATCCTGAGTTTCTTAATAAATAATTAAAATAAAGTACCCACTCAAACAACAGACACGTGTAGACTTAGGCTCACATAAAAGAGCAAAAACCATCCAGTTCTGATGTCTGTTGATACTTAACAGCTCTATTGATACATAGTTCACATGTCACACAATTGACCCACTTAGTGAATGATTCCATAGCTTCTAGTGTCCACGCAGTTGTGAATTTGTCATCATGATCAATTTCACAGCATTTCCGTCTACTCCAAAAGGAAACCCAAACTCAGGAGAAATTGTTCCCTCACCTTCTAGCCCCTGGCAACCATTAATCTGATTTCTGTGCCTGTGTATTTATTTGTCCTTTCTGTCTGGGTATTTGGTATGAATACAATAGTTCACTGTGACTGCCTGCTTTGACTTAGCATGTCTTCCCTGTTGATCCATGTTGTAGAAGTAGCATAAGTCAATTTCATTTTAATTGCCAAATAAATATTTCATTGTGTGTGTGTGTGTATGTGTGTGTGTGTATACATAACATACATACATACATATAATATTTACCCTTTCATGAACTGGTAGACATTTGGATTTCTACTTTTAGAGTATGAACAATACCATAATACCAATGTGAATGTAGGTGGCGAACACATGTTCATTGCTTCATGGCATATTTTGGAACAGAATTGCAGGGTCATATGGTACCATCTGGTGCCATGTTTAGCTTTCAGAGAAACTGTTAGGTTGCTTCCCAAGTGTTTGTCAACATTTACATTTTTTTCTTTCATATGAATAATCAAGACCATAGAATACCGATAAGTCCACAAAAGCGATAATGTGTGAAAGATATGACCATCCCGCTCACAGCTTAGGACATGGAACACCCGATTCAGGAGCACCAATCTGTTGCCTTAGTTGTATGCACTTCCATAAGCTGCACTAGATGCTGAAAGCCACAAACATTAAAAGGTATAATCTGAGAGAAACATTGTTACATTAGGGCACACGGAGGCTTCCTGGGATATTCTATTTGAGAGTGCTTTTTTTCCAGAGGGCACCATCTGGCCTCGTGCATAAGCAACTTGCAGTTTTAAGTGCTGGCTTTTGCTCATTAAAGTGGGTCAAATGTATTTTGAACTGGAAACGCCATTTAAGTTACTCCTGAACAAATATTGCCCTTGACCTTGCCATTGTTTCTTCTTCCTTGGTCCTTGTCCTCCACAGCAAGTACAGCTCAGTTGCTCCACTCTGCTGTGCACACGATAGAGCCCACGAGTAAGTGTGTGGAGGCCAAGCAAGTAAGGGAACTGGCTCGTGACAACCAATGCACTGTGCAAGATGCTGTCGAGTGGGAACTGTGGATATGTGTGTGTGGCTTCTCTTCAGGAGCTGGCATGTGTTCTTTTAAACTTTTATAACAATCCATGGGCTTTTATGGGTATAGGTATTTTGTATCACAAGGATGACAACATCCGCTTTCGTTATAAAAAAAACAAATAAAAATTCCTTGGAGTTTTAGTAATATTGTTTGTGTCTATTACCCTGAGCTGTTTGATTTCCTTCGCAGCCTGCATCTGTTTAATTCAAATTATGCACATGTCTCTCTGGACGGTAATTTCTTCCAGCTGCTGAGATAGTAGCACAGGAGTGCTACGCATTCAAGACAGCTGTCTAACTTGGGACTGTTTGCATCAGTCTGAGGCTGGGCCATATCACTCTCAGACTGTTGCTTCTCATTTATAAAGATTGTCTTTCATTGATTACTAAATTGGCTTATTAAGTATATTTTAACTCCTCAACTGTCTATGCACAGAAACAAAAAACAGTCTATCTCTACTCAAACTGCCATTTAGAAGGACAAGATACTTTGTGAACATGTAAATATTTCCCTCAATTTGTTCACAGTGACTTATTAAGAATAGGACCAGAGAGAAAATTAGGTAGATTTGAGAGTATAGTTCATTGAAGTTTTTAGCCTACATAGTGGAAAAGGAAAAATTTTGAAAGAAGAAAACCGGTTGATAATAAACGCCAGAGGGAGAGACAGAGAGCGAGAGAGAGAGTGAGAGAGAGAAGCAAATTCTCACAGTCCAGCAGCATATTTAATTGAATTTATGAAAATGCTTCCAAGCAGAATATATTTACTCTGCTGTTTTGAATGCAAACAACTATGAGAAGGAGAAGAAGCAAATCCAGGGATGTCGCTTCCAGTGGCAGCCAGACACTCAATTTTCTTCTTGGCATTAAGCAAAGAGACTTGATCAGAGTAATTAACCACCCTTACCTCCTCTGAGTGGCAACCGGCTCCTGGCAGCCCCAGCTGGTCTCCTGTGAGGCTCTGTGACTTCACTTGAGAGAAGGAGGAAAGAACACACTTAGCACTTAAAAATGTCATCTGTAGCACTCAGGAAGGTGGGGTAGAATGTTCAGACAGCGCCTCTCCACACCGGCACTGGTTTAACAGCAACCATGTAGCTGCACATGAAGAGCCACTGGCAGGCACGTAACGTTCACAAGTCCAGATGGGAAGTTGAAGTCGATACTGAAGGTAAAAACATCTTGGAAAATGGCAGAATTTGGGGGGAGCAGATGGTAGCATGTCTCATGGAAACATGTTACTGTTTTCTGAAAGATAAAAGTAGCTACTACCATGCAAGAGGGCTTAGTGTTTTATATTTTCCCAAATGAAGAGTCTGCTAGCAGTCAACAGGACCTCTCACTAGGCAGAATTCTGAAAGCCTATTTTGTTAGTTAAATTTGAGACTTGGTCCTTAAACCTCTTAATTAAATTACATATTTCAGAGTGTATAACAGCTACTCTTGCCAAGTCCTTAAAAACGGGTGGCATAAAGATGCTGAGATCCTAAGTACGGCCTGGCATGGGCCTCAACAGTCCTCATCCTGGCTCTTCTGACACATGGAAGGCTGGCCATCTGTTGCTACTGGATAGTTGCATTTGCTGTGGCCTTTGGGGCTTCCCATGCTTGGGGCTTCTTTGAGTATTGCAGTATTGTGTTTTTTTGGTTTTTTTTTGTTTGCTTTTGTTTTTGTTTTATTTTTATTTTTTTGAGCCAAATAAAGTAACACATTCCAAAGTGGGATTTCAGGTCTGTTAAGTGTATTTACCTGTCATGCTACAGATCCACACAAATGTCCTCAGATGGCTAATTTTGAATAGGTGCAAGCAATGGCAACTTGCAACCCACTGTAAAACTGTCAGGTTTTCCATGATTCAGCTACATCTTGGGGTTTAAAAACACAAATAGAGTAAAGTTCTTCTATTTTTAAAGTTGTGTTTTCTGATAGAATTTTGCCATCTCTTAGTGACTATTTTAACTGTTTCTTAGAATTATGTATCATTGTAACATACATAGAATTATGTATCATTTATATTCTTGAATATAATAATATCATTTTTGCTTTTCTGTAAAAATAAAAAATTATGAGCAAGTTATAGTTGTATAAAACACTGCCACTAATAGATAATCTAGTACTTTTGAAGATAGCCTGATCTTAGGCACATTTACATGACGGGCAGTTTTAAGAATGTCTGCTGCATGTGTGCCCTGGTGACACCTACACTTTTCCCACTGTGAGCAGCTCACTGTTACTCTGAGCTGCAGCTCCAGTCTTTGCTGTAGTCCAAGTGTTTGTCCTTCTCTGTCGTAGAAATTTGCTTAAAATGAGAACAAAAGTAGTTTATGTTTGTATTCCCAAGCAGTAACAGGCTCCACCCTGTCCTAAAACTAACTATTCTGCATCAAAAAGCTTGGGGTCCACTATTGGTCTAAGCTCAAGGTTCCCGTGGAGAAACTTGTCAGTTCTCCCCCATCTCAGCTTCTGTAACCAGAGGCTGTAGGTAACAACTGTGAACTCAGTGACTATATTAAACAGTCCACTCATATAGACAGATGTCTAGAAAGCTAACTCA
Source organism: Cricetomys ansorgei (assembly GCA_026225945.1). NCBI lineage: Eukaryota > Metazoa > Chordata > Mammalia > Rodentia > Nesomyidae > Cricetomys > Cricetomys ansorgei. The sequence continues at coordinate 5,718,593 of JAMJFZ010000189.1, forward strand.
AATGAAAGTGTTAGAACCTTTAGTTGAATTCCTGAGTTGGATGAAAGCCTGGGAAAACGGCAGTAACAGTGTCGTGAGACTATAGACTGGTGATTTAGGCAACGGTCTTTGTTCAAAGTGAACTGGAAAGTGCCTTTGCTGAGAATGAAAAAGGAAAGATGTGTTTGTTATAAGTGAGTTTGTGTTGAGTTTCTGTCTGTTCACTTTTCCTCCAGACCTTGTTGTTTGATGTCCTCGGCAGTGTATTAACTACAATCTGTTTTCTTTCCTCTGTATTTTACAAGCCCTTCATATTGCTCATTTGTCCTCTTCCCTCTGCAAAGTCTCGAATGTGGAATACCTCCTTCGTGACTCGCACCTGTAGCCTGATAACAACAGTGGCTGGACACCCTGCTTCCCAAAGCAGATGGGGCTTCTTATTTGTTCTGACTACCAATCCAAAAGACTAAATCCCTTCTAATCAAAATATTCCAAAGGGTGTTCAGCCTTTTAACGCCAAATGTATGCTCATGGAATACTGAAATGTTTATATTGACATGAGCTATAAACCAGACCGCTCCTTGTTTCTATTTACTCCACAAATAAACATATTTAAGGAAACTTCACTAGGGAAATGAAACACACCAGACATGCTTTCCAAGTCATCACACAGTGTCAGCTTCACCACAAAAAAGCATCAGAATATGTTGCCAGTGGTAAAGGTGTACACTGTGCTGAAGAAAACAGCTGCTCCTTGCCCTCCTGAAGGCTACTCTAAATCTTAAGATAGGTAATCCTTTGTATGTCCTATAGTGTCTGCAAATTTACATTTGCTGTCTGTATAAAGATAATACAGATGTGAATATTTGCATTTCCTACATGCTGTATTAGTTACTCAATTGTGAGAGCACATCTTTCCTTGTTGGGGTACAAGATAAGCAATGAAGTCCAACTTGAACTTCAACACCAGCTGCTGGAAGGCGTACTGGTGCTCACCCTGTCTTTGTGAACATCCGCTATGGTAGGAAGACTGGTTTCCTTCAGACATTCAAAGACATGAATTTTTCTCATTGTTGCTGGAATTCCATGGAAAGAAGGATTATGTGTCGGCTAAGCAGTTTCCACTTCCAGTTTCTCCTGAGGTAATTGGTGAATGACTGCCATGGACTGTCAGATGTTTTCATTGTTTGGGGAGGTGGGGTACACTCCAGTAGTGATGCGCTGCCCTCCCCTTCTCTGGCGATGTCATCCGCTCTGCTGTTCTCTGCCTTCCAGCATGGCATCCTCAGGACAGGTGTTGTTCTCGGTTTCATCTTGCTGTCTCACAGCTGGATGCTGTGTAGGTCAGTAGTTAGCACCCTCATGTTCCGTATCTGCAATCACCGTGACTCTTTGGCAAGCAATTTATTGTTGGATATCATGGCACCAATTTAAAAAAAAAAATTTTTTTTGAGATTCTAGTGTAATTGCATCATTTCCCCTTCTCTGTCCTACATCCAAACCCTCCCGTACACCCGTCCTTGCTCCTTCAAATTCATGGTCTCCTTTTATAATTTTTCAGCTCATGTTTAGTCAGTCATGATGGTTGTTTTTGTGGGGTGTTCACCAGAGAAGACTGCTCAGACATGGGTTTAAGCCAATAGAAAGTCTTTATCAGCTGGCCGTTGACTACACTGGGTGTTTGGGGTCCCAGTGTAGCCCCAAGCCTTTCTCAGAATGAGCTTTTGAGCACAAAAACCATATTCTGGTCTGACATATTTCAGTTAACAAGAATAGTTATTAGAAGTGGGACTACAGAAACTAAAGCGAGGTGGTACATTCTGAGACTTTCCCAGAACTATATAGACTTTAATGGGTTAGACTTTGGTTTAGTTTTGACAGGTGGTGGTGTCAACATGCTGAGTCTTTCACCTGAATGGCAATTCCTTCATGGAGTCAGTTGCTAAGGTCTTATGACCGTCTATGGTCTGGGACTCTGTTACATTGGTGAGACTTCACAGGGTGTAGCTTTTGACATATCTAGGAGACACAATCTCAGAGCAAACTCCCTGATCCTTTGGCTCTTAAAATCTTTCTGCTTCCTTTTCTGCAGTGTTCCCCGAACCTTAGGTGTGGGGATATTTTCTAGATGTATGCATTGGGACTGGGCTCCGCAGCTGTGACTTGTGGTTGGTAGTGATTTTCTGTAGTGGTCTGTGTCTGTTGCAAAGAGAAGTTTCCATGAAGAAGAGTGAGAGCTTTACTCATCTGTGGGCAAAATGGCAAATATTTAGAATGTGGTTAGGGGTATACTGGCTTAGTAAACTGGTGGCTGTAGGTTCTCCTCCAAGAACCATGGCTTCACTAGCCCTGAGTATTTGGCTAGGTTTCTGGTCCCAGGGTTGGTTGTCCTCTTTTTAAGTAAGTCTTAAGTCCAATTAAAGAGCTGTTGGTTGCCATGAAGGCACGTGACACTGGTTTTAGTAATTGTAATATTCTGTTCTCAGCAAGATGAAGATTCTGTTTCAGAGCAACTTCCTTTCTGCATTGTTGCTTCCAGGTAAGAACATATAATCTCACTGTGGACAAAAGAATAATATTATTTTCTTCACAGGAAATTTCCTTCTTAATAGTTAAGACATTCTATTTGGTTTAAAGAAAGGGGAATTCCAAGGAATAAACTACTGTCAGGGTTCACAGATTCAGACTCCCAAGAGAGGAAACGTGTCATAATTCAAATCATTTATACGGAGTTGGTTGGATGAGGAGTGTACGCCCCAAGCAGCCGGAGAAAAAGCTGGCCGCTCCTGATGAAGACTCGGCGTAGAGGGTTGCCCTGTACTCAGCTCCACTCTCATGATAATCGTACTTAGTGAAGGTAACAGGCAATTTTTTAAAATGTCATTCCATTCAAAGTAAATTCTGATCCTTTGTTAAATCATTTTATGGATTTTTTTTTGTTGCCAAATTTATGGTATTTTTCTTTCTGTTAAGAGGCATTTAAATGATAGTGATATTTAAAATGGATCCTTAAATACTGCTATGTCATTGCTGCTGCGTTTGTCATAGGCACTGCACAGTTGACACCTGTCATCTCAAACAGCATTGCAGCCGTCCTTGGGGTAGAGGAGAAAAGCCAACATCTGCTATGTGATGTTAAGCTTAATTAAAACCGCTTGTTTTCTATACAGCTGTGTTTAGCTGGTCTGCATTTGTACAGAAAGGCGGTTTGCTAGTGGTTACTAGTCACTCCCACGCCCAAGCTGCACTCCTGTCTCCCTTCTCCTTTCCTTAAGGCAGTTCTGTTCCCTAATTAACCTGGAAGCCTCTTTTAATGTAACATTTATGTTCATCCTGAAGCAGGGTTTTTTTTTGACCTGACATATTTTTGAATTGCCATTTAGTTTTTACCTTCTAAAAAGTCCCTGCAAAGTAGACTTTTTAGAAACACATTTCACGAGATTTCCCTTTAAGCAGAGGCTGTGGTTTTAATATTAATGTTTGGTTTGGACCAATTATTATAAGACAGCAAATGATTAGATAAGCTTGCTCTGCCCTTTCACTTTCGTATGACTTTGTAGATATGTGCAAAATTGAGTCACTGGAACATGCGTTTTCAACTTCGCTCTATGCAACCCTGAGCCAAGCTCAAGGGTCCTTCTCCCTCTCTACCCACCCCTACCCATCCCCCTTGCAGTCCTGGTAGAGACCCATCCTTCCACTAGACTGATGTGAGCAGGGAGAGGCTCCGGGACTATGGACCCTCCTCCCCTCTGCAGCCAGGACATGGCAGGCGGCAGGGCAGCAGAACAAACTAAGGAAAGACCATGAGACTTGGAATAAGCAGAAAGTGGTACAATGCAGCCTCACAAGGGGACAAACCACAAGAGGAAAACCATTCTCTTAGGCTTCAGCCATCTTGGTTCTGCTTCTCTCCATTGTTAGTGCAGGTCCTTCTTCTGGCTATGATAGGGACAGCCCACAGGAGGGATTTTAGCTAGGAGGACTTCCTGGTGCAGTGAGGTAGAGCTTGGTAAAGGGTGTTCTTTGTCCGGGACTACCCAGAGACCCTGTAGGGACACCCTGTAGGGACACCCTGTAGGGAGACCCTGTAGGGAGACCCTGTAGGGAGAGCGAGGACTGTGCCAGGGGTGGGGCTGGAGCTCAGGGTCAACCTCGTGGGTGTCAGTAGTCGGCTTCTGCCTCCAGCTTCCACAGCCACCATGCTGGGGCCAACGCTGGTCCATCTGGGAGGGGCTGATGGAGGAGAAGAAAACCTCAGCTTTTCACAACCTTCCAAGGCAGGGAACTGTATTCTCTGTAGGTCAACTCTTCAGGAACAGAAAGCCCTGCAGGAGCTTTCTCTGGGAGGCTGCATTCAGGGCTCCCAGAGGGAGGATCCTGAAGAGAGCCTTCTGAAACAAAAACCACCCAGGTTGTGAGCTGACCCATTATCTTATTTTCACGGGAAATGTTATTTTGTTAGCCATGCTGGGCCCATGGAGCTGCTCTGTTGAAAACTTTTTTCCACTGGTGAAAATAAAACCAGCTTATCTTATTTCTTCCCTTTAAAGCAGCATGGTTGCACATATCCTGTGAAAGGAAAATGTCACACTGCTTCTTTTGCTCCCACGTGACAGAACTACTTGGAAAAGACTTTGATCTTGCTTGCTGGGGGATTGATTTTAAATCCATCTTTGAATTATCTTCTCTAAAAGCTGTTCCCAGTCAGTGTGTTGAGATTCCCAGTTGAGCTGTTAATTTCCGCCTACATATGTAGTTTAAGAAAACCAAATATTTCATGCTCTGATTTGCAAGAGGTAAATATTAAATTTATAACTAATAGTAAAACTTGATTTCATGTATTTTGTGCAAGATTGGCTACATCAGTATTACTGGAAGAACAATATATGTTAAATCTTAAATGTTCTACCATATTTGACCTGTGGAACTGCCCATTTTTTTAATCGTACAACCACTGTCCCTGGTCACACTAAAGGAAAATGTCCTGAAAAGGAAGTGATTATTTTTCTCAAAGAAGGGGGTAGAAGGTAGACCTCAGAGTATATGCACATTTCCTCTGTTGTGCAAACTATTATCTTATCTGTATGTACGTGTGCGTGTGCGTGTGTGTGTGTGTGTGTGTGTGTGTGTGTTGTGAGGGAGTCAGAAACAGAGACAGAGACACAAAGACAGAGAGACAGAGAAATATTCAAGTTATCTGTAAAATGAGAATCAAGTAAAATAGGAATATATGATCAGGTCCCTAGCAAATGGTGAAATAAAACATGAGCTTTAGATGCTTCCAGACTATTTTAGAGCATTCTACAATATAAATAGAAAGCTATGGAATGTTGAAAAATAAATATTTTAATCTGAAATGTTTGTCAAAATGTCCAAGATTGGTAATCAATTCTTTAATCCCAAGCTGCTCCTGAAAGACCTTGTTCTCCCAGGCCAAGGGACATTTGTGGATAACAGATAAAGCCTAGCAGTGTGAACTTTAGTGACTAGCATTTAAACATTCATTCTGCTGCTTTAAAGATGTACTGTACATCTAGAATCCAGAGTACATGCCAGTCTCAACAGTTCCTCTCTTAACTGACAACCTATGTTGTCAGGTAAACTTTTCTATCTGCTGATAGGTAAGATAGTTCAGGGAGATTTTCACATTTCCATTTTCTATTACAGGTTACAACTTTGTATCTCCATACCTTGTTTAATATCAGATGTTTATCTAACATATCACTGTTTATATTTTAATGAAAATAATTCTGTAACTAATTGTTACTTGAGAATATTTCTAGGGCGATAAACAAATGTCTGCTAACCTCAAATAGGTAACTAATGACAGATCAAAGTCATGATACCACCAAAATCCAACTTGGTGGACCAGTGGGTTTATTGGGGTTACTTACATGAATATGAGTGAGGAGTTACTTACAGGAGCATGGAAAACTTAAAGGCAGGTGCTTTTTCAAAAGCCCACCCCAATATGAGTGACAATTCATCAAAGGTAAAACCCGGGAGCTTTTTACCCAGTTTGCAGGAAGTTCTACAGGCTGGAGGGTCTCATCTTAACAGTCCTTACTGGTTGTATTGCCTGGGGGACATTGGAGTCTTGTGAATCTGACAAGTTTTAGGAAGTTCCTGAGACATCTGAGTTGTTTTCTTCCTGATTCTTAAAGAGCTTCCTTTTAGAAGTTTCTTAAGCGTTAAGGGACTCTCCTCTAAGATAGAATTCTTAAATCAAAGGAAATTGCTACACAACTAACTAATGAAAGAGCTAGAAGGAAAAAAAAAAGGTTTGAAAAACAGGATGTAAAAATAAAATTTGTATGTAGCTGGATATCACATTGAAAGATGATATACAATTGATGGTATACACTCTGCTAGTTGTTAGACTAATATGCCACAAGGGTTTTAAAGAATAAAGCCTTAGTACACAGCTTATCACTATAGCCTGGCAAAATATGAGACTTCTAGTGCAGGAACCCAAATTTTTAGAGGCATACTATTTGTGTACTCTAATGAATAGTAAAAACTCTAAAACTAACAGTTAGCTCTTTTCCTAGGGAGTCCAGTGGTTATGCAGTTGGACTATGCTCTAGCAGGACAAGAGGAAAACACTTAGAACTTGTTTTCCCTTATTTCCAGTTTTGAACAATTGTTTATAAGAGTGGTATCATCTATTTTGTTAAGCAAAATAATTCTTCCAGGAGATGCACGAAACCATAAAAAGACTTTATAACTCTAACCATGTCATTTATTAGTCTAACTTCGTATCTTTATGACCATGGTTAACAGATAAAAAGGAGCAAATTCCAGTTCTTTGTTACCTAACAGTTGACATTACATGGAAGATAATTCTGGATTCTGAATGACTCTCCTGAGCATTGGAGTTGACATGTTAAATCAGACAGTGACTTGGGGCCCATTGGTTGTTTGATTTTAATGGGTAGTGAAGCTCCCAGAAAGCTTGATGTTGCGATAATAACATATCCACTTATTTACTCACTTTACTACATTTGCTTCTATACGTTGGGAATTTTGTGTATAGAGGAGCCTGGTGTAGATCTGTAAAAGCCTTGAATGCAAATTAGTTGGAATACTTATGAAGGAGCAGTAACATGGAGCTGAACATTATCCATGGACCATATTCCCATTTGTAAATCAATTTGAAAATTAAATCCAAACCCTTAATAGACAGGCACCTTTTAGCAACTGTACTGTAAACAGATCAATTCTAGCTGCTTTGTTTCAGGTAAACATCTCTCTCTCTCTCTCTCTGTCTCTCTCTCTGTCTCTTCCCCCCCTCCACCCATGTGAGTGCTTTTGTGTTTGAAACTCAGAAGTCAGCCTCATACATCAGCCTCAGATAACATCCACCTTGCTTTTTGCTGACAATTCTCTTACTGACCTAAGCTCATCACATAGGCTGGTCTCTTAGCGAACCCCAGTGACCCTTTCCAAAGGTGGGATTGTAAGTACGTGCCGCCACAAACTTACAGTAGTACGATGCTGTTGGAGCGGCTCTGCAAGGAGACGAGGGGGAGTTCTCATGCATGCAACCCTGCCAGACTTCTATGGAGGGAACCACCATCATTGCCAACCCATGGTCCCAGTGGAACCCGGAGCATCTGACAGCAGGTGTTTTTATTCTTTCAGAACTCCTCAGGTATTCTACTGATAGCACATGCAGATCATTAGCAATTAAACAACCCCTACAGAACTCCAACACCTGCAAATAATACAAAATGCTCGAGGCAGCCCCTTATCCAACAGTGCATAAAACAATTACTTTATATATAACTAAAAATAAGCTTCTGTAACAATTCCCCTTTTCTGTATAAGCCAATCAAAAAATTGCTTTTTATCTCGACAACACAATTTAACACTACACCAGCAAAACTATTTATAAGAGGAACAATCACGAGGGTTGCTAATGCACAGGACCAAACGAAACCAAACGTCTATCAAGCTTTTCACAATGTCTTTGGACAGCAGAAAAACATTATCAATGTCCAATTTTCTGGAATTCACTCACCATCTTCTGGGCTCCTCCAAAGGGCTTGGATCACTTCTCTGCTCTGCCCTCTGCAGCACACACAGCTTGTCCTCCAGGCCCTGGCTGACTCTATTCCACTGTTGCTGCTGTTTTTGGTGATTGTTCCATGATACTGGCATCTCAAAAACTGCTCAGGTTCCTTGCTGCAACTGGGTTATACTTTCACCAATAGCCTCTCCTGGGCTCTTTTCATGGTGCCAAGCCTGAACTTCTCTGCATGACCCCTTCAATCTGGGCTTTCAACAGCTACTTTGGCTGTACCTTCACTAATGGCCTATCCTGGCCTCTTACAGTGCTAAGCCTCAGCTGCTCTCTTAAAGACCCCTTCAAAATCAGTACCAGTTGGGTGACTCTTACAGTATCAAGTTCAGCTGCCAGAATGAGATACAACCTTGGCCAGTTTTAGAAGACAGTTTCTGTGTGCTGACCCTGAGGAAACACTTTCCAGATTTTAAGATACAGTCCTGGTTTGCAGGAAAGACAATAAATCCTTGTCTGCAGGAAGGGTGGAGTTCTCAGCACTGACACAAGTATCTGAATAGCTTATCTTTCTCTTAGTCAGGTTTGCAGAAAAAAAAAGTCAGTTTAGCTAAAAGGCTTTTTGGCTCTAAGCTGTGGCTTCCACAATAGCAGGGGTTCTTGAGTCAATGGAAAGAACATCCAGCTGAAACATTCTGTGGTTTGGTGTTCTTTCTCACCACTGTTATGGGGAAACATATACCCTCCTTCATTGACCTCAAATACAAGACCCACTTGGGCTTCACACATATGAAAAGCCATCAACAAACTCAGTTTATAAAACAATATGCTCTGTTGTCCTGTGCCCTGGCTGCTGCCAGTGGCAGGAGGGAGCATTGGATCCATGATTGGGAAAAGCGAGTGAAACCTTGCTTTTTCCCTGATCCCAGCTGAACTCAGTTTTCACCATGAAAATTCATCCCAAATATTTGTCTGTAACATGGCTCTCACCTAGGAGCTGCTTCTTCATTTTCACCTCTCTCTTATAGAGCTTTCATTTTATTAATATCATAATCTCTGTCCTCTGGAAACTGCTCCTAGTGTAGTTTACTGGCTTTTCGATGTCTGGAGTTTCTTTCTTGCTCTTCCTTGTCTCCATGTTGGGTGAGAGTGACTTCAGGCTGCATGTTGCAGGCCATTTGTAGTAGTATGTTGCTGAGGAGTTCAGAAGACACTGAAGGGTTTTCATAGGTGGAAGACCTGTCAAAACTCAGCATAGGGAACTGTCATGGCCAGTGCCATATTCACAGGGGATCCTCGAGCATCTGAGCTCCTGAGGTATTCTACTGATAGCATAAGAACATCATTAGCAATCAAACATCCCCCACAGAAATACAACAAATGCAAACAATTCAAAATGCCCTAGACAGCCCCTCACCTAACAGTGCATAAAACAATTATTTTATATATAACTAAAAATCAACTTCTGCAGCAATTAGCTTTTGCCCATAGGTTCTGGGGATCAAACTCAGAACTTCATGTTTGCACTAGAAACTCTTTACCAATGGAGCTGTCTCCTGAGCATCCAGATCAAGTGTTCAAGTGATGGATGGGGTAGCGGGGAGTAGAGTAGTCCTGGAGTTGGCGTTACTTTAGAATAGGGCGAGCGTGGGCTTGAATGGGAATAGAAATGATGCATCTACAATACCAGCTTACATCATAGGACCTGGGGAATATCAACACAAAGGAAAACTCAGGATGTTGTAGAAAATCCATCCCTCATAGTCAACATGATCGTGGCTCTCATACTCCAATCCGAGTCATGTACTCAGAGGATATCTTTCTCAACTTACTGAAGCCATGTTCACACAAGTGCTCAGGCGGGCTGGGGAGTAAAAGCTGGCAGCTCCTGTCTCTGTCAGGGCGCCCTGTTGGGAACTGCTGGCTTAGAGACAGGTAGCTGCCATCTAGACGGGTTGAGAGGACCTGGCCTGTGATGTTCACACTGATTTTTGGCCAGCTGAACTGGTGATGGCCAAGTGTGCTTTTCTGTCTTCCCAGTCAGAAGCACCCATTGCCTGCACGAGATTAGGCTGTCTTTATCCTCTGCTGTTGCTGAGAATCTGTTCTAGAGTGGTGTGTTTTTCATATGACTTTGATCTTGAAATCTCAGAAGTATTGTCAATGTGATATGAGTAGTAGTTCTAAGGTTCTGAAGTTGGAGTCTTAACTTGAGCTCAGTTGAGAACTGCCTCTAGCTGTCAAACACAGACGAGACATCTGCTGTGTCTGTGTTTCTAACCAGGACTTCAAATTGGAGTAATAATTGTGGTGGTCCTGGGTGGTCTCAGTGAAGACTGAGTCAGTTAATGCAAGCCAAGAATTTAGTGTCGAGTATGTAGAGAGTGCTAGAATCAAAATGAATTGGGCAAAGTTCTTACCCAGGGGCAGTGGCATTCATGTAAATCCTGCTTTCAATCATTTGTAAGCATGGGAGCCCCAGGAAGGATCTTTACTTTGATCACCTGTCATTCTCCTGTCCCCGATGTAGTCTCGCATTGCTTTGCAGTCAGAGGTGTATACTCCTGGTGCATTCATTCCTAGTGTCACATTCTGGGTGATGCACACCACAGACAGGTATCTTCTCTTGGTTCTAGATGCTGCATGAAGGTGCTGTCAACTTTTCCTTGAGGCCTCTGTCTTTGGGTTGCAGGTAGCCAACCACTTCTCCTCCTTCCCCGCATATATTTTCCTTGTGTCTGTTCTGTGTCCTCATCTCATTGGACTAGTCAGATGGGATCAGAGCCCACCCTAATTACTCTTTTTAAAGTACTTTCCTTTGTAAAGACATTTTCTCCCAGTGGATCCACCTTTGGAGACACTGGGGCCTAGGTCTTTGATACATGAAACTGGGGAAAATAATTCCATCCATAACGTCTGGCACTGCTTTCTCCTTTAGTGCACACCCTGGAGCAGTCCTGAGTTCCTCAAAGGCAGACCCTGTCTCCTTCTGTCATTATCAACCACCAGTAATGTGACCATTAAAAACTATCAAGCATTTTCCATACACCCAATTTCATCCCAACCAAGGCTGCCTGAGGAAGTGTGGAGCCTTCTGCAAGTGACTAATTCTCGATCTCTGTCAAACAGCTCCAACCATCCCATTCCTCCCCCTACCTTCTCCTCGATACATGCCACTTCTGCACTCCTCCAAACTTTAAGTCTTCTTCCTCTTTCTCCATATGGATCTCCCACCACGTTCAGTGGGTGCTTCCCCTATGCTCATGAGTGCAGTGCTGTCTGCTGGAGGTTCGACCAATCAAAATATGCTGTACGCATGAGTTAATAAAAGCATTCTACCTAGTTTGAAAAATCTCTCTTCCCAAGCAAGGGCATAGATTTGCAAAGTTCTCTTGCTGAGGTTTACCATCACGGAAACAGTATATTCCATATCGTAGCTAGAGACTTACCTTAGAAAATGACAAAGGTGGCTTTGTAATGTGGACAGTCACAGAGGAAGGCCGTCCCTGTTCAAAGCCGTCTCCCAGAGGGCAGGTACAATGACTGACCTTCACACTCGGCATGTTCTAAAGAACTCCTGCTCTTTCTTCTTCAGACGTGTTTGCTTCTTCTTGCATTCAGTGGCTCAGTCCTCAGTTTTATTTCCATTTTCTTTTATAGAGTTCTATGAGGAAAAGTGAGCCATGGCTCTGTAGTGCTAAAGATTTTTCATTACTCTCTGTGTGATTGTATTCTCATTTTAAAAACATTTGAAGTGCTGGTTCAAACCTTTGCAATTTTCAAAATGCTAATGTGCTGTATTGACTCTTAAGGAACACGCTCTAGGTAGCTGGCAGATTCCCAGCTAATATCCTTGGGGGGTGGGAGCACTGAGCACCTCACTAATGAGAGAGAGGAAAGGCAAACTGACAAATGAAGCAGCAAATTGCCAACCAACCCTCCTTTGCCCATTAGGATGAGGAGCCTGCTGCACACAGCAACACCCTGCAGGAGGCAGCTCCATTGAGAGTACTGGGGTGGAGGAAGGTTTGGCAACCTGGAGTTTGTGGATGGAGAAGCAAAGCCTGCAAAAACTTATACAGTTGGTAAAGAGGACTCTGGTGGTCATGGTCATTAAGTGGGAGCCCAGCTTGCTTTTCTTACATTTCCAGGCCCTTTCCCATTTCTTCCCATGTTCAGCTGTCTTCTGAGGGAGCTCTTTCTTGGCCCAGCTGTTGGTGCTGCATGGGCAGGTTGTGGAAACTCGAGAAGGTGGAACCTTGCTGGGAGAAGTAGGTGTGTGTGGGGTTCCTTGAAGGCTATATGAGCCCCAGTTCTTCCTCTTTCCTATGCTCCCAGGTTACCACGGTGTGACCTGCTTTCTTATCCACCATGAGGACTGGATACTCTGAAACTGTGAGCCAAAGTAATCCTTCCTCCTTTATGTAATTTCAGCAGAAGTCACCCTGTTGTCAGAATTAACTGATACGAGGAGGAGTGTTTTTCTCCATGAGTTGTAGACTTGGGTTTCCTTGCGTTTTTACACATTTCTCTCTGTGTCTGAAGTCCCTCCAGCTCTGATTTCTTTGTTTTCTACTCTCTCCAGCTCTCAGGTCTGTACTCCGCTGTGTTGTGTCATAGGTGTGGTTGTTTGTTTGGCTATGATAAACTGTGTGTAGTAGTTTATCACTGAGGTCTGCAGGGTGATGCAGGCTTTCTAGTGAGATTTCTTCTTCTCTGCTTAAACTTACTTTAGTATATTTGTGTTCTGTGAGAGCGCCTGTGTAGGAACACAACATGGGTGTTAGCAAGCCATAATCACAGGGGGGAAAAATCCAGAAGCCAGGTGTTAGTTAGGAGATTGTATTTAGCAACATGATGCTAAATTCCTCTTGATGTTATTTAGTATTGAGCATCTTATTGTTCAGGAGCTAGAACTTTGGAAGAGGAGTCTATGTGGTGAGAGTTAGGTTCTGTGAAGAATTTGTGTGTGTTGGCTTAAATGAACTGTCTCTTTAACTTACCTTTTTGTTTTTTATGACAATGTATTTGGTCTACAATAACTTTTATCTACTAAAAAAGCTTCTATCTAAACAGAACATCTGAAAGATTAATGAAGGTCACTGTGTCAGGCAGGGTGTGGTTATTGTCTTTAATGTAATAAAAATGTAGATTGAATTGTTTGAATAAACAGGAAAAAAATCACATATTGATTTCCATAGACACAAATTTTAAACAACCAATTTCTAATATTCTGGTGACATTAAAAGCTTTATTTTGGCCAGGAGGCGGTGACACACGCCTTTAATCCCAGAACTCGGGAGGCAGAGATAGGCGGATTTCTGTGAGTTCCAGGCCAGCCTGTTCTACAGAGTGAGTTCCAGTACTGCCAGAGTTACAACAGAGAAACTCTTTCTCAAAAACAAAAACAAAGAAACAAAATAAAGCTTTATTTAAGCTGTCCCCATCTTTGCTGTGGTTTGAATATGTTTTACCCCCTAAAGGTTCATTTGCCATGAGCATGGTCTCCAGTGTCTCTGAGTTGAGAGAGGTGCTCAGGTTCCTAGCAGTGTCACCTTCTGGAGAGGTTAGCGTGGTCAGTTCCCATAATGATGGCTATAAAAAGAGTGGGCCTGCCACTGTGGCTTGGTTCCCCTTGCTTCTTCTGTCACCATGGGAAACACCCCAGGTCTGCATTCACACTGCATTTCCTTCCTACTTTTCTTGTGAAGCCAGCATCTTTCCTAAGGCCAGGCTGGGACTTCAGGACTTTCAGCCTTCAAACCCATGGGCTAAATAAACCCCGCCTCTTTAAGAAATATCCAGACCCAGGTGTTTTGTTAATGCAACAGAAAATAGACTATTATATTCCACAACTAATCTGTCTAGATACGTGTCTTCTTTTTAAAGCACTGGCTCTGAGGGCCCATGTATGGGAACACAGAGTGTTAGCAAGCCATAACCACAGGGAGGAAGAAACCCAGACATTAGCGTTAGCTAGATTATACTAGAATCCATTTGTATGCTTTTCATGTTTGCATTGTGTACCACTCTAGGATTTTTACTTTCAGAATATTTGCTTTATGTAGTAAATATTATATACCTTTGTAGTAAATTGATTCGTATTGAGTTGTTCGCTTTGCTGGAAAAGTTTGAGGACAATTCCACATCTCAACTGCAGAGTGTACTACTTCAATAAAAAGAAGGTGGGGGGCTCCCTAAAACATTCACTGCCAGCGGCGGGGTAAAGAGCACTAGCTAACTATCAGCAGCCTTCCCAGACCTGCCTGGTTGCACGGTGTTTAGACTTTCACAGCCTGTACTTTGTGCCATATTTACTTGTCTCCTTCTACCTGCCGCAAAGATGCCTCAGCCATGTGCATAGGGAGACGTAACGTTACCCACAGCTCTTTAAATTTCAAGAAGCAGAAATCCAGTAAGATGAGCTCAAGTGAAAAAGGGAATTTTTTGGGTCAAATGTTTGTGAATTGTTGGTATTAACTGTGGCCTTAGACATAGCTTAATCCAGATGTTCAAAAAAGTCCCAAAATACTGAAATTGTCTCTTTGATGTCCTGAGTTCATTTCTTTCTTTAGCTTCTAGAACAATTAAGCAGGCTAAGTCTTTTTGGAGACAGAAAACCATCTTAAATGTTAGGTTCATCTTCTGCTGGCTTCTCGAGCCAGGGGAAAAGGGAGGTTTCTTTCTTACAGTTCCAGCAATATAAACAGCTCTTTTTAAAGACTGCACAAACCACAAGTCAACACCTAACCTCCCGCCCTGCCTTTGGATTATACATAACATGTGCATTGGTCAATCCTAGACCAAAACCATGCCCAGTGTGTTCCTCTGTGTGTGTGTCTGTCTGTCTGTCTGTCTGCCTATGTCCATATAGGAGGAGGGAGAGAGAATTATATTAGTCATACAGTTGGTCTTTTCTATTACTCAGCATAAAAAAGTTGCATTGCTAGAACAAATAGACCAATATTGCCAGTGCTTAACAGAGCAATCTATGTTTCTCACAGAAGCTGCAAGTGCAACACAGGTTTGTTTTTTTCGGTCCCTCAGGCTCCATAATGAGTCAGACATGTCACTGTTTCCACAGTCACTAAGACAGGAAAAACAGAAACCTGACTTAACGCTTATATTCTATATTCTGGCCAGGAAGGACCATCTCATTGGTCAGAATTTGTGATCTGTTAAAAAATAATGGTACCAGCTAGTTGAGCGGCTGTTTTCTTTGAGTTCCATAGCAGGAGAGGCCTAAACATCAGAAACGATGACCATAGACATTGTTCACAGACCATCATAGCACCTGGCACCACTACGGTGCTCTTCTTAGCTTGCCATCCTGAAGGTACTATTCCTCCTAAGATCTTGAGCGTCTCCTCCTCCAACCCGTTCACTTACAAACAATCATCCAATGACACACCGAGGATTGCTTAGAAGTGCAAACAAAGCATTAAAACATAATGGCAGGAATCACAGTTGGATTTTATATCAGTTCCTATGGCATTTCAGTAAGTTACTCCAAAAATAATGTCATAAAGCAATAGCCATGTGTCATCTATGTGATTAGGTCAGGCATTTAGAAATACTTCTAGGCAAGTCTTGATTTTGGCATATCACAGATCAGTGTTGCACATTAGTGGAATAGTCACCCAAGACCTGAGTGACGCTGAGGGTCTGCTTCCATGTGGCTTAATCACGTTGTGCACCTAACGAATTAGAACTGGCTGCTGGCTGGCATGCTATGATGGGAACCAGAAAAGAGCAATCCCAAAGACCAAAGAAATGTCAAGTTGCTTTGATGATCTAGCCTTGCAATGTGCATGCATCATTGCTGGTGGGGTGAGGTTCAGATCACACAAAGCCATAATTCAGTGCGGCAAGGACTTAGGCAAGGGATTGAATGCCAGAGACAGACACTGAAGAACACGCTGAAGGCCTGTGATCACACACCAGTCCCCAACTATCTTCTGGTAGGATGCCTCTCAGTGTAACAAGACGTGACATAGGTGAGCTGGTTGAAATTATACTCCTAGAAATGGGGAATCTACATTGTCTAACTCCTGTACCTCATTGGTAGTAAATTCTGTGGTTTGCAATATAATAATATTGAGGTGTGGCTGGCTGGATCTTTAAAAGGTGCACCTTTGAAGGGCTGCTTGGTCATAGAGCCACCTTTAAGTTGATGAGATCTCTGAAGATTGGATTGGTTGCCCTGAGATGAAGTTGTATAAAGCAAGACCACCCCTAGTGTTTCAGCCTTACATGTGCCCACTTCTCTGTTCACCCTTCTGTGGTAAAGTAGCAAGAGGCCATCCCTAGAAGTCCAGAGGACCATAGCATCATGCTCTTGAACCTTCCTTACTTCCACATGTAAGCCAAAATGTGCCCTCCCATTACACACTGCCTGATAGGCATGCTATTACAGCAAACCAGAAAAAGGTCCAGTCATTACACCACTGCACACCAGCCATCAGATAAAGCAAACACTGGCACTCATCTGTCTCATGGCTGCACATCCCACATGGTGTCCAACTAAGGCCAGGGAACAAAAAAGATGCAAATTTTTTCCCATTAAACTTCACATGTCAAATTATTTGACAGCATTTCATCTGAACTGTTCTCTTTGGTAGTGATCTCTAGTTCTTGCCTACAGAATTTGTGCTACTTGGTAGAGTTCTCAGCAAGTTAATAGTGTATTCCTTTAGTGAAGGCAAATTTAATATATTTCCCAGGTACCTTCTGAAATGGTCTGGGGATGTATCACTAATGCAGTCATTTCTACAGCAAATCTTTGTCTTTACATGAGACTCAGTTTGACAGTCTTTTTCAACTTGTGGGGCATATCACAAATGTTATCTTTTCTATGGGGAAGCCTTTTATATTTCTACGAGACAAAGTTTCTACAGGGAATCCTTTTATCTACAGTGGCACCATGATGGCTTAGTTAAAATGTTCCAGATGTTAGCCACAGAAAGAAGAAAGGAGAGGCTTCCCTGGCAGACTGCAGCTGAGAGACTGTCTTGAATGAGTGACTAGATAGATTGATCCCAATCCCACTGATACTCAGCTAACCTTAAAAGTGTTTCAGTTACTTGTAGCCTCATAATAAGGGTAATTTAGAAGAATACATATTTCTGTCTCACAGTGTAAGCTAAAAAGTAAGGATTCATTTTTGACTACAGCCTTTTTAGGGAGAGCAAAACTATAGCTCACTTTGTAGATGACTCGCCAGAGTTAGGGTTGCAAAGCAGTATGGGATTGCTGCTTTGCGTAAGGGTCACCTACCACATTATGTTATGAAAAGAGAGACTAGAGCAAGGGTTTGTATCATTATAATAAAAGGAAACAAATTTCATGTTTGAGTCTTGAATATATTCAATGATTTCTGTCTATAGCTAAATGTAATCCCATACTTAATAATGGTTACTATGTAGAAAATATGTTGAAGGCTTCTAAATTTGTTCTGTATACTTTGGGTAATTAAATGTGCCATATATAATCATGGAGAAAACACATATTGTTTAGGAAGCAAATAATATTCTTGTCTCTGAGTTACTCATATCTTCGATGTTTCTCATGTTAACTAAAATTTTTAAGTGTTTTCTTTAAGATAGAAGTCAAACTATTATCTGTTTTCCAACAAAAAAAAATCATGACATTTATCATGTTCCTGGGGTCATAAATTTATTTTAACTAAAAAGAATTAAAACATACATCCAAAAATAAATGTATTACCTGAAATTTGTGTTTCTGTTACCATGACACTATCTTGAATGTCCCTAGCTAAATCCACGATTTCTTATACTGTCTGGGTTATAAATCAAGACATGACAGTTAAATGGGGGTTAATGTTACCACAGAGGGATAAATATGATTGTGTATGTGAAGCTCATGACTATTGTTCCCAAACTTTATTGTTTTAACACGAAGCCTTAAAGGTTTCTTGCCTTCTAAAGTTCAGCCAAGGCCACCAATGCCAACATGTGTCTAGTTCATCACAAGTAGAAGTAATGATTCTTCCAGTACAGCCACCTGAATACTAGAGCCTGTTTGAGAGGGAAAGGATTCATATAAAATATTAAGTTGATGCAAAAGAAATTGTGATTTTAGACCACAGATTTTAAATCATTATAATGAAGCCTGGATACCTCTTTCTTTATCAAAATAGTAACCATTATAATCAACAGACTTTTACAGCACGAAATAAATTTCTTTGTTTACATAGTTGATGTAAAAACACAAGTCTCACCTCACCGGGGATCAGAGATGCTCTGTTCTGGTGCCCCGTATGAGTATACCAGGGAACACAGATTAGGTCACCCCAGATCCACATTCCAACATGAAGGCAGTGTTATGAAGTTTCAATAGTAAGAGAACAAAGAAGTCATGAGTCAAGACACTTTGCAAAAGCATCGGTGGTAATATCAGAGTGTGTCACAGCAAAGCATAGAAACCTCAATGATAGGCTCACATGCTAGCTGGTGACATCAGACCCACAGCAGACAACAGTAACCAAGACCTTCTTTTGGTCCAAGTTTGGCTTTGGGGAGTGGAGATGGGGCTGTTACTCAAGGATTTTAGAATGAAGACATTTAGGAAAGAGTGAATTTATACTCTAGCTCCAGTGCCTTCCTGTGAGGGATTTTGACCTTGGACAGTGGGTTTGTCTTTCAGTGTTTTTATGTCCAGGCCTGGGCATCAGCCCTCCATCCATCATTGTGTCCATGTCTCTTCTATGTCAGTTAGGCCAGAAACTGGGGCCTGTTTATTGTATCCACTGCTGTGAAACCTCAAACACCAGGGAACCCTGAGGCAGAGTTCCCAGGCTCAGCCCTCACGTGAGGAATAGAGAACTGAGCCTAGGATCAGGAGGAGCTTCTTCCCCTGCATGCAGATGTTGTCTGACTCACTCTCCTACCACCCCTGGCAGCACAGTGAACCTGCAGCTTTCTGAGGTGCCTAGCATGCTTCCCTGGGTCTGCTAGAGAGGCTCAGAGTGAAGCAGTCTTCACCTGTCCCCTCTTCAGCCAGGATTGAGATGCTGGCGATCTTAGACTGTGTCTGGATGTATGGAATAGTGTGTGTGTGTGTGTGTGTGTGTGTGTGTGTGTGTGTGTGTGTATTTGTATATGTGTGTGAGTCTCTGTGTCTGTGCATATATATGCATGTTTGTGTGTATATGTGTGTGTACATAGGTATGTATATGTATGTATGTGTTGGAAATTACATAAGAAACCTTGGCACATTAATTTTATTTCTTTCTTATACATTCAAATATTATCATTGTTTCTTAGTATCTCCAGACACAAATGTTTGTTTATCTTTTTCACAATAAAGTTAGAGTTGTTGTATAGTAAACTCCAGAACTGTCACTGGGGACGGTGGCCCTGTTGCTCATGTCTGTGATCCTAGTACTTAGAGAATCCTAGACCTTTGTGGCTGGCCTGGGTGACAGAGTGAGGCCCTGTCTCACTGTGACCCTCCCCCACCAGACACAAAAAAGAGAAATATTACAAAAGGAAAAAAAAAAAAACCAGCACAGCTTTTATTCAGAATGATAACCTACAGCTTACAAAGTCTTGTAGTCTTCCAATAAACCCTTGGCAGGGGATTCACCTGACAATGGTGCTTCTGTTCATTTCTCCTTAGAGCAGAATCTTCAGACGTTTGATTATTTTTGCCTTTGCTGTACCATATATCATTTCTTTATGCATGCTTTGTGTACATATCTTATAGCATGAATGCTGGTAAAATAATACTTGTTATTATTAAAGGAATAGAAAAACTAATATACTGGAGAGGTATGCTCAAATTGACTTTGTAGTTATGGTATACTCCGTATTATCCACATGGTATAAACCATTTCTACAACCCAGAAAAGTCATGGAAATTGTTGAATATAGTGTTACCAAATTAATGGGTTGTATATCTATTTGAGGGTAATTTTATCTAGTGTGTTTCTAAGTATTTGCTAAAAAAATTCCCTCCCCCAAAACGTTTGATTTTTAAAACAAGCAAAAATATTGTAGATTTTGATTGGACATACAGTACAATTAATCAATATTTTTATTCCATCTTTCTTAATCTGTTTCTCTGTCTCTGTCTCTCTCTCTGTCTCTCTCTCTCTCTCTCTTTTGCACACACACACATTCACATGCACACACATTTCATAGACAAAGCTGGGGAAGGAACTTGGACTAGATGTGGTACAGTCAGGACAGCCTCATAAGGATTTTTAGGGGTTCAGAGCATTCTAGAAGCACAGAGAGGCCTTGTCCAACCTTAGGAGACTTGAGAGAGGCATCAAAAAGAGAAAGAGAGCCAGGTGGTGGTGGCGTACGCCTTTAATCCCAGCACTCTGGATGCAGAGGCAGGCAGATCTCTGTCAGTTCAAGGCCAGCCTGGTCTACATAGTCCAGCACAGCCAGAGTTACAACAGAGAAACCCTGTCTTGAAAAATTAAAAAAAAAAAAAAAGAAAGAAAGAGAATTGTGTTCCTGTAAACACTGGTGGGATGTTTGGTGTCTTGGGAACATAGCATACAATTAGGTAAATATATTTCTGTAACATTGATTTCCAGCTAAAAAACAACTATGGCATTAGCAAATTCTAAGGAGTTTAATGCTTAATTTATATAAACTAAACTTCAGAATCACTTAGAAATAGGTAGCTAGATATTTATACAAAACTACGTCTTCACAGACATATTCTTTTGTTTTGAATAAAAATGTATTTGAAGGATTTAAAGCTGTCATTTTTTAGGACTGTATCTTCTCAAAGTCATACTGACAAACCTTCCTTCACAGCAGGCAAGAGCTCTGAGTTTTATTTATTTTGATGGATAAAATTTGAAGTTACTTTGAGAAACTTGAATTTAAAGGTAAGTTTTTTGGAGAGAAAAATATGAGTGAAATTCAAGTTTGTTTGTGAAAGATTAAATATAGTTTCCCTTTGTTTGGGAAGGAACGCACCATTTGATTTTTTCTAGAGAATTCTGTGAGGGACAAGAAGCGGGGGGAGTCCAGGAAAGAGGCCATGATGAGTGTTTCCTCCCTCTCCATCATGTCGGCATGCAGCTCAGTAACGAGTCCAAGAGGCTGCTGCCTGGTGTCAGCCTCGGGAAGATGACAAAGGAGAGAGACAGGTACCCACTGGAATGGCGGCATGGTACAGTTCTCAAAACTCCCCGTTGTTGCATTTGATGTTTGAGCTAAGCTACATCAAACGGGTCCTCCTCAGGACAGCAGAGCTCATCAGAGAGATGGTTAAATTATGCTGCGTTTCCCTGTAAGTCATTAAAAACTTTCTATAAACTTCATCATAAGAAAAGAAACTTGCAAGAAAATAAAAATATCACATGGCAAAAAATCCCCCCCACACATTAAATATAATTGTTAGTGAGATGTCCAGGTTGATGATTAGGAATAAGCAACCACAGAGTCTGTGTTTGGTGCTATTTATATATGGTTATTTTCCTTTGAATTATTGAAATTACTGTCTGGTACAAGTTTCTCTTGGTAACTGGGGCTCCTTTTGCCCTAAAACAAGGAGAATGTACTTGGTGCTGTGCTCCTGTAATCTCAATAAAGTGCCCAGCTTTTGCCAATGGCAATCAAAACACAGTTCCTTAAGGAAAGATGGCAGTAACTCATATTTCACTAACTTGTGGATCCAACAGATATCTCTATGACGTTTTCAGACATTTCCCCCAGGATAATTGATATGGGTAAGATGAAAGAGCTAAGCTCCACCATGAAGGGACAGTGTCCTATCCTGACTTATTTGTAACTCAGCTGTGGCACAGACAGGGATGTCTTAATAACATAGGAGAGAGAGTGTTTCAAGGAGGACACAGGGCATTAGAGACTATGTCATGATCCTGTTTCTGGCACTTGGTTATTCTCTTAACAGGTGCTCTCTCCTCTCTGATCCTTAGTTGGTCTGTTTGTTTTTTCTGTAGAGTAGGAAGCTGTAGTGCTTGTTGTGCAGGGCAGTTCTAGGACACCTGAGATGTTAAGAAGTATTTACAGTATTATATTTTCACTTTTCCTTTGTCTCATCAGGAAATGTATACAGCAGGATTCCGCTGCTCCTACTTAACAGTTCTCCTTTGACAGGGTAAATATGACTTTACCGTCTCATGGATCTGTCTCTTTCAGTTGAGATGAAAAGCCAGTCATTAGTACCAACTAGTGCTTTAGTAAACCTTGTATCATTTCACCTTATTTATATCAGTGAACTGGGAAGAGAAGGTACTCCTTACAGGATATAACATCTAGCAGTTTCAACTATAAATTTAAATTTTCTTGAAAACTCTAAAGCATTGGCATTCTTTATAACTAGATATGTAGAGACTAATGAGCTGTGAGACCCTGTGCATGCCTTCCAGGAACAGGCCAAGGGTATTCCCATGAAGGTGTGTTCTGCCATTGTGCTGCATTGTCAGAGAAATCGAGAAATTCTGCCAATGAGTGTGCTTTCCTCTATTCGGGTTCGTGCTTGAGTTTGCAGTGGACACCAGAGACTGTCTTGTTGAAGTATAATTGTACATTAGTTATCTTGTCAATTAAATAAGCTTGGTTACTTCATCCACCCAAGTCAGCATAGGAATGCTCAATGGTATACCACGTGTTTTAGGTATCATATGGAGAATGGCAGTGCGCGTGGAGGGCAAGTACTACAGAGAGCTCTTTCCTTTGAAATGTATTTTTAAAATATTTTACTTTATTTGTGTGTGTGTGTGTGTGTGTGTGTGTGTGTGTGTGTGTGTGTGTGTTTGTATGCACACGTTTATGTAGATGCTGGTAGAGGGCAGCAGAGGGCATCAGAGATCTGTTGGAAATGGAGTTACAGCAGTTGTGTGCCACTGGTGTTAGGAACTGAACTCAGGTCCTCTGGAAGAGCAGAAAGTGCTCTGAACCACCGAGTCATCTCTCCAGTCTTTGATAATCTGCTATTTTAGGAATTTTGTGGTTACAGCATTTAAAGGACAACTGCTATACAATAGAAGCATGATAAATGGAAAACATCTTTTGTTCCGCAGGTGGGACTTAAGTTACTATAATTATAATTGGTGTATAAGTGGATGCAATTATATTACAGGCAAATTCACTTCAGAGGTGCTGTGAAGTGCTTACTAAAAGTATCACTTAGAGAGGGAAGAGTTTAAGGTAAAATGCAGCTTCGAGTTAGCCTCCAAAATGGAAATTGAGTAGAGAAAATTAGAATATAGAAGAAAGTGTGATTTTTTTTCCCCCTTATTACTGAGGAGTAAGAGCAACTGAAAAGGGTTGGGAAGAAGGAAAGCGTCAGGACAGAAAGGCATGATGCATGCATCCTGCCATTCATGCAGGCAGGGCCAACTCCACAGCAGGGCGCCCCATGCAGGCTGCGTGGGGAATTACAGCTGCTGGGCTCCCCTGCCCGTGCTATAGCTAGTTGGAGAAGAGTGGCTGGGAGTGTCCCCAAAGACGATCTGTGGGTCTCAGTCTGCGAATACACGCTTTCTTGGCGGCTGATCTGATTTCTTTATGTGACAATGTCTCTGTCCATGATGTCCCATCCGCCGCGGGGACAGAGCTCCGTTGCTCTCCTGGGAAGACGACGCTGCCAGGCGTCTCCTCCTCCTTTTCCGGCAGCAGAGAGAACTGTGTCCCAAGGAGCACATCCCTTGAAATCATGAAGCCTTGGTTAGAACAGGATTCAGTCCCAAAGCTGTCACCCCACGTGGCCTCTTCTGTGTGGGGCGCAAAGCAAATCAGCTGTTTGGAAATGTTCTTACAGAAAAGGATAAACATCCACTGGAGAAGAGCCGCAGTGAATTTGGGAGTAAGTCCTGACCCGCTCTTTTTGCCCTCAGGAGCCGACGTGTTTGCACGTGATGCAGCCTTGTTGTTATTGACACATCTTAGCTGCATTGACACATCCACCGCCCATTCTGGGTGTTCAGAGTGAACTCTGTATAATCCTCTCCAGATCCATTCGCTTTGCTGAAAATGACGGGACCACATTCTTCTTTACTGCTGAACCAAACTCCAGGGTGAATTATACGGCAGATTTTCTTTACCCATTCATCGGTACGTGGGCACCTGGGCTGGTTCCATACCCTTCTTGTTTTGAATAGCGACATCATAAACATGGGCGCACAGGTATCTCCTTGTACACTGATAAAATATACGTTGGAATAGATCCAGGTTCATGACATCTGGGCCGTAGCTCTGTCTTCAGACATCTGAGGAACCTCGGCAGCGCTCTCCACAGGGCTGTACACACTTGGGTTCTCTGGTCCTTCTTCAGACCTTTCCCAGCATTTAAAGCATCTGTGATAATAGTTACTGCCGCTGGAAGGAGAGGATAGTTCGTTGTGGTTCCGATTCCCCCTTTTTAGGTGGCTAACGAACGACAGTGATCATCTTCTAATTTTTGTGCCATTTGTATTTCTTCACCTGAGAAGTGTCACCCAGGCCTTCTATCCATTTTTAAGTGGGGTCAACATTGTTGTTTTTCTTTCTTAATCCTCCGCATGCTCTAGGTGTTATTCCTCTGTCAGAGGAGCACTCACCAAAAATTCCCTTCACCCTTAGGATGTCTCTTCATTCTGTCCACTGTTTGCTCTGCTGAACAGAAGCCTTCTTGCTTAATGTAATCCCCTTAGCCAGTCAGTGCTTTTGTTTGCCGTGATTTGGGGGATCCTATCTAGAAAGCCATTGCCTGTGTCTCATGTTTCCTGCTAATGGTTTCAGTGCCTGCGTTTCTGCCTTTAATCCATTTGAGTTGATTTCTGTATAGGGTGAGAAACGGAAATCAGAGTTCATCCCTCTGCTTGTGGGTGTCAGGTTTCCGCATCATATATTGAAGAGCTCTTCTCTTCCAGTGTATGCTCTGACACTTCTGTTGAGAATCCAGTACCTGAGATATGACTTCATTAGTCTGTGGCCTTGGCCTCTGTGTCTGCTTGTATTCCAGTATTATGAAGGTGTGGCTCCTGCGTCTCTGTTGCATGTTTTGAAATCAGAAATTATACACCTCCAGCATTGTCCTGTTTGTCCAGGGTTGCTCTGTTGTTTGGGCTCTAGCACACTTCCATCTGTGTCTTGGGAACATAGGCCCTACTTCTGTGAAGACTGTCTAGGTTTGATGAGGTTTGCCCTGAATCTGTATCACTTTGCTAAAGTGAACATTTAAAAAAGATGAGTTTCAACGCCATGGGCATGGGAGATCTTCCCAGCCCTCTGTGTCTTCTTCAGTTTTCTTCGTTGGTACTTTGTCTTTTTCAGTGCATGAGTCTTTCACTCCTGGGCAAGCTGTGGCCTTGTTGACATGTTTATGCTTCAGGGTTTTCTCCAGAAGTAGGTTAGCATAATGAATCTGAAAGAAAAAGTGAAGACAGAGAGGGGCTTATTGTCACATCCAAAGAAATAGCTGTCGAGGAGCCTGGCAAGTGGTGTTCACACGAGAGAGAGGTGCTTGAGGGGTTCTTGCCACTCTGACATCTTAGGGTCTGGTGCTGGGGGAAGAGAGAAAATGGGGAAGAGGGAAGGAAGAGCTCTTCATTGTAACCGGAGGGTAGAAGGTTGGAGAGAACTGCGCTGGTTAGCCTGGTACACCTGAGGGCAGCCAGGGTGCTGACCCAGAAGGCAGGCAAGCATGCTCTCTATCTCTAGGATTTATTTTATTTTCTGTTGCTTCAGTATTGATACAAATGTGTATATTTTCATTCCTAAATGGTTATTTCCTCTTCTCTATTATTATATAAATACTCACGTATTCAGAACTGGGTGTTCCTTAAAGGAATGTCTCCCATAAATAGATGGCATGTCACATTATAATGCTATCATTATACTTTACTCTGAATTTATTTGCCTTAATAAACCACATGAGCATTTAATTCACTATTTACTATACAAAATGCCAAATTTCATTTTCCATTAGATAAAATATTAAAATTGAGGGCACTCAGTAAAGTGCAGAATATGGCAACCTAGTCTTAAAAAGATGCCTCCTTTGGGTTCAATGTACTTACTGCTGGCTACTTTGTATTTGTTTGTCTCTAGATACTCAACTGCTTTGACAGCTGTATGCACAAGTGAGTTCTGCAGGGTTCTTTTTAAATTAAAGCTCCCAGGTGCTGGCTCCTGCAAATTGGAACAACAAGTTCACTTCAGAATTAAACTCTTCTGCCCAGGCATGTTAATCTGATTTTTTTTTTTCTGAAATAAAAGCAGGCACCATATTAGGGTACTAAATTGAGTCCAAACTCTCAATTTCCTGTGCATGCACATCTTGTGAAAATGTCTTGAAGTCCATTATCTTCTCACACCATATACTGTGACAGTCACAACGGAAGACAAGTGTGACTTTCCCTCCAGGGAGCCCTGCAGGGATGAGTCAGCAGAGCCCTTTAGGAGCCCTCCATCTTCGCAAGCACCCTGTGGGTAGCCACTGCATGGGCACTCAGGACTAGGGTGCCAGGCAGGATGGAGCAGAATGGTGTTGGGTAGAGAACAGTTAGGGGGATCAGCCCAGCCTGGAATAGGAGATTTACTTAGAGATATGAGGTAGATACCCTGGTTAAGTTAGTAGTTATTTAGCCTTGAGAGGCAGAGAGAGAGAAATCATCCCAGACATCTTTCTCTTACCTTCTAATCTTCAGCACATAGGAAGTGGAAGCTACACTTGCTCCGGCCTAAGCACCTTCCCACACAGAGCCGGCTTTTCTGTGGAGAGTGGTCAAAAAGCCCCACTCATGGCCTGTAGGGACTGTGTGTGATATGGGTTCATGACTCATGCCTCGGTAAGACCTTTGTAATGGTGGAGGCCAGCTCTCCTCGGAGCTTGCCTAGCTAATGGCACTCAAACTCAGCATTTAACAACACCCCATGTTCAAGCAATGTTTAGACCAAATACAGTTAGAGACATGCAGGCCCCCAGGAGAAATGAGGAAGACATCTGTTGTCAGCCATGGAAAGTGCTAAGGGAGCACAGGGCCACACATTATTTAAATTGTTCAGATCCATGTCTTGCCAGGTGTTTCCAAATACGCATCCTCTTGTAACTCTCACCAAATTGCTCAGTGTTGGTTGCATGTGACCCTGAACAGACTACTGGACACCGAGTCTCCAGTCAAGTCTTATTGGCAGCATTTTTGAGGAACCATATTCAGACAGACCTCGAATGTTCTGCCAAAGGCTTCTTCAGGTGCAAGCTGTGGACGCAAGCTAAGACTCCTGCAGAGCTGTGGTTTTTACATAAGGAACCGAGAAGACCTTTCTCCTCTGCATGCTCTTTCTTCTCACAACCCAGCTTACTCTCGATTCCCAGTTCTTAAGCATGCCAGGTAGAATGAAGGCTGTTTGCATCTTCTTGTACCCAGGCCTCACCAGCCTTATTGTCCTGTACGAACAGGGCTAATTATAGTAGACAAAGCTTCAGCAATCATGCTTTAAAATAAACTTGGTTAATTGAGGGAGGGTGGGGCTTTTGCCTGTGCTGTTTGTTGTTGGTGCAAACATCCAAGGGCCTAGCCATTTCAGCCTTTAGGGACCCACCTCATTACAAACATATTAAGCTTCCCATTCACTAGTCTCCACTCACTTGAACATGGTTTTCTGTTTTATAATTATTTCGCCACCTCCCCTGATGATCTTGTATAAGACGAGTGTTCTAAGACCCAGGAAGAACCAGGGGCAAGAAGTGCTGTGGCAACTGGAATGGGCAACCACTTAAAACAGTCTGAGTTTGCGTCTGTGCCTGTCTCCTCTCAAACGGCTGCATCTCCTCTGTCTTTCTGTAAAGTGGGAGGAAAGGGAAGAAAGGCAACCAAGGACGAGCTGCCTGTTTCTCTCCCCTGTGTCCTGGGAGCTGCTCCTCCGACATGCCAGGTGGGGAAGTGAATAAATCTTACCAACATGATAGGTCATTGCTGACTCTGTCCAGGAGTGTGGACATGCAAGCTATCCTCTCCCTCCCATCTTGCCCAACCAGCTGTAATTAGAAATTACACATCGGCTTAAGCCTTCATAGTTGAAGTGTTAATACTTGGAAAATGCCAACTTCCTAAAGCTAGATTACCTCTCATCATACTGAGTCTTAGGAAACTTGAGTCTCATCCTCTCAGGCTCCCAAATCCTGTCATCTTACTCACCATGGTGAGAGCTCCACTATGACACCAGAGGGCTGAGCACCCTACTGTGAAACTGATGGCTCCTTCTGTGGTGTTCCCTGGGAGCAGTTAGATGCCAGGGATCCTTGCTCACAGCATGGGGCAATAGGAACCATTTGGATGCTGGCCCCGTGCCTGTATGTGTAGCCTCAGAACTCTACATAATGTGGCTCCTTAGAGTCTATGAGTGTGCTCTAAGAGGTTGACCTACACTCTGAGAAATTCTGCCAGTGCCAGGAGAACCATGAAGGGCCCTCAAAAGATGAGCATCTTCTGGGGAGAAACCAGGAGAGCTGCTGTGGTACCAAGCAGTCCTCTGGAATGTCTGGTCTTTTTAAATGGTAGTTTGGCTGTCTCTAATTATCTGTAATTTGAATGTTCTTTCACTGTCCTTACAAAATCAGAATACTTAAGTAGCCTACAACCATACAGATCTGAATCTGAGTGGAAACTGACAC
This sequence comes from Cricetomys ansorgei, assembly GCA_026225945.1. Classification (NCBI taxonomy): domain Eukaryota; kingdom Metazoa; phylum Chordata; class Mammalia; order Rodentia; family Nesomyidae; genus Cricetomys; species Cricetomys ansorgei. The sequence goes on from JAMJFZ010000189.1 coordinate 5,747,208, forward strand.
AAGACACAAGAGCAGGCATGTGTTAAATTCATGGACATTCAGGAAAATGGCAAGAACAAGATTAGAGACCTGCTGTCCTCTTGGAATGTGTGTTCAGACCACCAGTGTCACTGTAGAAGATGTACAGCATCTGTCCTGGTTCTTGCCCAGAAGATGCACATGGTCTCTGTGTATCCTTCCAAGATCTGGCTTCTTTCTGCCTGCTTTGGATTCTCTCTACCACCCTCAACTCATGTCTCTTCCTCCTCCCCTCTTTCTGTCCATGTCTTGGTCTCTGTATTTACTTTGCTGTCTCATATGCTTAAATATTCAACTCTTCCAAGAGAGTTCTAACTGTGCACTAATATCCCTCCATGGAGGACTATGGTAGGCAGGATCTTCACTGGTAACTTCGTCTCATTTGTTGTGAAAATAAGAACAGGGTCACATTTACTGACACATGCGGCAGGAATACACAGGTGGATTTGTTGAAGGGTGTGGAACACGAAGGTGGCCAGACTGTGGCTCTTTCTAATTTAGTTTCTCTTTTTTCATTTTGAAATTCAGCATTGCCTTTTATTATTAAGTATATTCTAGGATGAGTAAAGTATCTAGGAGAAATGAAATAAAATACTGCTTTTAATTCAGAGATACTGTGTTTTTAATAGACAGAATTTTATATTGATTGTCCCTGAAGCCTAAGAGCAGAAGAATGAGTGAGACAGAATTGGTCCATTCTAACATGTGCTCTGAGATGGGATTGGTCCACTCTAACATGTGTTCTGAGACGGGATTGGTCTGCTCTAACATGTGCTCTGCTCACCACAGTGGGACGAAGAGCATCAGTGAACCCTCTCGAGGAGGAAGATGCTTCCTTGGATTTGGAAAGTCAGATGCCCAGTCATGCAGGGAGAAGATGGGGAGGGTTCACACTGTATTTCATAGGCTGGACATGAACTACAGAACTATGCACAGTTCTATAAAAGTAGATTTACATGGGTTTATTTTTATGCCAATATATATGTGCAGAGAGTGTGTAGTTTTCATCAGATATGCAAAATTATTCTTGTGGGAAAAATTTTCATACCCATTAGTTGCTTTTGTGTGTTGTGACCAAGATATCTGATGAAAAGAAACAGCGTGAGGCGAGAGAGATCCTATTTTGGCCCAGTTTTCAGACAGATTTCGGTGGATCACGACAGGGCAGGCAATGCAAGATGACGGGCTGTGGCCGAGGGTGTGACATCGTGGCTGGGGCAGAACATTAGAGACGGACTCAGGGGCTGGTACAGCACTTAGATGCCCACCTATAGAGTGTTTCTTGCGCTAGGTCGTATCCGGCCTCCCAAAGGTTCCGCAGCCCCAGAAAAGAGAGCACCAGCTGGGGAATCAACACGTGAAACAGGAGCCTGCTGGGAACATTTCAGAGTAAAGCCATGAGAGGAAGACTTTTAAAGCTTCATTCCTTGGGTTTTGGTTCCTTTGTTTAAAACACATGCACCTGTGATGGGAGGGTAGAGCACTAGAAACAGATCAGTCTGTTGTGTTGCAAGCCCTTTGCACATACACCTTCTTACCAGGAGATGTGATCATTCCTCTGAACAGAGAAGCAACACGTTCATTAAACCCTGCCAGTGTGCCAGGTGGATCTTCTGACCCTACACACTCATCGTCCAGATGTGATTCTGAGTTTCTGCCGTGTAAGCATGACCCTGCTTCAAGCCTTTTCACCTCATTATCACAATTAGGTAGTGATTTTTTTTTTCAGGTCATGATGAAGTATTATTTCCACTGGCACCAGAATTCGAAGGCACCTAACACAGGTGCTAAAGCTCTGTAAGGGCTGCAAGGAGGCCCAGTGAGCAAGGCTGGCTCCATGCACATGCTGGAAGGGAAGAACTGACTCTAATATTTCGTCCTGGGCTGGCAAGCTGGCTCAGTGGGCACCTGCCTCTGCCCACCTGGTATAAGGACAGAACTGACTCTCAACACGTTCTGGCCTGCTAAATGGCGCAGCACTTAAGAGCAATAGTTGCTCTTTCAGAGCATCCAAATTCAGCTCACAGATCCACATGGTGACTCATAACTAACCATTCTTCCAGTTCCAAAGATATGACCCCTTCTTCTGACCTCTGTGGACAACAGTCATTTACATGGTACATATACATGCATCCTGGTAAAACACTCATACACATAAAATAAATAAATCTTTTAAAAAACCCTCTATAACACTTTATATAAAGGAAGTTCTTTAGGTGTTTTATATTGAGCTTCTCACTACATTTTAGTTTCTTCAAATTCCATAAAAAATTGTTAATGCACTAAAAAAGGCACATACATTTTAGCTTCTCAAAAATAGTGCAAAACAAAAACAACCAATTCCCAATAACGGGAAAGAAAATGTTTGAGATGTTGGGTAATGGTGTGGTTAGGAATTCCAAACATAAGTGGATAAGTACTATGTATTCACACACATGACAGAATACAAATTGTCTCAGAACTGTAGGGTTTTTTTTAACAGATACAGGGACTTAGTAGTGTGTACTAGGAAATAAGTTATAGTTTTTTAAGATATTAAATTCACCTTTACCTCATCAAAATTTTTCAAAAAGGGACCTGAGCTTTCAGTGAAACTGGATTATTAATGGAAGATCAGTGCAGGTGTTGTGTGGCTGGTTGCACAGGCGTAATCTTCGTCACCGATATTTACAAAACACATCGTCCTAGTTACTGAAGCCTTGGTGGCTGTCACTAGGTAAATGTACTTCCTCTCGTCTGGTTTCATCTCTCAAAAATATCTGCCAGTCATGTCTAGTAGTAGATAAAAGAACTAACCTAAAAAATAATCCGCAGAAAAGAGAGAAACGTCCTATTGCAGTGCATTGGTCACGAATTATTGCCTACTTCTCATCTGACTATCAGCCAAATAAGCAAAATTAACACATCTATAGAAACCCTGTTTTAACTCTCTCAGCCATTTGCTCAGCTCAAAAATCTCAATTCTTTTGCAAACGATTCTTTAAAATTGGTGAAGAAAAATCATGAGCTTTGGTGTCAGACGGATCAGATTTTAAACTCCCTTTAAAGCCCCTTTGAATGTGACTTCAGTTCTTACAGAATGGAGATAATAATATCTGCCTCCCGGGGCTGTGGTAAGAATAAAAGGTGCAGCATATGCACGTCTTCTCAGCCCGATGCGTGGCGCACAGTGGGCACTCAATAAAGAAGAGTGCCTAGAGTGTACAGGGGCGGGCTTCTAGGGTGTTTACTGAGGCCTCTGGGCTAGAGGCCTGCATGTAAATGGGCAATTAAGAAATAATGAACTGCTTGCAGAATCAAAGCCACTTGGCACTGACTCCAGCCAAATCTTTAGCCAAAGATTTTCACTGGCCACAAAAAGCTATGAATTTGTCAGCCTTATTTTCTTTTACAGCTACACAAGGTCAGTGTAGGATAAAAACAAAACACCAAAAAAAAAAGCTAGACAAGTTGAAGATGCCAGTATGCCCTTCAGGAAGGTGGCTAGAAGAATGGACACCTTCCAGAATTCTCCCCAGCTTCTAAAGCCCAGACAGAGGGTATCTGACCACCATAATAAAAAGTCACATCAAGAAAACGCTAGAGCAAAATAATGCACCACAGCTTCTCAATTTCTTCATAACATGTTCTTTTTTAAATGCAGAACCTCAGAAGCTATGGAGCTGCCATTTTGAGGAGGAGAAAAAATGAATGTTACAAGGGAAGAGTAAACTAACACCTTGCTAAGGCGTAGGTAACCTGCTTGTTAGCAGCATGGAGCTGAAAACCAGGTCAGAGCAAAGAATATAGTTAGATGCCGGGGACAAGGCAGAGGGGCTAAAATGTGTGCTGCTCTGTCTGAGAACAAGTTAGGTTCCCAGCACCCACTTCAGGAGGTTCATAACTACCTATAACTCTGGCTCCAGGGGATCTGAAGCCCTCTTCTGTACCCTATGGGCACCAACACATGCGCACACGCACACACACACACACACACACACACACACACATACACACACAGCAGAAATGATGAACAGAAAGACTTCTGGATTGTTCAGTACATTGTGTCCAGCATATCCAGGCTCAGTGCTCTCTGTGGAGATCAGTCACAGGCTCTGTAAGAGAAGAGCCTATTTCACGTTACTGTGACATACAGGCAAGTTGGCCTAAAAATTCAACTCTCCAGTTGTCATTCCTGAAAGGTAATTTCCACTACTGGTCTATTTGAGGTGGCCTATTAAATATGGTCAGGTTATATATCCATTGGGTATCATTCCTTGGAATAAATACAACTTTTTAACCCAGTGAATAAAATTTTAATTTGGTTGTCTTTGTTAAATGATGAACCAGATAGTGATTAGCATTTTTGAATTTACAATAGTTTTATTGCCCACACAAGTTATTTAAAAAAAAAAAAAAGTCTACAGGATTATGCAGTGGAATTCATAGTTGATGTTTATGGGTGAGTTTATAGTGCTGATAACTTTTAATCATGCAGAAAATTTGCCTACATAAAATGGTGTGTCATACAACCAGGATGGTTTTGTTTGTTTGGTTGCATTACCAACTTTTCTGTTTTTAAATCTGCATTTCAGTTTGTTCACTTGATCACACACATAATTCCGTGGGATTGCCAATTTAGACTAAATGCATCAACACAAGATCTTCATTTGTTTTCATTCTTTTTACACTTGGGATATTTTGGGTATTTTGGTTTACTTCGTGAAAACTTATCTTTTAAAATTGATTTTGGCCAAGAACTCAAATCTTCATTTGGTGATGAGGAATGTCCAGCTGGGGCTCTATCTCCTCCCATTATTTGATGACTTCATTTAGATAAAATTCATACTTGTAGATATTTTAGGAAGATTTCTCTAAATTAGGTCTCCATACAGTCCCTCAAATGGCTCCTAGTCATAGATGTCCCTTCCTTGCCACTTATTCCCCGCCCCTTCGTTTGATCCTCCAACTCTAGTCTGCCTGCCCTCATCCATCCATAACTATCCATTCTATTGCTAGTTTCTAGGGAAATCCATCCCTTCCACCTAATCTCTCACCCTGTACCTAACCTCTGTGGTTCTACAGATTGTGCCTTGCTTATCAACGACTTAACAGCAAATATCCACATGTAAGTGAATACACACCATACTTGTCTTTCTGGGTCTGGGTTATCTCATTCAGGATGAGTTTTGTCTCCATTCATTTACCTGTGAATTCCATTGGAGAAAACAGATTTTCCTTTTCCCAGCAGGTATCAATTATAAATAAGTTTTTGCTCAGGGGGTAGGACTTTATGTCTACTTCCCCTCCTCAGTGCTCGGATGTCATTTATCTGCTCCTGTGCAGGTCATGTCATGCTGTCACAGTCTCTGTGAGTTCACATGTGCAGCACACTGTTGTGTCTAGATGACACTGTTTCCTGGGCGTTACCCACCACCACTGGCTCTTATAACCTTTCTTCCTCTTCTTCTGCATGGATTCCTGAGCCTTATGGGTAGGGGTTTGTTAAAGACATTCTGTTTAGGACTGAGTGCTCCAAAGTCCATGTTGCAGATTGTGCAGTTGTGGGTCTCTGTGTTAATTAGCACTTACTGCAAGAAGAAGCTTCTCTGACAAGAGTATAGCAATCTGTTATTAGGAGTATTTTATTGTTATATTTCTTCAGTAGGATAACTGTAATGGATCTTTTCCCTGGGGCCTATGGCCTTTCTAGTCTCATTTTCTTGGCCGTTGTAGCAGTGTCAGATGTGGGATCCATCTCATAGAGTGGGCCTTAAGTCCTACCGAAAGGTGGTTGGTTACTCCCATACTATTTATGCCACTAGTACACTAGTATATCTTGTAGCCAGGTAACTATTGTAGGTCACAGGGTTTGTGTCTGGATGATATTGATGATTTGATGACTACTTTTCTCCTCCAGTAACATGCCAAGTACCTTCTAGCACTATGAGTTCTAGTAGGACTGGAGCTTCTAGTTGGTTCCCAGCTCGATTCTCCATTTTTGATCACATAAGTAAGTCGTGTCTTTAGCAGTAGGACCTTACCATCAGGTTATGGAGAGCAACCAATAGCCTTGGCAATAGCTTGTGATGTTTGTGGTGTGTGTCCGTCGGTTTGGGGGTGGGGCGTCTATGAAACCTGTTTGGCCAAAGACACATCAAGATGTTGCCCATTCCTGACTAATTGGTGCATTGTCTCCCCCATTATATGGAAACTCCATTTGAAGTTAGCTTTTGAAGTGAAACTGAAAATAAGATATTAGAGAATGACTTGACCTAAGAGAAGTTAGCTTTGTTACTGGAGAGGTTATTACAAGGGGATTTGAGTTGCTATAAAAAATGAAGTAAATAGAAAACAAAAATCTATACAATTTGTGTGGTGCACTGGGTGCTGCGGTCAGCATAGTCATGCTACTGTGGAAGAAATAAAGATCACTTGACAGATGTTAGATGGTTTCCATGACAAGTCAGCTTGTGTATGGATCAACATTTGAGACCTCCCTTCCTCATGTCTGATGGATAGGAAACTGAGCCTGTGCTGCTGGCACCTCTGGGATCCCAGCTGAGTCATGACAGCCCTTCAAGAGTCACAGGGAGAAGTATAAAATAATTAAGAAAATAAAAACCTCCTTAACCTTTCATGTCTTCAAAGAGTTGTGTTTTAGACAGTCATAATAATTATAAGCCCTCATGGCAAGTGTCATGGGAATTCTTGGTATTCAGTAGTCATAGAGATCCATGGTTTCTGTGTCATCATTTAGGCTTACTGTCCACAACTCTGCTGGTAATTGCTCTAAAGAAAGTGTTTTAGGATTATCTAAGAAGTCCAGTTTTGCTCCCCACCTCCCACCCCACTGGCCTTATGTGAGCATGGACTCAATTACACTTTCTGGTGTGCAGATTCCCTGGTTCTATTCAGCCCTGCCCATAACTGCCATTTAGGGTGAAGGCTTTTTATTCTTTGGCTAATTCAATCTGAGTCCTGGAGCCCTGGAGTGTTTTGGCCTCCATACAATCTAATCTCAAATCTAGAACTGGAAGGCTTCATTCAGCCTTAGCCTCCGTACAATCTAGAACGTTTAAACCTCTGAGACTTACTGCTGACTGAGCTCATTCTGACTAGCTCCTTCTAAACTCACCCCAATCACATCCCTAAACAATGTTTGTCAGACATCTGTGGTATGAATTTCAGAACACATCAGTGAGAGCCAGATTCCATCCATGTTAAGACAATCCTTCAAAGGTCACGCCACAAGCAGTTTGAGCTTTCATGAAGTTCAGTCTATTCATCTCAACACCCGGAAGCTCCGTATTCACTGACTCGGAGAAGAGAGACTCATTTTGTTAGTGAAAGAGCACATTGCAGAACAATGGACATAATATATAGCATTTAAAAGTGGCAGAATACACACATACTCATTCGGGAAAACGTCTGTATGAGTGAGAGTGGTTTTTTTGCAATTGAGATGAGAAAATATAAGGTAGAATTTGGAGCCTGAACTTTTTATTTTATATTTTTAATGCTTGATTGTTTTCAGTAAGCATGGATTTATGATATTACTCTTAAAATATACAAAAATAAAAGTAATATGATATAAATATAAAATAACTGTGGAGATTTATAACTACCCTACCGTATTCTTGGGATACGGGTTCCAGAACCCTCAGGGGTGCTGTGCTCTGTGGATTCTCAAGTCTTTTATGGGAAATAAATGGTATTTACATATAACGTGCACTTCGTTCTGTTTGCTTAAATAATCACTAGGCTGTTTATTCTTTCTGGTGTAACATACAAGCTTTGTAGAGCTCTTGTATTTCTTAGTGGTCATGACAAGAGAAAACACGGGGACATGCTCATTCCCAGTGTGAATTCTTTTCTCCTAAATATTTTCAATTCATGAACATTTTCAGTCCATCAATTCATGGGATCAATGGCTGTAGAAGACCACATTTTCTGAAAACTCGGAAATGGAGACAGTTTTTAGCCAAAGGAAATCCTATTCCACATATTGGCAAAGAAAAGGGATTTATATTCTAAGAAACATCTGTAAGCTTTTGGCGTCTTAAGCCTCACCTGCCTGAGTGTGAACTATTAGATCAGATTCTGCTAATTGACAGCCAACTACTACCCACCTGCCTGCCTGGTCACCACACAAAACGTCTTCATGTCTGAAGTTGCTCATTTTGAAACTTCATCCTCTCCTGCATCCCCTCACCCCCACCACACCCCCAGCAATGTTGGTCACACAGCTATTTGTGGACTGAATTTCAGAACACATCAGAGAGGGCCCGATTTCTCGCATGTTAAGGTAATCCTTTAAAGGTTGCTCTGCAACCAGTGTGAGCTTTCAAGATAAGGCCCTGGGAGCAGTGCTTTCTTGTCTGAAGAGTATTTTGAGAGCCAGCTTTGATGTTTGAAGCTCCTTTTCTTTTGCTCTCCCACTTGCAAAGTTAGTGCTTTCTTAAAAAAAAATATTTTGGAACATTTATTGCTCATTTGTAGTCACAAGGAAGAAAGATTTGGAATTTCTTCTGTTTGAACATCACTGTTGAAGTGGTAAAGAAAGGTTTCCAGATTTTAAGAACCTAGGGCAACTCATACAAATTTGATTAAAAACTCTTTCCAATTGAAAGGTTAGTGTATGGAAATGGTAGGTAGACGTAGCTGTATTGTCTTGAAGAGTCCTGCTGCAAAACATTCATCATGGCTGCTTTTGATACATGTAACATCAGTTATGTGTATTGTTGCATGCAAATTCTGGAATGCCTGCATGAGGTGCTGTCAGGACTGGATTTGATTTTAGCATACCTCCAAGGCCCCATGTTAGCCTGATACTGTTTTAGCCTTCTGGCAGAAGACCCATGATTCTTGTGCTGCAGAGGAACTGGTATGCATGTGTGTATGTGCGTGTGTCTGGGCACGTGTGTGTGTGTGTGTGTGTGTGTGTGTGTGTGTGTATGTGGTGTGTGTGTGTATGTGGTATATGTGTATGTATGTGGTGTTTGTGTATGTATGTGGTGTGTGTGTGTGTGTGTATGTGGTATGTGTGTATGTATGTGGTGTGTGTGTATGTATGTGGTGTGTGTGTGTGTGTGTATGTGGTATATACAGGTGTGGTTTTGCCTCTGTGTGTGCCTGTGGAGACCAGGTCAGTGTTGGGTGTCTTTCCCAATAGCTTTTCCACCTTTTTTTTTTTTTTTTTGAGACAAGGTCTCTACTTGAGTATGAACTTACCATTTCAGCCAAGTAACTGGTCAGTGAGGTTCCAGGATCCACCTGTGTTCATTCCCAAACATTGGGGTTACAAAAACATGATGCAGTCAACTCTTCTATGGGTACTGATATATAAAGTCATGTCTCCATACATGCATAGCAGGTACTTTACCCATTGAGCAATCTCCTGGCCCCCATGCTTTAGACCTTCATGCACTTTGACACTTTGAGAGAGAGGCAATGCACCCTGATGTACTCAAAGTGGGTGTACACCCTAATTGAAGAATCCTGAACTGAGGAAGCTGCAGTTTCTCCATCGTGCAGTTAGTAAGCCTATTATTCTCCAAGGCTAGACCTGGTCTCAGATCAGGTTACCAGTTAGCAGGCAAACTATGAGATCAGATGGTAAGAAGAGGATAGGCCTTTTGTGGGATTTGCACATTCAACAAGATATATATGAGTAAAGAAAATAAATCCAAGAAGATATATCTTTCCTAGAAAATGTTATTTATATCATGATATCTATTAGTATGTAATTATATTGCTACATGCCTATGTCAATGAATCAAACTAATACCTCTTCCCCCAAACCAAAAACCAAGTCCACAGTTCTCCTCTCAACAGGAGAGTTTATTCTGGAACCAAATATGAGTGTCTATGGCCCAAGGATACAATTTCATGTTACCCCATGTCTTAGGGTTTCTATTGCTGTGATAAAACACCATGACCAAAGGCAACTTGGGGAAGAAAGGGTTAATTCGCCTTCCAGCTTGTGATTTATCATCCAGAGTGGCTGGTGTGGGATGGTGGTGGTGGTGGTGGTGGTGGTGATGGTGGTGGTGGGTTCAAGGCAGAAACCTGGAGACAGGAGCTGACGCAGAGGGCATGGTGGAATGCTGCTTACTGGTTTGCTCCTCATGGCTTGTCCAGCCTGCATTCCTTATACACCCCAGGACCACCTACTGAGGGGTAGCACCAACTGTTGTGGGACATGTCCTTCCACATCAACCACCTTTTCAGGAACACTTGGAACTTTTACGTTAAGAAAAGCTTCTTGGTTTAACTGATGAGTCATTAATGGTTCAAGTTCGCACCCCAACTGTGGTATAGTTGTTTACAACTTGGAATTGGAATGCTGATGCAGGTGGCTATAATTTGGTTGGATGCAGTTGTTCAGGCACCTGTAGCTTGTCTTCAGGATTGCGTGCCACATGGGTTTATGGGAACTTTTGGCTTAGGGCATAAAAGATCTGAAGGCCCGAGAGTCAGGGTGGGCGTTGGTTGGTGGTTCATTAGTTGGGTTGCTGTTGTTAGACAGTTAGTTTGTAAGAACAAAGGTTGGAGAGATTTGAGCTTAGGACAGCTAAAAAGAGGCTGAGAAGATTTCTATCCTTCTCCCTTTTTGTATTAAGGCCAATTGTAAAAGTGGTGAAGAATTCTATCTTCCTTTTCTCCTTCCCTAAATTGAGGGTAAAAGATTGTAGCATACTGCTATAACCACCAATCAAGAAAATGCCACAGGCTTAATCACCATCCAATGTGGTGGGGTGTGTGTGTCAGGAGGGCATTTCTAAGAAGTTTCTTCTTCCATATGACTCTTAACATGTCAAATTGCCATAAAACTGGCCAGGCGCCCCAAATACTCTGTTCCAATGTGGCAACAATTTCATCACATTTTTATGGTAACTGAACAAAGGAAAACATAAATGGAGATTCTTTTCAAACACATTGATGGATACTTTTGATGTATAAGTCTCAGCAAAGTAAAGAAATGGCTGCTGTCAGCTTCCTGTGGTTGTCTGGCTGGTGAATGGGATGCTGGGATGCCGGGGGTTTGTTTGTACGTTCAAGGACGTTGCATCACACACAAAAGTGGGCAATGAATATCTATATAGGGGCTGAGAGCAGTCAGGGTAGTCTGGGCCTACCATATTCCAATTCTTCACAGTCACTGAAGCTCTAATCAGTCAATCAGCCTGTAGAACATTTAATAAGGGTGTGACTCTCTTCTGGGAATATTAGTTCATACACATAGAATACATGGGTTTTCAGTAGCCTTTTAAATCTTTTGTTGTTTAACTCAAGACATAAAGTGAATTATGGCATTTCTATTGCTTGTTTCTTAAAAACATGAAAAACCCCATTTTGGAGCATGTAGCATCAACATGGAAAAAGCTGCTGTCATTTCCCTGATGTCTAGTTTGAATCATAATTTATTAATTATGGAAGAATAAAAGAATCTCCAAATAGACATATTTATTAGCTCCCAAGATAAGCTGCATTAAAATATAGCTAGCACCTTGAAGCTATATAGTTCATATAGAAAAATACAGTTTCTGTATGCAAGCAGGGCTGGTGGCAACTTAGAATTTCAATTTAAACAGGGAAACCATATCTGATGGAAACGCCCTAAGGGATTTGGGTAAAGGGTGAAGCTTCTTCTCAGTGGACTTCATCTCTGCAGGCACTGACAGCCGCAGGGGCTCTGGGCTGCAAGGGTTGCCAAGATCTACTCCAAGTTAGTAGAGACAAGCTTGGCAGAAAGAACAATCGGGCCAGAGGAAACCATCCTGAAAAGCATGTCTTCTGTGTTGGTGGGAGCTGGCTGACTTGTGCCTGCCTCCCGGAGCCCCTGTTCACAGCTGGAGCAAGGCATATGGATACCAACCTGCCTCTTCCTGCCACTCTTCCTCAGCATCTACTGTGTCACACAAGCTAATGTTGTTCATCTGAATAACAGTTTCCAATCCCAAGGGAAGAAAGGGGACACTGAGAAAAACTGAATTGTGAATAGAACTTCATTTTGAATTGTATTCAGTTTTAATTCAAGTAAGATGTACTACAGTTATTTTAGATTTTAAATAATACATATTGGATCACGAAGCTCCACATACCGCCATGCCTTATTTCCTTAAACGTGTGTACACATTAAAACATAGTGGGTTTATAGAATATTGTCTTACATGGTCTATACAGGCAACATCCAAAAGCTACAGAACACAGCTTTTAAAGAATGCTTTATGTCATAAGGCAAAATAGGGAAAGAAAACATTATTTGGATTTCATTTTTTTCATAAATGAAATTTAGACCTATTGAGCCAACTACTAAATTGACAAATAGAAGTTGAAGCTTCCTTTGGGAGCTTCCTTATGGAGCACGGTGAGATCTTCCGGGCCAGTGTTTGGAGCCTTTTCCTCTTAAGCATCTATCATGCGCTGTGAAAGAGAAGAGCGATCACTTGGTAAAATGTTGAGAGTTGCACAAACCCTGTTTTTCATAGTCTGTATAAGTGGTTTTGCTCTTATTCAGTGTGGAACTGTGCTACCAACTCGATTACTGACATGCCTTTCTTATGCCTCATGCTTTTTCGTCGGGATTGTTGTAATTTATGTTCTCCAAGATTAGCTCATCAGACAATTACTCACAGAGGTTGGAAGCCCATGGGCTCTGATATGATAGCCTTCTTGATTTCTTTTTTGTAAAAACTTATTCATAATTTGAACAGGATCTCCGACCTATGGATACCATGATTACAGTAAGAAATGAATAGCTAAAAGACCAGCATGAACCCCGCCCCCGAACTCTACCTGTCTGTAGGGATGTGCATGGACTACTATAGAGAAAGCCACAGATGTGTTTATTAAACAGACATTTACTTCATAATGCCCTGAAGTATGACAAGGTCAAGATCAGGTTGCTGGCCAACATGGCTCCTGGTGAAGGAGGCTACCTTCCTAGCTGGCATAGAAGCCTTCTGCCTCTGTCTTTACATAGTACAAATAACCCTTCTTTTTTGTTTCCAACTTTTAGATTAAAAATAAAAAGCACATTTAAAAACCACTAATCCTATCATGAGAAATCTACCCTCTTGACCACATCTAATTCTAATTATTTCTAAAAGGCCCAATATCAAACACCATCACACCGGAGGCTAGGGCTCCTACATAGGAATGTTGGGGACACAGCTTCATTTGTTACACATTAACCACTGGTTAGCTAGCCCAAGTACAAGGGCAGTTTGTGAGGCAAACTACAGTCATATCAAATGGAAGGCTACAACCTTTGGTCTCCAGTGACTAATGGCATTTCTTCTCGGTGGAGAAGACAGAAGATTTCCAATGGCATCAAAGACACTGGATGCGATTGCCACAGCTTCTGATGAGAATATTTTACTGAAGATAAAAGGCTCTTCTAAAATGCTGGGACTTTATTTTGTTTTTCCATTCCAATTTCACTGATGCTCAAAGCTATCAGAAATTTAATTTGAAAGCTCACGATCTGCATCATCTTTCAAAGCGGTCTCCTTTCCCTTCTCTGGGTTTTAATCAACTTGTCTCATCCAAAGCAGAGCTGCAGACCCTCTAATGAGCAGCATAGTTAGAGCCTCAGATGTGATGCAAGTCCATAGTCGAGAGAGAGGGTCAAGGAGCTTGGGCTTCTCAGGGCCAGGGCTTTCTTCTGGTCCTCACAGATTTTTGGCTCACAGCACCCCAACACATGTCTGTTTGGGGTTGAGAAGGAAGACATTTACCCTGATCTGAGCTTGTGACGTGCTCCATAGGAATTAGTAGAAACAATCAACATGAATTTTACAATCTTCTGAAGTTTGTCCTCCTTAGAAATCTGCTAGTTTCTTAGCATGTTCTCAGAGGATCCTGAACGATGAAATATGAGGGAACACTTGTAAATGAAACATGTTCTACGTGAACAGTGCATGGGAAAGTCAGAGGTCGTTAAGGGCCCCTCACTGAGGAGCCATGACAACCAGAGTCAGGGATCCAAATCATGGGAAAACAAATCACCTAAAAGGCAACTTATAAAATAAAGCATTTAACTGGGGGCTTGCTTACAGTTTTAGAGGGTGATCATCATGGCAGGCAGGCATGGCATTGACACAGTAGCTGAGAGCTTAAATCTGATCCACAAGTAGGTGTCAGAGAGAGAGAGAGAAAAGAGAGAGAGAGAGAGGGAGAGAAGGAGAGAGAGAGAGAGACAGACAGACAGACAGATAGGGGAGGTTGAGCCTGTATGGGTTTTGAAACCTCAAAGCCCAGTGACACACCTCCTGCAGTAAGGCCACACATCCTAATCCTTCCTAAACAATCCACTAACTGGGAAGCAGATATCCAAATGCATGAACCTATTGGGACCATTCTCACTCAAACCACCAAAAGCATATCTTAATAAGTGAGAAATTAACCAAAATTAACCAAGAATGGAAAATTATATAATATTTATTATATGACACTTGAGTAATAGAAATGAGACAATTTGAGATAATATTTTGAAGAAAAACACTTTGTAAGATATTGTTAAATGTGGTAAAAAAAAAAAAAACGACTCTTAAAAATGGGGTACAGTGAAATGACTTAGCAGCTAAAGGCACTTGCCACCAAGCCTGATGATCTGGATCCAATACCTGGGACCCACGTGCTGGAAGGAGAGAACTGACTCTGACTGCCACACACACCATCAAATTGAGCTCCTTCACCCCTGTACTCACAGAGACAAATAAGTACATGTGATTCTGAAAGGATTCTTACATTGCACTGTGTTCTTGATGTATTTGTTCTATAGGATATTGATGATTCGGATACAATTCATATTGATAGATAACCCAGATCAGTTGGTTTTCAACCTTGCAAATGCTATGACCCTTTAATTCAGTTCCTAATGTGGTGACCCCAGCCATAAAGTTATTTTAGCTGCTACCTCATAACTGTTATTTTGCTACTGTTTTGAATCATAATGTAAATATCTGATATGCAGATGGTCTTAGGCGACCCCGTGAAAGGCTCTTTCAAACCCCCAATGGGATTGTGACCCACGGGTTGAGAACAATTGCCATAGTCAGAGCACTGACGTCATAGTGGAGCAAGCTTGTCAAGCCCTTGGAAGTGTGGCTTTGCTTTGGATATTTCCAGTGCTGTTAATGGTCAGAAATCCACTGTGTAATGTCCAGTACCTCTTAATGTTTCTTGACCGTTCTGACCTCTTGACCATGGCTAGGTTCACAGCACATCAAGCGATGGCCCTCAACTTGTCTTAGGAAGTGGAGCTTTAGTTACCATTTGTAACCTGTATTTTATTTAAGGAGCTATACTTAGAACAAAGAGCAGAAGTATTGAACCCACGAAGATATCACCAGCCAAAAATCTCTTGTAGTAAGAATAATATTGATTGGAAGTCAAGTGCTTAGATTCTCTTTGAATCCGATCAGTGAGAATATGAAAATGGCTTGGCTTCCATTGGTATTAATTTTCAGCTCTATAAAACACATCTGCTAGATTAGGACTCTCAAGGGTCTTAACTATGCAAAACTGAGATCATAGAGCTAAAGGAATAGTGTAATTGTACCAGATCTTTTATATGTGTCTGACAAACTAAATCTAAGTACATTATTCAGTCAGTCAACTAACAAATATTTATTAAATGGTTTGTACCTACCTAGTAGGGTTGCTCTGTAATTAAATCACCATGAATTTGTGTCTGTATGGAGTAGACTTGTTAGAGAAATGGGGAACGCTGGCTCACTCCTCCGCACAGTGTACACAAATATGTGCTTTAAGGTATTTCTGATAGCAAACAGTACTTTGATGAAAATAATTGAAACAGTGATCTGTAGTGACGGGGCATGGGAGACACTTTTCAATATATCATGCTGCAGATTTAGGGGGTGCTTATGACCCACTTAGGCGTTTCAGTGATCCCTGGTATAACTATTTCACATTTGGTGAATCTCATCTTTATTATGAATACTGTAGTGGCTTGAATGAGAGACGCTCCCATAGGCTCACACATTTTAATACTCGCTTCCGCATCGGTGCAACTATCTGGAGAGAATTAGGAGGTGTGGCCTTCTTGGAGGATGTATCACTGGGAGTGGGCCTTGAGTTTTAAAAGCCCATGGCATTCCCAGTTATCGCTTTCTCTGCCTCATGCTTGTGAATGAGCTGTGAGCTCTCAGCTACTGCGTCAGCATCAGCATCGTGCCTGCCTGCTGCGTGCTCCCACCGTGATGGTCATGGACTCACCCTTCGGAAGTGTGAGCCTCCAAAGTAAATGGTTTGTTTGGTTGTTTGTTTTATAAATTGCTTTGGTCTTGGTGTTTTGTGGTGGCAATAGAAAAGTAACTAAGACAAGCACACAGTTGGCTTAAATGTAAAAACCCAAAACAAGCAAGGGACTGGAGAGATGGCTTAGTGGTTAAGAGCACTGGATGCTCTTTCAGAGAACCCAGATTTGGCTCCCAGCACCCATACAGCTTCTTTGACTGTCTGTAACTCCAGTTCCAGGGGTCTGGATCCCTTTTATGGGGTCTTTGTGTACCAGGCATAATGGATCATACTTACATCCATGTAGGCAAAACATTCATAGACGCAAAATAAACAGAAACAGATCTAATTTAAAAAAAACAAACAAAAAAAGATCTCTTAGGACCATGTACACATAAAATTATGTCACTTAGAAGTTCATAACAAGCTGGATATATGGTACATGTCTGTTATCAGTCCTACTAATTTAGAGGCTTGAGGCTGGAGGGCCATGCGTTCTAGACCAGGACAGCTCAGGCTACATAGAGAGACACGGTCTTAAAAAAGAAAAACATCATGACCAGAAATGCTTTAGCAGTTTCATTATTTTTTAAAAGGAGAAAACTGTTAAATAAGTGAATAATTTTGCCTTTCCTACAGTGAGAGAGCAAGCTGAGTGAGTCGGATTGTGGGCAGAATTGTGACCCTCCGGAAGTGGGGGAACAATGCCACAGGGCTTTCAGCGTGGCAGATGAAAAAAAAAAAAAAGACTCATAAAAAGATTCCAAGCCTTTAAAAAAAACTCCTATACTTTACTTTTTAGAGCAGTTTTAAGCTCGTGAGAAAATTGCCTAGGGGAGGGGGCAGATGGTTCTATGGCTAAAGTGCTGGTCACACAGGTGTGAGGACCCAGTCCAGATCCCCAGAGTCTGTGCAGGGGCCAGCTGGGCCTGGCAGCCTGCTCGTAATTCCTGCCTGGGAATATGGAGCTAGGAGACCCCAGAGCCAGCTGGCATGTGAGACGAGAGGCCTCATTCCGTTCTGAGGTTGATAGACAGACCAGTCTTTGAAAAGATGTTCCTGTAGAACGGGTTGCTCCTAGACTGTTGAGTTTAAAACTATTTGCTTCTTATTGGTATTAGTCCACGATCAGATTCACATTTCAGAAATTTCCTTCTGTAGCATGGTTCCTTCATTTTCTCGACAGTGCTTTTTGCCAAGCAGATGTTTTCCATTTCAGAGAAGTCCAACTTCTCAGTTCGTTCTTTGCTGGGATGTGCACTTGCCAGGGAGACTCCTAAGTCATCTGCCAAACCCAAGATCCCCAGCCCTTTGATGTGTTATCTTTCCTAAGTCAGCCACACACCATGACTTACGTTAGAGGTTAGACTTGTAGTTCTCTTTACTTGTTCCGGTGCCACTTACTAAACGACCACCTCCCTCCATTATAAATCTGTGTTATTTGGTGCTAACATGTGCTAGCATATCTTCCCTCCTCAGATGTGAAAATTGGTCAAGTGAAATATCCCATTTCTATGGATGTTTACAAATCTTATAAACAGGGGAACCACAGCCTAACCAGAAATAAGCCCAGCTCAAGTGGCCTGGGAGATTTCAGTTTCAGTCTGTGATTCTGACATCTGGGCCCGTGTGTCAATCATTCTACTGTCTAGTGTCATGAAGTGTGTGCTAGGTAAAGTCCTTATCTAATCCAGGCCTTAATTATTGGAAGTTATAGGTTATTTGTGTTTCCACTGGAGACTTTATTTTATTTTAATTAAATTTAGTTTAATATTAAAGCCATCTTTATTTGAAATTGTGAATACAAACACTAAATATATAACTTTTTTTGTAATTTTCAGTTCTTTTTATTGACAATTGCATACACACACACACACACACACACACACACACACACACACACAAACACACACTAACACACTCACACACTCTTGTGTTTTGACAAGATCCACTCCCCGAGTACCTTCTCCTCCAAACCTCCCCTACCTTACCAGCACTCCAGTGTCAACTCCATGTGCTCTTTTTAACAAAAGCCACTGATTCCACTTAGTGCTGTGCGGGGAGGAGGAGCCATCTGCAGGACCATGGGCCCCCTCTCCCTCCTATATCAGCCATCAGTTGCCAATGGCTCCTCAGATAAAGGGTGGCCTATCCCCCACCCGGGCCTCAGCCTTTCTGTCTATTTTTAATTCAGTAGTGCATGCTCAAAGATAGGCATGGAAGTGGTTGGATCTCAGTGTCATTTTGTTAGCAGTAGTTTTCCATGGTATCTTATTTGGAAGAAAATGTTAAATTAGATGTGATGGCCGTTGATGAACTTTCTGCCAGGTACCCATCTGTATTCTAGGCAGCAAAGCATCAGCTCTAGAGGCACAAGTTTGCTGTTGCCCAAAGGAATAGCAGGAAGCTAGATGATGTAGGCCATGATCTCAAATACTCTGGAGGTTGAGGCACGAGAATTTTAAGTTCAAGGCCAGCATGGGCAATTTAGTGAGCGCGTCCGTAAAACGTACAAAGAGCACAGAGGACAGAGCTTGGCAGTAGAGAACTAGGCGGTACATATGAGCCCTGACTTCAGTCCCGCTGTCATGAACAAATACTTAGAAGTCGCTACACTGAGAAGCAATCTGAATTAAACCACAATGTTATTATGTTGAAAAACTCAAGGAATGTGCCCAGCACCACGGCTTATGAACAGTGTTAGGTAATTGTTATGGTGGGTGCCGTATAAGAAAAATTTCTCACAGACAACCAAAAATAATAAAACTCAAAATGTTGTGGCTCAAATTACAGGACAATCCTAACTTTGTTCATCCCCAAGGGGGAATAAAAAAGATGGAAGCGATTTTAAATTAAGCATGCTGTGTCTAGCCCGCGGCTGTACGTCTAACCTACTGGAGTCTGAGTCGTGCCTCTCTGGTGCCAGCTCAGTTTGGAAGAACGCATGCACTTGTAAGACCCGAAAGCAGAGTAGGGGGAGGTTCATAATTGCTAGAATTATCCCGTCCCCTCCCAGTGCCCTTGACTGACGTTTCATTACTAAGCAAGTACTAATTTTGGAAGAGCAGTGGAAAAGAAAATAGGTATTTATGAGCCGAGAACGGTTTTCCCATCACCTGTCTCCACGGTTACCTAGTTACTACAGCCTTTCGGGGAGCACAGTACCCACTCCACCCTCCTGTGTAGCACCGCCCTCTGCAGCCCAATTGCCATCATCTTCAGCAGAGCATGGCTACTTGGAACATCGGTGTGTCTCCGGGCCGTTGACCTTCCCTCATAGAAGGAGCATGGGAGGACTTTGGGACCCTCGCTTCAGACTTCAGCCACCTCCTTCTGCCTGTCATGGTGGGCGGTATGGCACGTTCCCTTAATTACACATGCTGCGGGGTCTTGGGATGTGACAGAGCTTACAAGTGGAGAAGATCAGCTGAACATCCCATTTCACCTGACCACCCACGGGGAAGTGGCCATTCATGTTGGGCGCAATTTTACAGCAGTGTGACTGATTTAGGGTCACCCATTCTCCTATAAATAACCCCTCAACCATGCTTTGTAAGTAAGCCCAATAAACCCACTGGGCTTGGTGTGATCATATTTTGGTTTGTTACTGCGACCTGTTAGAAGGAGGTAGACATTTTTTACCTCTCCCAGAGAAAGAGTTTCCTCCACACCCCCATTACTGTTTCTAGAGTCTTCCCTCAGACTTTTCCATGAAAGCTCCTTGAGCTACAGTGACCCAGCCAGGCTCTTTCTTATTGTTACTATGCTCAGGACAGGTGTTTGGGACAGAGCTGGCACTCATCTGCTCTGTGGTGATGTGTGGAGAATGAGGTGAAGAGTTGGTGGGGCCGGCCTTCCTGCTCCAGGTCGGGGCAGACGCTGGTGGCCCCGCATTCTGTGTTCTGCCTCTTTTGCTTCTGCGCTTCCCTGCTCTGCACAGGCCTCTGATACCTGTGCACAGGAGACCTCACGTGAGGCTGTTTATGAAGTCCTGGTCTCCAACACGTCTGAATCCTGTTGTCATGATTACCAAGCTCTCTGACACCTGCTGCCATTTCTCTTTCATTTGTGTCTGCCAGTGGGGTGGTTAGAGGAAGTAGCACTTCAGAGTTAGCAGGGGGTGTCTCAAAAGCTTTTTGGGATACAACTTTGCCACTTAATGCTAAGCGTAGCTTAAACCTGTTAGACAAGCTGCCTCGATTTTCTCGTTTGTTTTTCTCCAGTAGGAGAAAACTCTAATAAATGAAGTTATCCTTGCAGCCTTTTCTGACCCGAAGAAAATGACATAAGATTCTAATTCTTGTTTAGATTCCCAATTCTTGTTCACTGCTAAAGCATCCATGAAGTCTTAACAAGGCTCCCACATCTTGGGATATTGCTCTTGAATGTTTCACACCTAAAAATCTAATCAGATATAGAGCCAGTCATGGTGGACACCTGTGGCACTAAGTGGTCAGTGTATCCACCATTTCAGACTGGCCATGGGCAGTGTATCATGGCTAATGAGGCACACTCTTCTGCCTACAGGAGTCACAGCGTGTGGAAAACCTATAAATGAAATGTAAGTAGTCTCCCACTCAGAGGCTCTGGAGCAAAGGCACAGTGTAGTTTGTGATAAAAGTTGGCTTTTGCAGCAGCTTCAAAGGACCAGAGAGGACGTGAGCAGTATGTCAAGTACCAGTGTCTACAACATTAGCATTGTGCACGTGGCGTGCCTTTAAAAACATATTTCCCTCGCTTTTGTGTAACTTGTAAAATAACTTCACTGGCCATTAATAGATTTTCTTAACTGCGAATACTTATGGATAGAGAAACACAGAGAGGAAGAAGGGGAAAGGAGGAGGAAGAGATGGAGGAGTAGGAGGGGGAAGAAACAGGTGGGAGAGGAGGAGGGCCTGGAGGAGGAGAAACACAGATACGCTATTTAATACTTTATTCTGGCATTGTTGATATAAAATAAACTATATAGATTTAAGGCCACAGTTTTACCTTCATCCAACCGTCTTTCCCTGCATCCCCACGGTCAAGATTGTGAACACACCCATCACTCATAAAGTTTTCTCAGATCTTGTGATTCTCTCTTAGATTTCCCACCACCCTACCTCCCAACTGCCCAGGCAGCTTCCTGCCACAACAGGCTACTTGGCTTCTTCTGGAGATGTGTGCTCACACACATGTATAAAATGCACTCTAGTGCACATTTCGGATGGATTCCTTCCTGCACTGTGATTCCATGACTCATCTGTGTTGCAGTGTCTCTCACTGGTGTTTCTTCTTTTCAGTTGCATAAACAAACCAAGATGCATGTGTTCTTCTATGAGTAGACATTTTGATGCTTTACAGGTCTTAGCTACTGTACATAAAGCTCCTACGGACAGACATGTGAAATAATCTTTGTATGGTCATGTGCTTTTTATTGTATTATAGAAATAGCTTATGAAATAGCCTGGTCATTAGGTCAGGTGTACATCTAAGTTTCAAAGAAATTGGCAAATTATTATCCACAGAGGTATCACAGAGGTCTGTTCACCCCATCAAGGTACATGGGCTTGCCGCTTAACAGTCTTGCCAGCGCATAGCCAGTGAGCCTGTCACTTCTGACCACTCTGACAGGTGCACAAGATAGACCCAGCTATGATGGACACACGTGGCAGTCGTCCGTCACCTCAGACTGGTCATGGGTAGTGGGCCATGGCTCATGGGGTACACTCCTGAGTTCTGCCACAGGATTCACAGCACAGGGAAAACCAAGAATTCAGTGTGATCTTTATTTTTTATTCTTTAATAGATAACAGTGCCGGACACCCCCTGTACTTCTCTATCACCGTGTTTTCTTTGCTGCGGTGTCTGTTCAAATCATTCATCCCCATTTCAGTGGGCCGTTTTCTCACTGCGGGGCTCAGCATATTAATCAGGTTCTTTGTAAGACACTTAGTTTTCAGATGTGTTGCCTAAGCTTGACTTTTCCTCATGTAAACAGTGTGTTTCATAAAGCAGAAAATTTAAAATAGAATGGATTTATAATTTTTCTTTCATGGTCACGCATTGGGAGTCATACCTAGAAAATGATTTCTTAGCCCGGGGCCATTGAGACATCACGCCATGTCCTAGAAGTTGCGTGACTTCAGGTCTTACCTTTACGATTGTGTCCGTTGTTAGAACTGCAGTGACAGGTATTTGACGTCTGGCACTTTACAGGAAATGTGCGCCAACCCCTTGTCTGTGTCGTGGGTTCACACCATGACTTACACACTTGGAATCTGTTTTCTTCTTTATTTGGCTTCTTCCTATGGAGACTGGCTCTAGTTTTAGGACTTCTCTTCTTGCCTGGGATGATTATTTTGAGTTTTCATCCAGGTCTTGTTAGCGTTGTCTGCCTCTTCAGGTTTAATTATCTCCTTGTTATCACTCCGACATATCTTGTGGATTATGATTTAATTTTCATTCTGTATTTTCAGATCTGTTGGTAATTCACTCTGCAATTGAGCTCCTGTCACAAATTCTTTCTAGTGTGATGTTTATCTCACCAATTGTAGTTTTCAACTCTAAAATCTGAGTTTTAGAAATACTTTCTGGGCATCAACGTACTCAGCAACTAAAGTTGTAAGAACTGAGTTAATGTCCGTATTAGTTACTTTTCTCATTGCTGTGACCTAATGCATGCCAGATGAAGCCTACTGGGGGATTTGCGTGGCTCACAGTCAGAGGAAGGCATGGCAGCCTGGTCTGTGACCCCAGCCAGGAAGCAGAGACGGGTGTGGTACTGCTCAAATAACTTCTCCTCTCCTCTTCTTATTCAGTCAGGGGACCACTGCCTAAGGGATGGTTCTGTCCATGTTCAAGGTGGGTCTTCCTTCTCAGTCCTCTCTTGGCCTTCACAGACACACCTGTACCCACTCATAGCCTAGATCAGTGGTTCTCAACCTTTCTAATGCTGAGACTGATGGCGATTATGGGAATACCTTTACAAATCAAGACTGACAATGCCTCCGCATATGTCTCCAATATAACGAAATTTTTTTTGCATATTATGGCATAAAGCATATTACCATTATTGGTATACCACACAATCCTACAGGACAAGCAGTTATAGAAAGATCTGATAGGATGTTAAAGGACATGCTTGAAAGACAAAATGGAATAACAAGGACTCTCAAGATAGACTACATAGTGCACTAATTTTAAATTTTCTGAATGAGACAGGAACAACAGTGGCTGAAAGACATTGGACCATCATAAAATCAGCAGAAATAAATCAATCCATATATTATAACTATGTATTAATATCTGAATGGAAAACAGGACAAGTTTTGCACTGGAGTAGGGGGTACACCCAAATTTCCAGTAGAAAATGAGAAGTTATAGGTATCATCAAAAATGATAAAGATTGGATATGAGAATTAATAGCTTAAATTTTTCATAACTTAAAACTTAATGTAAAAAAGAAGGAGGAAATGTAGAGGAACGCATGGAAGAAGTTTTTGTTATTTTGGTTTCTTTAAAAATGCAAAATGGCATTTGGATTAAGTTTGTGTTTTCACCCCAGCTGTGGTATAGTTGTTTATAAGTTGGGTTTGGAATGCTTGATGCAGGTGGCTAAGATTTGGTTGGGTGCAGGTATACTGGCACCTGTAGCTTGTTTTGGAGATTGTGTGCCACATGGGTTTATGGGAACTTTTGGCTTAGGGCATAAAAATTCTGAAGCCCTGAGAACTGGGGTGGGCGTTGGTTGGTGGTTCATTGGTTAGGTTGCTGTAGTTAGTGTGATATTTCCTAAAAGAACAACAGTTGGAGAGATTGAGTTTATAGACTGTGAGCTGAGACACTCATCTGACTCACTGTCAGCTGGTCCTCTTCAAGCTTAGGACAGCCTAAAAGAGGCTGTGAAGATTCTATCTTTCTCTCATTCTATATCAAGGCTGCTTGTAAAGACAGTGAAAATTTCTTTCTATCCTTCCTTTCTCCTTTCCTAAATAGTGGATAAACGATTATAGTGTATGCTGTATGTGTGTGTGTGTGTGTGTGTGTGTGTGTGTGTTTCAGAGCCATCACTCAGGATCCTAGATGCTGCTTTATTCAATCAAATTGACTATCATGATTCACCATCCTAAGGTCCTTTTCCAGTGTCAGCTCTACTTCGGTGCCTATTGATTGTTTTTCAAATGTTTGATTCAGATATTGCCGCTCAGACCTTGTTGAGTATTAGATATGTTCTTGTTCTTCTGAGTCTTCTTTAGCTTTGTTCAGGGCCACAGTGAACTTATTTGGGAACAGTCTGATCCTCTGGGTCAGGTGCAGCCTAAGGCTCTCCACCTGTGCTGCTGCACGTTATCCTGTCTGTATCCCAGACAGTGCCCCATGAAGCAGAAGATGGAGCCCACTCTCTGGTGGAATATGGCACCTCATTCAGGGGTGTGCATGGTATCCCAGCTTCTCAGGAGGCTCTTTCACCTCCTCTTTCACCTCCTCCGGCAGCTTGCTCATGTACAGCAGCCCATGGCCAGCACTGCTGAGCAAACCTCCATCGCTGTTCTGTCTCACCCTAGGAGTTCCTCCCATCAATCCTAAGTAGCTGCCTCCTTCCATCCTGGGCATGTTTCCACAGCTGTGGCAACCTTCAGGCTTCCCTGGCTTATCCCTCCTGTGTCCCTATCTGGCAACCACAAAAACAGTCTCCAGAAGTCACTTCAGGATTCACCCCATTCGTGGGCTCTACTGCTCTCGTCCATCCTGACCCCATCTCGCTCTGTGTGTTTATGTGTGCTGTGTCTTTCTCTTTTTCTCGGATCACCTTCTGTAATGCGTGATAGCCTATATTGTGGACATCATTGTTTCAAGTCTAATAATTGTAAAACTTCATACAGACTAAAACCTCTACTTAAAAGGTAAAATAGGCGATTTCATCAAGATAATGGGAAATTTCTTAGCCTGACTCTTTCTTAGAAGATGTTGTAGCACTAGAGAAAAAACTTAAGAAATAAAAATTAATTTACAGTTGACACATGTTTGACAGAATGTTGCAAAATGTTGCGTTTGCTACAAATGATACAATCTCTGCTTGAATGTTTAGATGTATCTATGAACGTTTTGCCTCACTTCCACCACAAAGTAAGATTCAATCAACTCAAGTTTAGTGTCTTTCACAGAGTATTCTCTGACTTCAACGAAACTGAGCCAGAAATCGATAACAGCAATGCCAACCAAATATTTGAAAATTAATAATACTTCTAAAAAAACAGAAAGAAAATTTCACAGAAAATAATATCAAAGAAGAAAGCCTAGGATTAGGCAGTATGAGGATTGAAATGGAGGAAGAAGTCTTCCACAGTGGAAGTTCATCTTTTAGTAATCTGGTGATCCTGGTCCTTCAAAGCAAATGTGTAGGCAGAGATTTTTGGTTTTCATTAGATAAGAACAGAAGCTGAAAAACTAAGAATCTAATATAAGATATCAGGAAAAAAAAAAACAACAAAATGAAATCCCACAAATAGAGTAAAAAGTGATAAAGTTAGAATCAGAGATTGACAAGCAAAGAGAAAAAAAAAATAATTTGTAGTTGTCACTTTAAAATAAAAAGAATATATAAAACGTCTCCTATAATTAACATAAGAAAAGCAAGTTCAAATAAACAGTATTAGGGGAAAAGTGCGTTTAAAATAGTTAAGAACTTAAAAAGATGTAAAAAGGATATAACTAATTTCATTCAGTATGTATGTTCACTTACTAAGAAATGTAACATCAAAATTTCACCAATACATTTTGATTACTTCATTTAAGATAATAAATATCTCATTTTAAGCATTCCCACAATGAACATCAGACATAAAACACTACTCTTTATAAAGAGAATGAGAGATAGTTTATTCTGAGCCACACCCGAGTGGCCATGGCCAAGATCACCATTTAGGATTTTTCTGACTGTCATATTTTACCATGGAAGTGGGCCACATGAGGGTTGCAATGTGCTTGCAATGCCTGTGGAGACTGGAAAAAGGTTTGGATCCCTGGGAGCTGGATTTGCAGAAGGCTATGAACTACCATGTGGTGCTGGGAACTGAACCCGGGTCCTCTGTTGGAGTAGCCAGTGTTCTTAACTTCTGTGCTGTCACTCCAGCCTGGTTACATGAGTCTTTATTAGTTATAGAACTAAAGAAAGTGTAAAATTAATGTATTTTCTAAGTGCATTGGCGAGAAGCATCATGTAAGCAGGCTACCCTGAAGTGTGACCCTCTCTCTCTGCTTTTGGGTTGGTAGAAGCTAATTAATACAGCCTAAGTTAATACATCCCAAAGGTTTTACCTGAACATAGAAAAAGTGTTAAGGTCTGGAATAAAAGTGTGTGATAAATGTCTGCTCAGGGTTCCAAAGATGGGCCAAGATCATTTTCACTCCTGGTCTTCAGCATCCCAGCTCTGTACACGCACTACGTTCTGAGAGTCAGTCAGTCTGAGAAATCTTCAACAAAATGTGACTTTTGTAGGGCCTCGACTTCACAGCATCGACATGGCTGCCAAACAGTCCAGGAACACACAGTTTCTGCCAAATAACTCCTCCAAAGAGGACATTTTCTCTCAGTACTGAAAAATAGATGTCTCTTCCAGTCAGCATTTTGATCACCTTAACTCCTAAAGTTAATAAGGTTAACAAAGAAAGGAAAACCACAGATTAATATTACTCAAGACTGTGGATGGAAAAGCTGCAAGATCAGAAGAGAAAATACATCTGTCGGCACATGTGTGAGTTTTATTCCCAACATGCTTGAGTGGACACACGAGAATCAGTGATCTGTCCACTGTATTTACAGAAAAGTAATAGTGTGATCTCAAAAGATGCCAAAAAAGAAATATAACTTGACACTCACTCACAGTTGAGAACTTACCAAATCATAATGGAAATAGCATATTCTAATTTTCAAAAAGGATTATTTTACAAAATATTGTAGGATACAGAACAAAATGTTCAGAGCGCCTTTAGACTGTGGCAAAATACAGTTGTGTCCAGCATGACTGATAATAAAGTGTAATAAAGGTTTAAAAAAAAGAAAGAGCAGAAGGCTGTCATAATCCGAAGGGAGGAAGGATGTAATACCCTGCAGCCACTACACAGCAAAGCAGAGAAGCCGTGCACATTCACAGGGAAATCTGCCGCCCCATGTAGCATAAAGGGACGGATGCCTTCCTTTATGCTAACAACACTGAAGTTCCACGCATCAGGGTATATTGAACTTTGTGATAAGCCAGCTAAAAGATTTATAAGGCGTTGTGAACAGCCTGACAAAATCCACTGGTGGCGGTTCAATAAACCCTCCTCGAGAAAGCTCTACCCACATTAAGTGCAATCAGTGCTTTTGTTAACATGGCGGGATGCATTCGAAGCCACAGTCTGCAATCAGCAAGCGACAGCTTCACCGCTCAGCACCTCTCCTCGGGGAAGGATGCGCACTGACTACCTTCATCAGTTTGTCTCCTCCCACTCACGGAAACACAGCAGTTTTCTTAATTTCTTTGCCGTGAAATACAGAAGTTCAGACCTTAGCCCCAGCAGCTCCTGTGCCAACATCAGCTGTGGTTCTCGAAATGACCAATACAGTTGCTAGGAAGACAAGGCGATGCGTTATGTTTCCCAGCACTCACCAGCTAGGCAGAAAGAGCTGGTAAATGAGGACGAAGCCTGTCGTATCCCGTATCCCGAGACGCCTAGCACAGCCTCCAGTGTCCAGGTCTGAGGAACTCCCAGGATCCTGCAGAGCTGCGTGTGCAGCAGTGCGTGGGCTTCATGAGAACTCCAGCGACAGTTTGGTTCTTGGGAAGATGTGTCATTTTTTCCCCCAACTTAGGTTTCTGTTTGAGACTCTAGCAGAATGGTCTGTACAAGGTGCTTACGATGACTCACTGAGACAAACGCAGCAGGCTTCCCGCCTCCTCCTCTTGTGTCTAAGCAGCTGCTCAAGGCAAAGCGAAGCAAATTCACGTGTGCGACCTCACAGCACTTAAACTCCCGCAGTCCCGCCTGGTCCCAGCCAAGCAGCAGGGAAGAGCAGTGCAACAGAGAGGGCTAGGAAGCCAGGATGCCATGGGACATGACCTTAGAAACCCCAAAGCTTTCAGAAGGAGTGTTCTAGGGGTGGGGATGCTTCGGAGACGTGGGAAAGTGTGGATCGTGCCTGAACACTCGTAGGGGTTGGGCATCAAAAAGACACCCGTGGCCTTTGGGCTACAACACAGGGTACCGATGCCTGGTGATGCCCTCCCCTGGGCTGGAGACCAGCGATGAGTGGAGATTGGCTTGGCCCTTGCCCTAGTGTGGGGCACCCAGCAGCCTGCGGGATTTCAGCCAGAAACCAGGAAAATGTCGTATGCTTTTCTCCTGCTCACTTAATGTAATAGATTCAGAACCACATCTGTTGAAAATAAATTTGCATTAAGAATTAAAATAACGCTCCCAAATCACCACAGTGTGATAGTGTCCTGAGTGGATGCTGACTCGTAAAGGAAGGTAAAACGAGGAACCTCTGATCTCAAAGTCTCTGTGACAGTGGAGACTGAATATCAAAGGCCATATGTTTTCATGCTAATGTGACATGTATCTAATACTGGGAGCAATCCCAGAAGTGCTGTGCAGTATGCTCTCCAGTCTTGCTTGGTGCTCGGTGTTCCACGAAGCACAGCTACACCTGCGGTCTGTGGAGTGGATGCATATGGGAATGGCACCTCCACGCAAACTTTCTTTCCCACTGTGATTCCGTTTGTGAGCCGACAGCAGATGGCTGGACTGGCACAGGACCAGGCTCAGCACCAGTCTGAGTCAGACTGCTGTCAGGTCCCAGAGCGGGAGTGGCCAGAAGACCAGACTTCTCAGAGCATCGTGAGATGGCTTTCTTATCCCGAGATGTTTACGAGGAGCCTTCCACAGCGTGCTCCTTGTCTGTGTTTTGCAATGAACAGTTTTGGCTCTATCTGTTTCAGAAGCAGAAGCTTTATATAATGTCACGACTTCTTAAGAAATGGAAATGTCAGCTGTCTACATGTGCACATGTCCTACAGATTCTAAAGCTCTTGTCTTCTCCACACATTCACAGCCTAATAGCCTTTTCCAAAAACTGACACACAGAGTGAATTCATGTAGTACACTTACCAAGTGGATGGCGAACGTCACATGTTTAATCACATGCAGCTTTGGGGAGGCCTGGCTGCAGATTTCAGAGCACTTCATGCGGTCCTTCTCCAGTGTCACTGTGGTCTGCCCTCATCCCTCCTTCCCTACCCTTTCACAGTGTCTGGAAGCCAGGAGAGCAATGAGCCCTTCCTGTTCCTGTGAGGAGCTAAGATAGGGGTGGCCACTGCAGCACCAAATAAGCAAGCTCTGGCCACCTCGTACACATTCACCACGGCCTCTGTAAAGTCACAGAACAAGCCGAAACAGTCTGGAGAATGCATGTGGGGCTATCACAGCCTTAGCAAAAACCGATTGCCAGGACTGTCTTTAAAACAAATAGACAGACATTACCAGCTGTGTCTTCGTCTTCGAGACTAACAATTGAATGCTGTTTAACATGTCCATCCATTGTGCCATATCTCAGGAGGAGACCACGAGTGAGGGCTTTGTGTCAGGAAGGAGAAAAGGTAGCAGTGTAGACGTGCCTGCTGGCAAGAACTGCCGGGTTGGTATGGCGTAGACTGTGTGAAGGGGGGCTGCTGCAGGGGGCGTGCTGCAGTCGCAGCTCTCAGGAGTGTGAGGCAGAGGAGGGCATCCCTAGACTAGCCCAGCAGACACAGGGGGACACTGTCTCAAGAAGACCATCTTTATTGTTCTGAAAACCCTCTCTGTTTTCAAGTAGGAGCTCCGCCTATGATTATAGACCTTAACTATCCTGGGCGTTTGCTTCAAATGCCTCTACAAAAGTGGTGGCCTCTCCTTGTGCTTTATGAGCCATGTCCCTGGTAATAATGACTCAGGAAAGACACAGAGAAGTTTGCTTTTGTGGCACCGTATGCTGTTTTGTCATAAAAATAAGAACCTTTGAGTAACCACCTATAAAACAAAAACCTGGACTGCGTCTAAAACCAGTACAGTTTGTGTTTGCCTGGAAAATAAAACTACAGCAAAGATTTTTGCAGTCATTATGTGAGTGTACTCCTTTGTGGATTAGAAGCCAAGGAACCATTGATAACATTTAAAGAGTCTTAGCATCTCAATAATCAACTAACCCCCCAATGTGTAATGATATATATGTTAATCACCTGGGCTGATTTGCAGATTGATGGAGCATTCAGGGTCTTGTTCACCTCAATGGCTGGCTTTTTTGCTTGATTTACTGTATGTTTCTTAAGTAACCTCTGTGTTTTCTATTATTAATGGAAAATTATATTGCAGTTATACTACAGTGAAAATACAGAGGTAACCATGGCAGTGTTCAGGTTAGTTTAAATTCGTGATAGGAGCTCTGCATCCCTACATCCAACCAACTTTGGGTACTAAATAGTTTTAAATTACATCTATATCGAATAAGACTTATGTTTGTCATTATTTCTAAACAACACACTATGACGACTATTGTATTTGTGTCATGTTAGGCATTATAGGTCATCTAGAGAGGCTGTAAAATAGGCAGGGAGATGAAGGAGAACTATACAAATAGTCGCTAGCATTTAGACAAGGGTCTTGCATTTGGATCTCACTGTGGAACTCCCAACACCAACCCCTTAAGGACACGGAGGAGAATGTTTTCTGTAACAGTTGGCTGATTTGACACATTCTTTCCCACTTTTGCTGCTTTCAACCAAATGGGTTGAAACTAAACTAAGAATTCTAAATTAGTTATTCAGAAAAGCCTTAGTGATAACTCAACCATGGCTATTCATATTTCTGTGAGACCTCATGAAAGGTCTAGTATCCCAATTAGTGAGGTACAAAAATTTCATTAAAAAATTCTTCCACATTGTTAATTCAAATACTGCCCGGATTAAGAAGAGCATTTTGCCTTCAGGAAGAAATTCAGAGCTGTTTCTATAGCACAGAGCTCTGGAGTTTAGATGTGGAGCCATTTTTGTTTCCCTCCGTCTCATATCTGTGAGTGTTCCACTTGGGAAATCCTGGACATTTGTATTCAGGAAGAATTTCATTCTGGTTTGATTGTATCTTTATATTCAGAAACCTTTAAAAAGTTAACTTTTCCCAACAAATTCCCAGGACAATGGCTTAAACTTTAGAATGCAGCTGAATAAATACTTATCAAGACAGAATCCTATTGGAGCACTTTATCTATAGTACATTAAAATAGAGGAAGTCTGAATAATCTGAACAAAACCAAGAGATTGGAGAGCCCTTCTGGCTTTCTTGAGGCACACGAGATATGTTACAGGTATGGAGATCACCCCTTCTGCAGCTGCCCTGCTGTCTGCCATTGTGGTTATGGATGCGTACTTGACCTTATGGCGATTGCACGAACCCTAGTCAGGAGCAGAGCCTTTCTCCTCTCACTGCCTCCAGGTCCTGACCCGCTGCATCAATATGTATATCCACTAAATTCTTTCTGATGCTTAAATTCACTTCAAAATCTATTTGCAGATCTATCCAAACGAATGATTTTCAAAGTGCGTTAGCCACACATAATACTGAAATACAACTGTATTATGTAAAGCAATACGTTATTAGAAGCAGTTTACTACTTGGTCCTAAAAAGCAACGCTCCAATATTTTCTGAAAATTTCCTTTAATCTCATGCCCTTAGCTCACATCTCTTTAGTCTTGTGCTTCATTCACTCCATTCCTTTTCCCTAATCTCGTTGCATTCCTAAGTATCTTCCCCGCCATGCCATGACTCCCTTGTCCTCATATTGATGTCCCCAGCAGCCAGTGTGAACCAGAGAGTAATGATGATAGATCAGTGCCCGCTGACACTGCAGCTGCCAGGGAGACAGAGGCTCCCAGAAAATGCTGCCCGTTCTAAGATTTCTGCATAAGCCAGAGACCCACCTGCTCTCTCTTAGTTCTCAGATGTCTCTCCACTTACTTCGAGCTGATTAAATCTGATTATTCACATGTGCTAATGTAACAATATCAATAGCATATATTTATGAGTCTGTTTATCTGACCTACCTGCACCGAGATCAGTAAAGACCAGGGATTGTCTCACTGCCAGTTCACTTAAAGATGAACCTTTCAATGTTTATGTCAATGCCAAAGCCACCTCACAGGCCTTGGGAATGTGAGAAGGAGAGAGGGAAAGAGTTGATACTTCCTAACTGTTGTCTTGGGTGGTGTTTTGTTATAGAAAAAAATTGGTTGGCTTTTTAAAAATTTCTTTCCTAATGAGGCTGGTTAATACCAGTTTGCCAGGTTGTGTTTACAGTCTTGTGGCTGAAAATGGTTGTCTTCAAGTCAATATTTCCCTTTAGAGATAAGAATTTGCTAATTAAATATCTGTCCTAATTAGAATAGGAAGAGTAAATCCCTAAAAGATGTGATGTGCTGAAATAATCCCTGAATTCGGGAGTTGTGCTTCTAACTGCATGTCTCGAGATGAGTCGTTAGTCATCTTCACCCAACACTGAGAGAACTCAGGACCTCTCTCCAAATGTAGGTATTCCCACCAACCATAGGAAACAATCCTGTGTCTTTGCACCCACTGGAGAACTGGTGTTCACACGTTAGTGCTCTCGGGCCCACCAGGACTAGTAAATGGCTGATTTGTTGAGCCAGATGCCACACTTGTTACAGGCATACTGACCAGCTCGGGGACCGGAGGAACTCAGCTTTGTTGGCCTGGGCTAAAGCTCATGCTTTGGAAGAAAAAAAAAAAAAAGCTTAACCTCAGCCCACGTTAGTATGGCTCCTGTGATGGTCTGTTACCTCTCTGTCCCGGCCTACAGCCAGCTGAGTTTCCACCAGTTCTCCCCTGTACTGGCCAGGCACAGGGAGCCTGTGCTGGGGGAGCACGGGAGGGGGGAGACAGGGTTCTGGGATCATGGTGGACTCTGATTCCCCGCGCTGAGAACTAATGAACGAGATGCAATGAATCAGTCCTGGGACTCCGTCTGGTGGAAACAGAGGTCGTTTATTCAGGGGTGGGCCAAGAAATTTATAGGTAGGAGGTGCGTAGGTTCCCATCCCTGGTGCATGGCCGTCACCCTTAGTATGGATCACCTGTAGGCAGACAGCACGGGGGAGGACCTGGTCTTTCCTCCCCTGGGTGGTGGGGGTGTCCCTAGTGCCTTTGACCTCAGCTGGGTCCAGTACAACAAGCCCATGGTTTCTTACAACTTTCATAGGTCGGAAAACAGTGTTGAATCTGTTAATGTGACTGAGTCCCCATGCCCACAGAGGGAAGTTTCTGTCCCAGTTAGACATGATTTCTGGAGCAAACATTACAGGGAGTACTTCCAACCTCCTGCCCTTAGCAAACAGAATCCGTGTTTTGACCAGAAGTGTGGCAGTGACTTCATAAGGCAGTACTTGCAAGCCTGGTTCTTCTCAGGAGAGCAGGGAGAGGCTCTACCCAGCTAGCAGAATTCAGTGGCTTCCTTACTGTAGAAGTAAAACTTTAACTCATTCAAGTCCTACATAATCCTATAGTTTCTGGGCTATCATAATATAAGTAATAATTTTATTTTGTTAGGTGAATATATAAGGGATATATATATATATATATATATATAAATATAAACATATATGTGCATATATAATGTACAGGCATAATGTATATACATTATATATACATATATAATGAATATATGTATACATAATGTGTATGTATCTATATATATATGTACATATACATATATGTATATATGATATGTTTATATCTATTACATATATATATAACTTATATAATATAACTTAGATACATATATATGTGTAATAGATGTGTGTGTAAGTATAATTCCTCCTTCTCACTTTTGGAACAGGAACATGAATCCAAAGTCTTATTAAGACATAATGAAGTCTTATGAGCTTCACAGGAAATATTTTGAGGGTGAGACCCTCCCTTAAGAGAACCCACCTTTGCTGAAACAAGTGTCACTCAGTAGGCATCCCAGAACACCTGTCACCCATTCTACATGCAATCTGAGCTCCTCAATGGTAATTTAGTGGGAGACAGTGTTGATGAGATGGCAGACATCAATCATTTTCAGTTTTTTAATAACTCCTGAATGCAGAGAATTAGCACGGTGCTTGGAATCACTGTTCACTCTGTCCTCAGCAGTTGGCACTGTCACTTGTGGCAGATGGGTGACTCTAACTTTTAAATCGTAGAGACTGTTTGGATACAGGACTCTCTGTCACCCAAACATTCCCTGAGGAAGCAGAGGCAAGGCTGACTTGTAGCCAGAGCACGTGCTGAAGTTGGCATGAAGAGTGTAAATCTTTCCTAGAGTGTGAATAGGTGCACTTGTGCATGAGCAACACACACACCCTGAAGACAGTAATGTGAATGTTTTGTGATTTAAAAGTTTTGACATAGATTTTCTGTTGAGTTTTATGAAAATAACCCAACACCTAAGTTGATATCAGAAGAAATCACAGACAGGGTTTTTAATCTATTTGAGATACCCCAAATGTTCCTGGCCATCCCAGGCATTTCATGGATATATCACTTGTGATTCCTGACCTGATTTGTGATGACTTCAGTTGATGCCCAATGGGCAGGTCTCAGTTGTTACTGGAAGCCAGTTGTTCTTTCCTGGGAGCAGCCCATCCCAGCTTATGCAGGACTTTTCCAGTGTCCTGGATGGTGGGTGACTCTGCTTTTGCTCTCAATGGCTTTGCCAGGCTGTGCTTTCCAGATCTAGCCAGCAACTCAGGCAGGAGAGAATGAGGAGCTCTTGTCCTCTAAATCAGAAAACCACAAACTTTTCCACCCATGACCGCTCTCATCCAAGAATTTATGCAACAGCAAGCTTGTAAGTAAAGTATATAAAATATGCATGCAAATAAAATACTTTCTGATCACAAATTATAAAGAATTTTATTTTAAAACAATTCTTTGATATACATTAAAATTTACATTTATTGAAGTCCTTATCAAACTTACATGATAATGAGATAGATGTGCTTATTCATTTTTTACATAAATAATTAAATCTTGGCTGGTTATTTGAACTTACAGAATAAAGAGAA
Source organism: Cricetomys ansorgei (assembly GCA_026225945.1). Taxonomy (NCBI): domain Eukaryota; kingdom Metazoa; phylum Chordata; class Mammalia; order Rodentia; family Nesomyidae; genus Cricetomys; species Cricetomys ansorgei. The sequence goes on from JAMJFZ010000189.1 coordinate 5,782,593, forward strand.
TATGCCGTGTTTTTTTAAGAGTTAATTTATATTTTGATTTTACAGTCATCTGTGCATTCATAGTACAAAGTGTCATACATGCCTAGGACCATTCAGGAATTACTGGAAATTCTCTCCTACACCTAAGCAAAAGTTGGCTGAATGATTTTTATGCAACTAAGCTTAACAATTCAAACAGTGATTTTTAAAGCCAGACATTGTAACCTAAAAGGATTTATACAATCTCAAGACATTGAATTTGATAACTGTTTAGGATTAATGATAGCAAACAGGGTTTACTGTAAACAAACCAAATCTTTTTATAAGAGCAGAAGACTTGGTACAGTAAGTAACTCACAGTGTATAACACAAAATAGTCTCCGCTAAGGTTCTCCAGGTTGCATTGGTTGGTGTTACGCAGAGACTTCAGGTGCAGATACGTGAGAATGCTCCGTGTTTAGAGCCAACACTGAAGTGAAGCCATACCAGGCAACACAGGCCAGCACTGCCAGAAGCTCAGCGGGTTTGTGTTCTGCTTTATTTCCATTAGTTTTTGGTTGTTGTATGTTCAAAACCCTTTTACTCTTGAGGAATATTTCATGACTCCGCCAACATGTTTTTGTTATGCAAACCCACTGTTGTGAAGCTAGGGTGTAAGAGCAAGTGTCAGGAATGTGCCCTGAGATGTGGCCTTCAGAATATCTCTAGATGAAAGGAGAACACTGAGTCAGACGGCCTGAGGCTTCAGCCGGAGTGGACCACATGGCGATAGGTCCTGCACCTGAGATAGACTTTTAACTAATTTAAACCGTGTAGACCATTTTGTCTTGTCCTCTTCTCTTTTGTGTTTTTACCTGTTTTTGTTCCAGGTAGTCTTTACTAAAGAGCACAGGTTGGCCTAATGCTAGGGATCTCCCTGTTACAGCCTAGGATTATTTTCCGTTATCTGATTTCATCTTATTCTTTCTATTTTTATTCTCCCTTTATCTGGAACTCCTTTGTCTTCATTGAATACTGAGTTCATTGGCTCTCTCCACTTTGCTTTGTTACTCTAATACTAACCACTAGTCTTGTTGTTCTTACTTTCTCTGCATCCCTGCCTTTGTAACTAATACCTAGCTACATATCATACTCTCTTTATTCTTTTACTCTTGTAAAATTGTTGGAATTTAAATAGCAGTAATTTTCAATTGACTGTTAGTGTACTGTTATAGCTTGTCTATCCATCAGCTGTAGTGACTTCCTAGTATTTTACTCTTGGAGAGGTGCTGGAAATCAAGCCTGGCACCTTGAACACTTGGCCTGGAAGTTTAGCTACCCTCTACTCCGGTGAAAAGACATGACACTTCAACCATGTTGTAATGCAACTGAGTTTCATCTGAATACCATAAATGTTCAGCTGAAACAACAGGTAACTAAAAAAGAAAAAGAAAGCCAATGACCCAACTATGCTCAAGTTCTAAAACAGAAATACAGAAACATGGAAAATTAAAACAACGTGGTTCTTTCAAAAATTACCAATTGCTCAGTAATGGATTCCAACGAGAGTGAATTAGTTGAGATTCCAGACAAAAATTTGAAAGGATAACTAAAGAATGTTCTGCTAAACATACATGAATAAACTCCTGAGTTAGAGAATACAGTCAGCCGAATAAAGTAAGGAGGTTGGTGTAGAAGATGAACAGAAAATTTAATAAAGATATAGAAATGCTAAAAAAATACTTAGAAATTTGAAAAATATTGAATATAGTGGTTTGGATAAGAATAAACCCCAGTAGGCTTATATATTTGAATGCTTAATCACCATGGAGTGGAACTGTTTGGGAAGGATTAGGAAGTGTGGTCTTATTGGAAATAGACTTAGAGGTTTCAAAAGCCCATGCCAAGCCCTCTGTCTCCTCATCCCCTCCTGCTGCCTAAAATTCTCGGCTACTGCCCCAGCACCATGGCTATCTACTTCCTGCCATGATGATCATGAACTCCCCTCTGAAACTTTAAGCAAGCTTCCAATTAAATACATTATTTTTGATTTGCCTAGGCCATGGTGTCTCTTCACAGCAATAGGAAGGAAACTAAGACATTGAATAAGTCAAATAAAATGGAACAACAGATTGTATTCAGTATAAAGCAGAATATCAGCCCTTGAACAGTGGATAAATACAGTAGAAAATTCAGAAAATGACAAAGATAAAAATTATAAGAAAGTACTAACAGAACATATGAGATCTATGGGACATCATTGCAATTTACAAATTAAGGACACAAAGAAGAACAAGGTAAAAGCATAGAAAATATGTCCGATAAATCATAGCAGAAAATTTACCATGGCAATGAGAGTGATAGCCAATAAGAGTCAGGAATTTAGAACATCAAGCAGACAAAACCAGAAAAGAAAACCCTGTATCACAGTTAAAATACTAAGTGCACAGAGCAAGGCAATAATATTCAAGATACAAGTAAGAGCACAGAGTCATATATATAGGCAAACCTGGAAAGAATAACAGAAGATTTCCTAGTAGACACTAAAAATCAAGAGGGCATAAAGTATCACATTTCAAGCTCATAAGGATTATTATATCCACCAAAACTATTCTTCACAGTTAAGGAGGAAAATAATCCTTCTCTGATAAACATAAATTTTAAGAGTTTACAGCCAGTATTGTAGAAGATATTCTAAACTGTTAACATAAAATAAAACACACCTAGGAGGCCACAGGAAAGAAAAAAAATTACTAGGAGAGTAAAGAAATGAGGATTGGGAAATGCCAATTATTTTACAAACAAATGAGATGCCAGGAATTAATACAGAGCTTTGAGTAATAAGTGAATGTCAATAGCCTCGATTCTCTGATCAGAAGATGCAGCCTGGATTAAGAAATAAGACACTGTTTGTTGCCTACTTGAAACACATACCATTGGCAAAGACAAACACAGTGTTATGATGAAAGGGCATGGAAGGAACTCTACACAAATGGAGCTATCAGGCAAGCAGGCACAGCATATTATTATCTATATATACTACTATCTGATGATATATATTAGTATATGTCATAAGCAAAGAAATAGAAACAAGGAAGCCACACTGATGAAGGGAGTACCCCATTAAGAGGACATTGCAATCCTAAAGCCTCGATCAGTGTACACAGTTTCACAAAACTAACTACAAAATCCACAATAAAACATCAGAATTAAATGGCATTATAGATGAAATGACCTAAAAGACATCTATAGACCATCCCACCCACCCCAGCACTGCAGAGTAGATGTCTGTACTAGCCACCCACGGGGTACTCTTACACCAAATTCTAGGGCACAAAGCAAGTTTTAGCAAATATATGAAAAGAAGTAATGCCATGTATGCTGTCTCATATCAGTAGAGTCAAACTGGAAGTCAGCATGAAGAGAAACCAGAAAATACACCTGTGTGTAGACACCGAACACAGTAAATGACGAATATGAACGTGTCATCTCAGAAATCAGGAGGGGAGTAAGAATTCCTAGAGTCAAAGTAGAATGTAAGCACAACATACCAGGGTCCACGGGCTACAGTGAAAGTTGTTCTCAGAAGGAGTTTATAGCTATGAATGCTTCCACGGCGTGGGGGGGGGGGGATGGAAAAATTGCAAGCAACTTGATGATGCTTCACGTAAGTGAAGTAACCTATGCTGTTATTTTCTCATGTATGGTTCCTCAATTTGACATAGTGTGTGTGTTACTAGATAAAAGCAGAAGGAGGGTAGGAGGATGGTAAATATGGTCAAAGTACACAATATACTGGAAAGAAATTGTCTTTGTAGAACACATCACTACACACAATGCAGATACACCATTAAAAAGTTGATTGACTGCAGGTTACAAAACGCCATTGAGACTCTTGGATCTCACTCGCTAGGAAGTGCTAATATTAAGTGAAGATGGATGTTAAAAAAATTAAAAGGTTATCCATGAAAAGAGTCATCTTATAGTATTTGGTCTCTCTCTGAGGTTGTTCATTTCTCCTTTCTTGCTGTAGAAGTCATTTACTTAACAATGATAAATTTGAAAAGCACATATTTGGAAAAGATGAAGGCTGGTGATATTGATATCGAAACCTCCATTTGTGAATTGACGTTTTCCTTTTCTTTCCTTTTTCACTTGTGTTTTCCTATGAAATCCACACACTGCAGTCCACTTTCCCAACACCAGTTATGCAAACTACTGAAGTACAGTGTGTAATTGGAGATAGCACTGTTTGACACATACCGAGGGGGTGGAGACTGGAGCAGGTTCTGGGGCACTGTTTGGGAGTGTTCTGTGAGGAGTGTCCACCTCTCACTGGACCAAGTGTCTACAGAATCCTTGCCCTTCTAGAAAGAGGGGCACTTAGTAAGTGCCCTTTGAGGCTTGTAGTAAGACTGGCCTACAGTTCCATGACAGCCTTCCTGTACAAGGACAGCCATTGCCTCTTAAAGTAAATTCTTAGACCCTTTTAAACGATGAACTTCCCCAACTTCTGCTTATTTTTTATTAAATGCCATCTTTGGGCTCCCCCCAGTCTCAACTCTTGCTAATTACTGGAATCTCACTAGGCTACACTGAGCTCTGAGTCAAGAGATCCGAGGTGAACACCTCTGCCTGGCTTGTTCTCCAATGACAACGAGACACAGGGCTCCAGTGTTTCTGCACTACAGTGAAATAGGGATGTTGAAGTGTTCTGCTTTTCCACACTTTTCCAAAGAATAGCCTACTGCCAAATAGTCACTACATTTTAATAAATATGTTTTCTTCATAAGTGGTTTTAAAATGAGTGTGCCAGCTACTCTAGTTTAGTTTTGTTTTGTTTTACAAGAGATCAGCAAAGAAAGGGACATTTTGCGGGGAGATGCTAATGTGTCCCTCCTTTTTCCATTTAAAAATGGAAACAAGGGAAAAGTATGGCAGTTGGGTGCAGTATTTTGTGGGTCTAGAAAAATAAGCCTCCTGATTATTTTCTCAAGGGTCCTTGGAGCTTTGTGGAGATGATTCTTCAAATAGCAGCAGGTGGAACACATAGAGCTCAAGCTTGGCTAAGAAAGGCACCTCAGAGGAATAATGGTCAGAAGGAAGAACCATCCTGGGCAGGGAGATCATCATGAGATGTGGTGAATAGCAGAGGATGTATTGATTTGGGAAGTACAGTAGGAGAGAAGAAGGTACAGCCCAGACCCGTGGTGGTGCTGATACAGACTGACAGCCCAGACCCGTGGTGGTGCTGATGCAGACTGACAGCCCGGACCCGTGGTGGTGCTGATGCAGACTGACAGCCCAGACCCCTGGTGGTGCTGATGCAGACTGACAGCCCAGACCCGTGGTGGTGCTGATGCAGACTGGGTTCTGCTCACCAGTATCACCTGACAGTAGGCACTGTCATACCCTGTGCTTCTCAAGTTCGTTGCTTACTCCTTTTTATGAAAAATTGAGCATAGAGAAGACGTCTATTGTTATCTAATACAATCAGTAACTCACAGCAGTTTTCTGACGGATGGCTGCAAAGAGGAAGAAGGGCACCTTCTTCCCATCATTCACAAGGTGCATTATGGCTGGGTGTGGCCTGGGTTACACTGATAATGTACAGGTCTAAGGGAGCAGTAATGGAAGACTTGATTTGCAGGAGTCCTAAATGAATAGGGACATTGTAGCCATGGTATAGGATGAGTGAGGCGGTCATGGATGTCTGCAGGGCTTAGAGTGGGCCCAGTTGTATTCTTTAACCCGGATGTGCCCTTGTGGTTGTTCACAAGCCTGTAGACTTTCTCTCCATCTTCAGGGGGAAAGAGAGTCTGTGCAGGGGCAGCACCTCCTCGTCTACAGCTGATTTCTCTACACAGAAACCTCGCTGTTGAGTAACTAGGTGTCTTAGTTAGGGTTTCTGTCCCTGTGATAAAACACCATTACTAAAGGCAACCTGGAGAAGAAAGGGTTTATTTCATCTTCCAACGTGTGATCATCATCTAGGGAAGTCAGGGCAGGAACTTGACATGTGAACGGATGCATAATCTACAAAGGAAAGCTGCTTATTGGCTTGTTTCTAATGGCCTGCTCAGTCTGCTTTCTTATGCAATCCAGGGCCGTGTGCCATGGGTGGCCCGGCCTACAGTAAACTGGGGCCTCACGTATCAATCACTCATCGAGAAACTGCTGCCCCACAGACTTACCTACAGGCCCCCTCATGGAGACATTTTCTCTTTAAGATTAGCTCTTCCCAGGTCTGCTGAGGTTCATGTCAAGTTCAGAAACCAACCAGGAATGGACACTGGGTCTTCTAGGTTTTTAGCTTTTATTTTCTGGAATTAAGCAGTTTATATTTTCATGAGTAACTCTTGTATTCTGGAGAAGTGGCTTGTTGTTTGTTTGTTGTTTTTAATGCAGTATGTAACCAAAGGAAGCATATCTCTGAGCTGATTCAGCCTGCACTGGGCCTACCTCTGAGCCTTAGAGAACAGAGTGCATGCCTCCTCTCTCAGTGGTTGTGTTTGTCGTATGAGGAGAGACTATCATGGTTCTTCTTGGCACGTTGAAGGACCCCAAACTATTGAGTGATCAAATGCTTTTAATATTTCTTACTGGAAGTAGTTTGGTTTTTTGTTTTTTCTTTTTTTTTTTTTTTACTTCACTTGTCAACATTTTCTGAAAACAGAAAGGAAATCACAAAGGGACCACATACGACCTAGACCGAGTTTCAGAGTCAGAAGCAGGGACCTCATTATCATGGAGGTCTTCATCAACAAGAAAGCAAATGTCATGGTAACCAGACACAGACCAGGAGTTTAGGGAAAATTGATCTCCCAAGTGCAGATGGGAAAACAGGATTCGGCCTCTAGGAATTTGACTTAAGCTCCAGGAAGGAGAAATCCTGACTATTCAACTGCTCCCTGGTAATATCAGGAAAGAAAACGGTGTGACATCTCACAGAACCAATTTAGATGTGTCCCTCTGAATTCACATTCTGAAGTGAAAGTGTAAATGGCCAAAGGGACCAAGAACAACTATAAAGTATGATGGGACACTGCAAAAATTATCTGATGGAGATGAAGCAAGGGATAATTTATGGTCTGTGGTCTGGCGGTAGGGAAGTACGAAGGAACGGATGGCTAGCTGGATGGCTGAATGAATAGGTGGGTATACGGATGGCTAGATCAATTGATGGACACATGAAAAATAGCCTTAATTTATCTTATTCAACATTTTGAACAGACCTGGAAAGAAAGTTTTTTCTTGTCATTTAGAATGGTTGACATGGTGCCAATGTGTTAATGAACAGTTAAGGAAAGAACTGTTTGCTCTTTTTTGTCTATGTATTTCTGTTAGAACTAAAAGATTAATAAACAAAAATAAAAAAACAGAGGTAATAAAACATATTGCAAATAAGTGATAGCAGAGAACCAGTCAGCTGTCTGACATGACAGCTGACTCTGTGTTCCTCTGATCCCCTAGGAGTTAGGTTAAATGCTTGTAAAGTACCAACCAATTGATTTTTCACAACAAAACTATTTTTATTTCATTTTGTATTACTCCAGCAAAATAGTTGAGGCTGAGTACTTTGTAAATAAAATAGGCTTAGTAAGCTCACAGTTCTGGAGGCCGGAAGTCTAAGCAGCATGACATCTACATCTGGGGATGATTCCAGGCTATAGACAGCATGAGGAATGGTATCGCATATCAGGAGCCTGTGTGAGAGTAGGGCAGTATTGTTGAACAGGAAATCAGGCTGTCCGCAGGCTCACTTAAAACAACCCACTTTGATGAGAATTCATCTTTTCCAACAAGAAGATTTACCTGGAGTTCTCTGTTCCTCCCTGCCCCACAGCATAGCCTGGAGGATTGAAATCATGAGTTTCAATGTGGACAAACTAAAATCTATCAGACCATTACAGTGATGGCATAATTGCTGCCATTGACTCGCTGTATGGTAAGAGAGATGAACGCTAAGGGCTTTAAAGACTTGGCTGTTTTCCAAGACTAGGTTGTAGTAAGGCCAGGGTCAATGATTCCCATATGCCATCTGTATCCATGTGGTTCAACAATAAATCACTCATCTGTAAGGAGCTCAAATCTCTAGTGTGGCAAAGTCCTGAGAAAATTCTAGAAGGTACAGAAACCTCTGTCCATTCTCTAACTGACACCTGCCTGTTGGCAAAGAGGATGGGGACTGGAAGAACATGGTGTTCCTGCTTTCACAGCAGCTGTCAACCAGCAAACTGGGCACCGATTTCTGGAAAACTGTTCAAGAAAATTTCTGTGCATGGATCTGTTGTCCAGTAACTGTTTAGATACTGGACTTGTAATTTGTGCATGTGGGTAGACTGATAAAGGACAGCCTGACCCGATGGCATGGATTCACGACGTGGTCACTACCATTTTCTCCCTTTGATGTATCTGTGAGTGAGTGTGGAGCTGTGAATCAGAACTCACTCCCCGGGCTTTGTGGCTTTGAGTTGGCTGCTGCCCCCCTGCCCCCAGAACAGATTCTGTATGTACAGATTGGGGTGCAAGTCTTTACTTGTGCTGGGCAGGTGGGGGAGCTTCAGAATGGACAGCACAGAGCGCACATTTGCTTTCTTTACGATTCTTCTTAGATGAGCATAGAAGTGAGAGGGTCTGTGGCTCCGAGAACGACTTGTTTAGTACGACCGTGCAGTTAAAAGAGAGGAATCTCTAGCGACTTGTCAGGGCCACCTGCTCAGTTCTTCCTCCCAGACTCTTTCCACTTGCTTCATGAAAGCACAGAAGGCCTGCTTAAGGGACTTGACTCCAAGCTTGGCAAAACGGAAGATCCACTGAGTGACAGACACACTCTCCAGAATTCAGATAAATCTATGCATCTGAATTCAGGCTGAAACCCAGGCTGATGTTCAGCAACCACAAAAGTGACAGATTGCTTTGTCATGAGAAGATCTGTCAAAATAATTGAAGATAAGAGGAAAAGGTTGTGTAAGTCCAGGGTGTGTGTTTATAGAGACATCTCAGGCTCCACTGTCCATACTCATCCCAGCTCTACAGTCTCAGAGGACCTCTTTATCCATGTTCAAAGCCAGTGCCTGAGATAAGACCCTGATAGATACTGTATCCCTTGAGGAATGTGGTTATAAAGCTCTTCCCTTTAGAAAAACCACAGTGGCTCATGATAAGCCTTTAAAATGTGGCAAGAGACTTCATTTATTTAAATGACCTGACCTGTTCTTTGAGATGCCAAGGGACAGAACTTAGATGGATGGATGATTTAATGATGGAAAGAGCTATAGAGAAACTGAATTCTCTTCTTAAGGGGAATAAAGTCAGAGTTCAAGTCTCTGGATAGTAAGGTTTTACTTGTAAGACTTAAAGGCCCTTATCATTGAGGTTAAGATAGATAGAGGGCCAACATGTGTAGATGCTGCAGAAGGAATTCCAGGCCTGAGGAGGGGACAAAATTGCTACGATGCATCTTCCCATTTTTCCCATCTCTTTGGCTGAGTCTGCCTCCGTTATTTGAGGCTAATCCAGAAGCCACTAAAGCACAAAATCACAGGACACCACTGAGATTCTCATTTCAATTTTCTTTGAGTCAAAGAGGAAAATTCTGTCACTCTAGCATTCTTTCTTATTAGAGAAGAACTTTAAGCCAGAGTTTGTCCCTTTCTCCTTGTTCTCGTGTGTGTGTGTGTGTGTGTGTGTGTGTGTGTGTATGTCTTTGTGGCTGTTTGCACAAGTCCATGTGTGTACTATGTGTGAAGTTCGGAGATCCATGGCAGGTTTCTTCTTAATCACTGTCAGCCTTGCTTTTCTAAGACAGGGTCTCTCACTGGACCTGGAGCTCCCCAGTTCTGCCAACTGGCCTCCATCGCCCCAGCTGGGATTACACACACGCGCAACTGTGCCTGGCTGTGTATGTGGAGCTGGGGACTAAACCACAGGCCCTCATGCTCGTGTGGCAGGCAAGACAATCACTCAGCCTGCCCTCAACTCCTCTTTACTTTTCTTTCCCCAAACAAACATAGCAACAGTAAACAAAAGCATGACTTATAGATAAAATAAGTTAATATAAATATTCTTACTTGTTTTGGAAGATAAAATGAGTCACCAAACCAATGTCAATGATAAGGGGCTAGGAATAAATTAGAATCCCTTCCATCCAGGTAAGTCTACATTAGTTTTTACAATTTTTATGTCTGTGTTCAGGATTCTATAACTCTAAAAGGAGATATCTGTATGGATGTTTTGGGATAGACCTTGAACGTGTTGTTAGCATCTGTCAACTAGAGGCCACACCTACCATCTACTTCTGTTCTCTTACTGGGTGGCACTCAACTTGCATGCACAGGCCTCGGCTTGGGACAGCCACACCGCACCATCCATCCCCCTCCTCGTCTCTGCCTGCACAAACCCTCTTAAAGAGCTGGAGAATGCTGTCCTTTGGGAATAAAGCACATCCTTCTGGGTTGTGTCCGTCATCATCTAGTTATCTTCCCTATGACAAAGTTAACCTTCATACTAGAAGGTTAAGAAATGGCAGATCTCACGCTTCAACCTGAATTTGTACATGTACATACTTACATGTTCCCACATACTGACTTTTTGACTAGGAACTTTCCATTTTTCCCGTTGGTATGCGATTGGTTTAGATGAGAACAGGGAGCATAATGAGCTGGAGAAGAGAAGAAAAATATCACGCATACAGCAGGGGTTCCAAGCACCCCTTGGACCTGCTGCGCCTTTTTTCTGTTTTCCTTCATGGCGGGGACACGTGCCCTCAGCCCCAGCCCCTCACTCCTGCTCCTGAGTGTGACACATTTCTATCACCCCCCCCAGACCCCGAATAACTGCTCTCTGGTGAGCCTACAGTCAGGCTCTGTTCTCTTCCCAAATAAACTGACGGCTTTCATGTCAGGAATTCTATTTGTTTTTTGGCTATTGTTCCTGGCTCAACAAGTAGACAAATGTCTACAAAGTCCTGTGCTTACTAGTCACTTTTCTAGGTAGGGAGGTCCTTGAAGAAAGGAATTGTAGTTTATTCACTGATGTTTCGCTAGGCCAGCGTGCATAGTTGCTCAATAAATGGTTGTGATTTGCCTTGAAAAGAAGGCAGAAGGCAAAAGGGACTACAATCACCAGACAGGCAGGGTTTTTGTAACTTGCAAGCAGTGCTGTTGGAGGGTCAGGTGTTTTCTCATTGGGAATATTCAGGATAGTACAGTGTGTTCAGCATCCCCAGGCCGACCCACTGAAGGGCTGTGTCTACTCCAAAGCACTCATACCACATTCAGATGCTGCTAATCCTTCTGGATAGGATTCCATGTGCATCTTCACATTCTGTCAGCCCCATCTGCCAATCAGAAAGGAGATATTGCCTCAGCAACCACGGGCCTGCATTTGATGTAAAACACTCAAAAGTTCTTATTATCCCACATCTCAAAAAACTTCCATTCATTTTACACAAACTCAGAGATGACCAAAACTAACATTAAAGCCATAAAGGAAACGGTCATCAAAACCCTGACATTTTAAAGCAACACGTTTTCAGTCAGTCTTCTTTCTGGTTTTGTGAACCCTGAGGAAAATCAGATTGCTCAGTGTAACCCCTTTACTCTTCCATCATAAAGACGTTCTGCACGGGATTATGTGATTGGTGTGATAGGTAATACATGAACAGAAAGCCAGGGTCAGGGCACAGCTCATACTTTGTATGCTTTCCTCTTCTGATCAATATTCAGCATATAAATGACCCTAATTTTACACATTTAGAAGGAAAAAAAAAGGAGACAGAAGCAAAGCACCCGAAGGTTAGAATGGAAGGGCAGCATCTCGTGTTAGATGACTATAATTTAAATCCTGTGGTCTGTTGGTCATAAAATAATAGAATGCTTCAGCTAGGGAAAGATTATTTATAGCAAAGAAAAATTATTACAGCCCAGGGGAATGCAAAAACATATAATGGGATAGGGTTTGGGGAAATTATAATGGAAAATCATTCTAGAAATGCAGAAATTGTGTAGCCGTGTGCTGGGACTATGACTCCTCTCATTCCTTGGGATGCTATTGTCCGCCACTGCCTCCTTGAACCCAAAGCAAATTAGTAAGACCAGCCCTTGAGTATCATATAGACATCTATTTAAATCTATGCTAATGGGATTCCTCCGTACATTCAGTAAATTAGTGTTATGACAAATATGGGGCCGTGTAGCTTTTTCATTTCTGAGATTGGTTTTTAATCTATGATAAGAACCATGGGCAATTAAGGGAAATATCATTGACTTACAACGTCTCCTTTTCTGTCTCAGTGTTTCAGTGCTTGTTTGATTTCTATGAGCAGAAGAACACCCTTTATAATAACCAAGATGTTTCTAATCTCTTCAAGTATTAGTGCCAGAGACCTCAGGCAAAAGCAATTCTCAAAGCTCTCTGTGAGGTAGTTTTATATGTGATTATAGTACATCTAATATCATGCAAATATTAAAGAGGTTTAAAACTTCTAAACCCATTGATATTTTTCCATCCTCAGGCAAGTGATAAAAGCAGAAACATACTGCTGTAGGATAAGCCTTTAGGTAAATGTATCACACAAACATCGCCTAAAAATATTGTAGGACTTAATTTCATCTGACTCATAATCCCTGGGAGCATTTGAATATTGCTCCTTAAAAAAGTTCTCTCTACATTATGATTTCTGAGCTGTATTTCATTTGTCTTCTATTGTAACTTTATTTCTGCCCTAATTTGACGCAATATTATAATACGCAACCTCCCCCTTGCTTCTAAGCCCCTTCCAGTAGCTATTTAAGATTCTTTCAGAGGCTGAGCACATCAGAGTTCAGAATTGATCCTAAGAAAGGAATGCAGACTTCTATTCCTGAGAGGCAGGCCTCTCCCTGGTTTGATAGTTGGCCCCTCACAGAGCTCTGTATGGCTCTTTCCATCACAGAGTTCTTAAGGAGTCTTATTGCTCTGATCACAATGTTTGACAAGATTACACATAGGTTCAGAATTTCAGCAGATTTCTAATGGACCCACTTTAAGTTCTGCTCATTCTTCTTCAATGTAGTTCTTTGCCTGAACACTTTTTGAAATGACATAAGCTCAATTCTGAAAGGCCAAAAGACATGGAATAATTTTAAGCATATTTTCCAATAAAGAAGTACTTTCCTTGTTGTGTGGTGTGAGTGTGTGTGTGTGTATGAGTGTGTGTGTGTGTGTGTGTGTGTGTGTGTGTGTGTGCACGCGCGCGCGCATGTGTGTACAAACTGAAGTCCACATACAGAGGCCAGGGAGGACATCAGGATTCCTTCTCTTTACTCTCTGCCTTATTTCCTGAAGACAGAGTCTCTCACTGAGCTGGTGGTCGGTAAACCCAATGCTCTTTCTGTCTCTGCTCCCCATTGTGCTGGGGTTATGGACTCTTAGGTCTATGTCTGGCTTTTTATAAGTGTTCTGGGGATCCAAACTCATGCCCTCATGTGTGTGCAGTAAGCACTCTTACCCACCAAACCTATCTCTCCAGCCCTAAAATAATTTTAAAACAAAGAAATTAGAGCTTGTCTCTAGAGTGACTTCTCCAAAATAGCCTTATATATTTTTGCAGTGTCTGTGAACACATACCTCTGTCTGTCATGAGTGTGAATGCTGAATCCTAACTGTAAACAGTAATTCTGACCCGCAGCCTGGATGGCTTGTGAGGCCAGCCTTGTGAGTCAGGGTAGGCTGCTACCTCCGTATGTCACAGGAGTCTGTAGTCCTGGGTAGCTTTGCAAACACAGCCCCTCAGTGGAGTTGTGGAAGAGACTTAATCATCACGACCTGACCTCGGGAAGAGGGAAAAGAGATGGCGGGAACAGGGATCCCGACCCTTGGAGATTAGGCCGCTGGCCAGCCATTGACATTTTTATAGTAAATTGAAGCAATTCCCCTTGGGATGAGTTGAAAAATTGGTACAGAGAGTTTTTAATTTTACTGGAGACTAAGAAAAGAGGCACCAGGGAAATGAAGACAGTCAATAGCCCAGAGCTCTTAATTAAGAAAGTATTCAGCGACCCTAAATCCCAGAATCGATAAGTATGTTAAGCAGCCAGCAGAGCACTGGAGAAGAAAAGCTGTCTGTCTGAGTCTGTCTCCATTGAGGAACTCAAACTAAGATCCCAGACTGGCCCAAGGCCTATGGCAAGAGGCCTCTGGCTGGCCCTCATTCAGTCGTTACTAATGAAGCTGTTGAAAACATTTCCCTCTCAAATTGATCATTTATCTTAAAGATGATGTTAATCCCTATGTTTTTATGGATAGTTTTCTCCCAAATTAAAACATTCCAGATTTGCTTATGTTTGTATGCAAATTTTCCTTTCAAAATGGGAGGATTGGGAAATCATGCAGTGGATTAGAAAATCAGTGGTGATTTTCTTTTGTTCTGTTTGTGTTAGATGTAAAGAATTGAATTAAACAAGCTTACCAGTTCTAGACAGTGTTATCATTAGTTTATGTGAGGCATTTAATGCTCTTATTATTTCTACCCTTCATTCCAGATCGACATTCCCATACGTACACATGTAATATCCACTTTAATGCCTATACGTATATGTACATACGCATAAATACATACATGCACACAGAAGATAACTTTATATGTGTTAGTGAAGAACAACAATCTGATCACAAATGTTCTGCAAGGCTGCTTGGCAAAGTGTGGCTGTCTCTGCTGAAAATTCTCAGTGTTTACCTATCAGTGTATATTTTATTTTAGAACATATCTTTTCCCTGAAAAGCAGCTGGGCTGCATCTTTTGCAGTGCTATCAACTTATAATGGCCAGAGTGTAAGTCGCCCCTGTCCGGGATATACACATCAGTAAGTCTTAGGATCTCTAACAGCAGGACAGCATTCCCCAGGCTGATGTTACAGACGTACGTGTCCATCCCCCAAGGCTCCCTGTCCTTCCTCCTCTCCCATCTCGAAGCCTCCACTGCTTTCCTACGTTCTCAGTCTAGACTTATTTGCATTTTCTGTAATTTTCAGTCATGAGGCTGTACAGTTTATATTCAGTAGTCTTGCCTGTTTCACTAAGCAATTATTTGCTGTTCCCTCTTTTGGTATCTTATTTTCTTTCTGCAGCTGAGTCCTGTTGTGTGGCTTTGCCTAACACCCTCATCCCTTCACCTGCTGGCGGACATTGTTAGTTATTACGCTATTATACACGTAGCTACTACGAATGTGTATGTTATTGAATTTGCTTTCATTTCTAGATTAACTAAGCCATATAATTCCACAGTGATTGCCAGTTTGTATTCCCAAGGCGGGGTGGAGGTTCCAGTTACCCCACATTTTCTCTTGTATCCAATGTGATTAGATGTTTTTGGTGTAGCTGTTTTAGTAGGCTTGTGGTGCTCCCCTTCGTTTTCAGTTTGTGTTTCCGTAATGGCTCATGGCTTGCTTAACACCCCATATCTACTTGGGTACAGTCTTTGCTTGATTTTCTTTCAGTATTTTTTATTAGAGTATTTTATTGCATTCTTAGAGGTTCTTAAACATATATTTTAAATTCAAGGATTTATTTTATATGCTTCATAAGGTATTCTTTTCTGTAAAAGGACTGGTTGTCTTGTTCGCTGCTTTTGTTTTGTGATTTTGTTGCTGCTGCTGCTGTTGTTTGAGACAGAGTCTCGGTACGGCTGACCTGCAGTTTGCTGTGTAGATCATGTGGCCTCTGAACGCAGAGAACTGCCTCCTAGGCCTCTGGAGTGCTGGATTACAGGCATGGGCCACCCACTCACTGGCCCTTCTCCTTCCCTCCCTCCCTCCCTTCCTTTCTTTCTTTTTAAAATTACCTATATTTTTCAAAGATAAAATTAACTGTATTTTTCAAAGATATATTCATTTTGATAATGTCTAGCTTATCAAAGTGTTTTAAAAATTTGTATATGTTTAAAAGCTGTGTGGTGATACACGTCTATAGTGCCAGTATTTGGGAGGCTGAGGCAGGTCTCTAGAGTGGGAGGTCAGCCTGGTCTACACAGCAAGTTCCCGGCCAGCCAGGCTACGTAGTGAGATCCTGTGTCAAAAAAATACAACAGAAAACCAAGATTATATCTTGAGTTACTTTATCCGTGCACAGTTTCATGTGTGTATCCAGATGTTCTAGTCACTCGTTCCTCTCCTCTCTCTCCCACCCCTCGCTCTCCCTACCCTTCCCAACTGTCTCATCTCTTTTTGCTTATTTCTTTGAGACATGGTCACTTGCTGATTTTTTTTTTTTGACAGGGTTTCTCTGTTGTAACCCTGGCTGTCCTGGAACTCACTCTGTAGACCAAGCTGGCCTCGAACTCACAGAGATCCTCCTGCCTCTGCCTCCTGAGTGCTGTGATCAAAGGTGTGCGCCACCACCACCCAACCTCTTGCTGAATTCTAAGCTGGCTCTGAGGACTAAGCTTGCTGGCTTGTCTGCTCCCAGGGTTTGCCTGTCTCCACCCCCCAATGCTGAGATTCAAGTGAGTGTAGCCACACCCAGCATTTTACTTGGGTACTGGGATTTGAACTTGGGTCCTCATCCTTGAGAAGCAACCACTCTTACCCATTGAGTCCTTCCCCAGTCCCTTGTTGTCTTTTTTCTTGATTTACTGGTCCAGTTACTACCTCAAGTGTAATGTTGGATTGAAGATCTTTGAGGCAAAGTTTTTAGTATCCCATCACCGTGTGTGTATTGGAGATGTTTTTTATATTAGTTAAGTTCTCTTGGAGTACTTATTTTCTGTGGAATTTTAAAAGGAATTGATATGTTTTTTGGTCAAATGCTTTTAGATTGTATCTAGTGAGTTCATTATGTTTCTTTCATCAGTCTATTAAATTATATATACATTATTTATGATTTTCAAAGATTATATGAAAATCTCATTCTAAGACCAACCCAACCCAGTTATGGTGTATTATTTTTCTTCTCTTTACTAGCGTGTGCCAACTCTACAGAAGTAGGTGTCATTGTGACATTGTCAGATAGACATATAATGTGCTCTGATCGTATTACTCCCTCTTTCCACCCCCTCCCCTCCCCCCTCCTCCCGCGTCTGTAAGAGTGCACCTCTGCTTTCATGGCATTCTCTGTTTGTTTGTTTAGTATTCTTCTGGTGCTCCTCTGTGAGAGAACACATGCAATGTGTGCAGTTGTGAGGCTCACTTCCTTTGCTCACCATGATGACGTCTAGTTCCAGCCGGTTTTCTGTAGGTGATGGATGAATGAAACCCCATGGTATATAACCCTAACCCTAACCCTAACCCTAACCTCGTTGTCCGTGCTCATGAGGTAGTTAATTTTGACTTTTATTTTCTGAAAGTTTATTTCTGTCATTTATCTCCAGTCTTCTCCAATGTTACCTAACATCCTCGGCTTGTATTCTGTCAGAACAATGCTGGCTAAGAAGGATGAGTTGGGAGGTGCTACCTCATCTTCAGTTTTTCTTAAGTATGTGTAGAGAATAGGTGTTGTTTCCTTTCAATGTTTGGTGAAATTTACAAGTGAAGACAGACATCCAGACGCAGCTTACTCTGTGAGCTTTTCAAAGATCACTGTGTTCAGTGGACACAAGACTATCCAGATGTCTTTTATTAGTTTGCACTTTAGATTTATTATGCTTGCTTTTAATCTTCCAAGGAAGGTCTCACTTCTGGAGAAGTCGCCAAGTTGATGAGTATGATGTTGCTCCTCGGGGTTGGGAAGACGGCTCAGTCGGTAAAGTGTCCGCGATGCAACCATGAGCATACTGGTTCAGCTTCCCAGTAACCACGTAAAGGACAAGCTCCCAGGATGAGGCAGAGCTTGTCGGGCGTGCTGTCTAGCCGGTCCCTGAGTGCAGAGTTCAGTGACAGAGCCTGTCTCGAGATAAGATGGACACACCTGGTGTTGATCTCTGGCCTCCACACATACGTACATACAGATGCACACACATAAGTAAAGGTCCTGGTCGGGCCGAATTACTGTTTGTGCTGTGTGTAAAACCCGCAGTGGTCACCCTTTCTTTGCACCCAGTGATGTGACTTCTCTCTTTGCTGAGGAGTCTGATAAATCAGTGTACATCATCCTTTCAGACGAGAAAGGACTCTTGCTCCCTTCATTTTCCCTGTCGCTTTTTGTTGAAAAATCAAACATTGATTTTTCAATCTGACCTTTATTGTTTTTCTTTTTCTGCTTGGTTTGCTTTTTATTTACTTTTCAGTGTCTTGTCTTAAGGTAGAACCTGAGGTCACTGATTTGAAATTTATTTTCTTCAAAGTAGCTTAGTCCCATAAATTTTTTTATATTTCTTTAGCTGCATTTTGTGAGTTTTGATATGTTGTGTCTTCGTTTATATTTATTTCAGATTATTATTTTAGTTTCTCTTATTTTTGTTTGTGAGTCATTTAAAGTATTTTATTTAGTTTCTTAATATTTCAGAATATGACTAATTTTCACTAGATAACACTTAGGTTGGTATAAGACAGCTTTTGAAGCTAGTCAATTCCCAGTTAGCCACACTGCATGCTGGCTAACTGTTGGGAAAGTTTACTTTCAGTTATATTTAAGTTAATTATTTTTGTGCACTGTTGGAAAAAGGGATGCATAGGCCTTGGCATTTTGTATTGTCTGCAGGTGTCGGATTTCTGTGGGGGATGTTTGATTGCTTATGATCTGCACCTGAGGAGTTCTGAATCAATAAAAACACCTGAGCTGAGAGCTCGGAATTCCACTGTGGAGTGTGGCACTGGCCATGGTGGTGGTTCCCTCTGCTGAGGTCTGACAGAGTTTGCACCAATGAATATGCCTCCTTGTCTTGTTTACTAAACCACCACAGCAGTGTACTACTATAAATGGTGCCTGCAATGTGGGGCAGGACATCACACCAGCTAATCCAACTTGGAGACAAGAAAGAAGAAAAAGAAATTTCAGACCTTGCAGAAACTTCTTAGACAGGGAGTGAGAGCTGCATTTACTGCAAACTTCAAGATTAGTTATGAAAGAATCATGCAGATGAGAATTATTGTCTATTAATGATATTATATCATGTGTTTTGTCTGTTTCCATTCAATATAATTCATACTTGGAAGATCTTAGTGCACCAGCGGTTTGAATAGTACTCTAAAGAGCATATGTTCTAAACAGCCATGCCTGGTTTTATTTGGAGTGTGTTCTCCGTATTGGTTTGTTACAACATTTTAATGACACAATGAATGTTAAGTGTCTGCTGGGTACCTGAGACCCAGTATGCTTTGAGTCTGGAGAGTACTGAGTGTTTTGATTGCCTATTTTTGTACAAGTAACCATCTTAGAGCCTAGAGCATCAGAACAACTAGCTTTAGGTTCAGCTGGATGCATCACGTTTGGTCGTTCAGGACAACTGAGGCTGAAAAGCCACACCCCACAGAGCAGCAACGTTTCCTATTTTCTATGACAGAAGTTTTCTACCCTGTGTGTGAGTTTTGCTGATGCTTATTATGCTTTTATATGCTTATTATAATAGTATGATTATTATGATTATGATATGTTTGGTCAAAGTCATTCTGTCATTAAAATCCTAATAATTTATGTTTATTAGAATTTAGAAACTCTTAAGAATTTGACTTTAATTTTCTTTCAAAATGATTGTTTTCTTATAAGGACAAATGACTGTGAAAAAAATTAGGATTTAGTGATTAAAGCAATAAACATTTATTAAATGGATATACTGAAGCGTTCATAGTGAATAACATAAAAAGTTACTCATGAAACCCTCTTAAATATCCACTGCGGGTCTGGGCCTGGTGGTACATACCTTTAACCCCAGCACCTGGGAAGCAGAAACAGGCAGATCTCTGAGTTCGAGGCCAGCCAAGTGTACAAAGTAAGAGTCTGTCTCTACATAAATTAGTTAAAGTTACTCTCTACAAGCACAGCGCTCCCCTCCTGCCCTCCCACTTCCAGCCTCTCTGTCTCCTCCCGTCCTGAAGGCGGGGCCTCTCACTGCTGTCCCACATCCCCTGCCTGGCACCTCCCTAGGAGTGCTCATTTCTCTTTCAGAGTTTCCAGACTCACTACAGGACTTACGCACAGCATGAAAAAGTGACCTATTTGAGTTTCTTTGATTTGGTTTCTCCTTTACAAACATTATTCTTTGACATGCTGGAGCTGTTATGTTGATAAAATTTAACTTTTAAATCTTCAGAATAGGATCAGTAAGCACGTGGAAATTTACTGAACACCACTAAACGTGAATCAAAGCCCCTGTGGACTACTACTTCATATTTTGACCATTGTCAAAAACTGGAACAAAGTCTGGGGAGATGGGGTGGCAGTGAAAAGCACTGGCTCCTCTTGCAGAGGAACTAGGCTCAGTCCCAAGCACCCACACGGTGGCTCACAACTGTCTGTAACCCCAGTTCCAGAGGATCCAACAAGTATGCATGTGGTGCACACACTTGCACACAGGCAAAGCATTCATATGCATAATGTAAAATAAATAAATATTAAAAGTTAACCAAAACCGGAACAAAACAAGCACCCAGGAAATGTAAGCGTGGATAGGACATTCTGGAGCTGGACTTGTGGAACAGCTGGAAGGAAGGCAACTGTGCAGCCACAGTGGACCACAACTGAGCAATTCCTTTAAGGACTAAGAACAGTCACCACATTCTGGATGACCCCACAGAGCAGCTGGCTGTGGACGTTTAAATGTGTTTGCATGGCACTGCTCACGGCAGCATTGTTTGTACTAGCCGAAATGTATAAGCGGCTTAGGTGTCCATTTGGGGGTTGATGGGTAGACAGAGTCTGACATGTTCAGACCACAGAGTTTATGCAACCTTAATGGGGATGAAAATTTAATACACACCATAGTGTGTAAGAACCTCAAAGGCATAAAAGTAAATAGCAAGCCAGAGATTTAGTGGTGAATGTACTGTGGTCTTCTGTGTGAGGTACCCGCGATACAGATTCATCAACACACACACTCACACACACACAACCACACTCACATTCACACAAACACACTCACACTCGTACATTCACACACAAACACACTCACACTTATACACAAATGCTCTCACACACACTTACACACCCCTACACACTCACATTCACACTCATACACACACTCACACTTATACTCACTCACACACTCACACTCTCATGCACACACTCACATTCATACTCACACTCACACACACACAAACATACTCTGTCATACACACACACTCAAATTCACAGTCATATTCACACAATCACACTCGCACACTTACACACACTCTCACACACACATACACACACTCTCTCACACACACTCACAGACTTACACACACACTCACACTCACAGTCATTTCCAAAAGCTGGAGGAGGGAGGAAAGCAGGAGTGTTCATTAGATCACAGAGGCTCAGTTTGGGAAGGAAAGCCTTTCTCGCGATGGAGAAAATGATGGCTTCACAACAGCATGAGTGCGCTTTGTGTAGTCAAACCACAACTCAACATGGTTAAAGTGGCAGATCTTAACCAGCTTGTGAAATCATGGTAACTGGCAGCCGAGCCCATGTTCAGTTCGTGATGCAGTAACCACAGCAGGTCCCCCGTTCACATGACCGTCCGTCCCAGGGCTGACATTGATCCAAGTCCCCCACTTCCAGACAAACAGCCACCACTGCGCTTCTGCTCCCTGTCCTTTCCTGAGGAGCCACAGTATCACAGCCAGTTTCCTCTGGCCGCTGTCACACTGACCTGGAGGCAGGGTCCTTTCCGTGGTTCCTGTCTTTGTAGTGAGAATCCCCAGAGTTCTCTCCAGCCCTGTGAATCCAAGAGTTTCTGGTATTCGGGTGAAATCCATAGAAAATGGAAAAGAACACAACACAAAGTAAAATTTTAATCAGAGCACCTTATTACCTATAAAATATACATGGAAGAACTGAAACATGTAGGTTAGGCTTTAATGGTATAATATGTATACTGATGTTTAATTTAGGCGCTATTAAATTTTACAGCACTAGGATAAACCTAGTCACCCATACAGAAGATGTTCAAAGCATCTGTTTTGGCTGGACCTTAACTGTTTTACTGTATCTCAGTTTCCACCTTTCTGTAACATGTTCTCTCTGGAGAGATGGGTAAAGAAGTCCCAGAAGTCCCAGTGGATACAGCATGGAACAGTATTGAGCTTAAAAATGAATGAAATAATACTGAAGCAGGAAGAACCTTAAGACCCCATGATGTGTGAAGTAAGCCAGACTGGAGGTGGTATGGCACCGGCTAACTGTGAATTTGAAATCTTCCTGCCTATACCACCCATGTGATGAGATTACAGACATGCATCACCAAGCAAGCATCTATCTTCTCTAAAAAACAAAATTAAATAAAATCTAGCCTGTCACCATTGAAAATTCAGTCTTCTCTCCAAGTTCCTGTAGTCTTTGCCTCTTGTCCGGTAACACAGCGTGGCGACACAAATAAGGAAGGGAGGAGGGCCCAGCAGACCTCTTCTTTCCGCACCTCCCCTTTCTGAGTCTCTACTAGAATTGGTGCTTCTGCTCTGTATATGTTTAAGAGAAATGGGTTCACCTTTAATTAGCATAAACAAAGGAAAACCCACAAAAACTCTAAGTCACAAATAAAATATGGATCTATAAATATGCACTGAATACATTTATTATTAAAATCATTCTGGCCTCTTTGGAGTGGAGCAATATCCTAAGGGAGGCTCACTGCTTATAAGTTAAAAACTTAGTCTGTACGAAATCATAGGAAATATAGACCATTAATTGCACCTAAGCTTCAAATAGCCTTCAGTGTGGAAAGATGCCCTGGCAATAGAATGTTCAGTTTATCTAACCTAGGAAAATATGAGAGCAGGGTAGCTTTCAGTGTCTGGTTGTACCTCAGTCACCCTTGGTGACAAGGTCATTCTGACATTTTCATCCATACCCAGCTACGGGCTCAGACAAATGGGAACCTTGCAAGATTCTCTCAGGTTTCTGCTCCCAGCCTCTCATTGCGCCACATAACTTTTGTCCCATGCTCAGTCCCATAGTTTTCCTGGCCACCACTTCTCATCCTCCCCAGATTCTGTCCCCTCTGTAGATTTCTCTCAAAGCCTTCTCCCACCAGAGCATGATGGGAACTGGCCTGGTGCCTTCCAGTCCTTCTCCGGTGCTTGCATTTCCTCTACTGCCAACTGTTCCTGCTTCCTCATCTTTTCAAGATGGAGAACACCCAGCATCAGAACTGAGCTCTGAAAAGATTTTAAAGAGAAGATACTTCATGCTTTTATGGACTTTTAAAGCATTCAGATATGGGACTAAATGATCTTTATCTATTCGATTTTAAGAAATGGATACATTTGAGTAAAAAAGAAATGACCATTAAAAACATTGTGGCAATATCAGATAACTTTAAACGTCAATCAGACACCGTATTTACTGAATTAGAGAAACAGAATGGTCTCCCGGCTGCGGACAGGGTTCTGAAGATGGGTTGAAGAGCAATGCAGGCACACTTCACACTGCCAGGGCGTGCACTTGGCACTTACAGATTAAGTCGGTAAGTTTTGTCCAATGTGAATTTCATTGCAATTCAAAAATCAATTTTCCTTCATCTTAACAGAAAAAGACCCTTTTAATTCAAAGGCATGAACGATTCTTTCTTGTTGGAAACAATGAATTCTCAAGATGGTTTTAAGGCACATACATGTCATCTCTATTAGAAAGAACCTTACAATGGTTGCTCCATTTACATCCACTAAATGTAATATTGTATTGAAAATGACTATATGCATAACAGTTGAAGGTACTGTAACTAGTCATTGTGAACCAAAAAAATATTCTAGACCTCTAGGCCCTTCAGAGGTGAACTCCCAGGGAAGTCCATGAATCCCCTGCAGCTGTATGGGAAATGTTGTAGAAGTTGTGCGTGTTTTACGGGAAAGAGAACCTGTAGCTTTGATCCAATCCTCAAAATCTCCTACTGTGTAAACGAACCCGAGAAGCCCACAGAGCGCTTGTCGCCATGATTTGAATGGTAGAGGCGTGCCACCCTCTGTCACCCCTACTCTTTACCTAAGGGGTAATTAATAGCGGCCTGCCATTAACTTGGCAGGCACAGGTGGTGTGTCGCGGGGGTGAGTCCTGTGCCCAGGACTATTAAACATCTCGATCAGGGCCAAGATGATGGAATAGAGTACATGCCGCCCTTGTGTGAGGATGTCATAAAGTCAAGATGAGTGGCAAAACCTAGGGGGATAGGACTGGGGTTCTGGATGCTCCTGACAGGTTGGAGAAATGCACAGAAGCCAATCTCAGTGAGACTGAGGAAAAGAGATGAATGTTAAGAACCAACAAGGGAGCAGAGGTCAGAAAGTCTCCTGGACAGAACTGGCCAAGGAAAGCCAAGTGACAAGCACCTTAAGACTCCCAACACCACAAGCTGCAGATTAGGACAAGGCCACCTCAGAAGGAACCTGCCCTGCAGGTGACCACAGAGAGCAGGGAGGTGGCTTTGATGACAGAGAATCCTGTCTAATACTGGTGATTTCTAAGTAGCGAGAGAAGATGATTCCAAAGTAGTGCCTTACTCTGTTTTTAAATAGTTTTTTTTTTTTTGCATAAACATACTTACAAATGCATGCCTTCTTGTTTGCATCTTTGAAATGGAATGCTTTTGGAGATTGTTCAGGAAGGGAAAACAGACCATGGAAGGGAAAGAAGCATTCAAGCTTGAAGAATAGGTATCTTGTGCCAGCTTACCCTAAGCTGGAAATCTTGGTTCATATCGATAATCCCAGCACTTAGCAGTCTGAGGCAGGAGGATTGTCACAAGTTCCAGACCTGACAAGATAACAGAGTGAGACAATATTGAAAGAGAGGAAGAGAGAGAGAGAGAGAAAGGGAAATTGATTGATTGATTGATTGATTGATTGATTGATTCAACTTATCCTGAACGACATGGCCCACCATACCAATGCATAGGTGGGGTCATCAGAGTACTGCACCATAAGATACAGTGTTCAGATGTGATCCCTATCTTGCTCTTAGCTTAAGGGCTGGTGCAGTCAAAGTCTGTTAGGCTGGGCATACTTTCCAGGAGTTTTATGCAGTAGCCATGTGGATGGTGTGTCAGGCATAGAGGTTGGTAGTGAATGGGCTATTAAAGAGAATGGAAGATGGTTCAAAATTACTTTGACAGTGATGGAAGGTGTTCCATCTTTACACAGTCATGATATTCTAGTCAGATGAATCAGTCTGTAAGATCTTAGACATGGGTGTGGTTTCTCCAGAGAGCTTGAATTCACACACTGCATGATAACTAAAAGAAATGAAGATTGTACATTGTTAGAGCCTCTTTTGTTTCTACCCCTAAAACAGATTTTACAAGGTGGAGTACTTTAATTCTATTCCTAACACTGTGAGACTCTTCATAAGTCCTTTTGTACAACTTCAGTTAACTAGATGCAGATCAATGAAGCAACAGTAAATTATTTTGGGTTGCCTGGAGCAAAACACCTCCCCAAATCATTTGCAACTTTCAGTAAACACTGTCTCTCAGTTTCACAAACATTTAAACTAATCTTTTTAATATAATAAATACTTCTAAATCTGAAAGTTTAGACATCAACAATGTTTCCAGCTAGTGTAACAAGGAAGCTACTTTTTAGTTAGAGACATTTAAATGGAGCTCACCTTTTTGATAGGATCCTCTCTTTATCTAATTTCTGTTATTATAACAGCATACTCAAAACTGGGAAGTTTACAAAGAAAAGAGGTATATTTTCCTTACACTTATATAGACCCAAGCGTGTGTTGGCAGCATCTGCTTAGGAAATAGCTAGAGCCTCATGGGTGAAAGCAGGGGGAGGAGTCTGACATTGTGAGGGGAAATGGCAGGCTTGCTTTCCAACAGTCAACCCTCCCAATAAGCAACCTGTTTTAGGCAAGTACATTAATCCCTCTTCTGAAGTTGGATCTCCTCTGACCCAAACATCCCCTGGGTTTTGTCTTTTTTGTTTTGGGTTGTGCATTCGTGTTCATTCACATGCACGTGTGAGTGTGGTCATGCTAGTCTCAAGTGTCTGCATTAATGTCACTTTATTTTTTCAGGTAGTCGCTCCCTGAACATAGTGCTTGCTGATTCTGACTAGTCTGGCCAACAGGTTTGCCCTGAGTAGTTCTTTTCTCTGCCTCCCCAGTGCTGGGATTACCAGTGGCTGTCAACACCTGCTTGCTTTTACGTGGGTTCCTGACATCCATACTCTGGCGCTCATGCTCATTGAGAACGTCACATTTACTGAGCCACACTCCACAGACCTCACTACCACTCTTCAAGCCCGTTGTGTTGAGAACAGAGCCTCAACATGAGTCTTAATGGTGATGAAGCACATTGAAATCATCGTGTATGTATAGATATAGTTCTAACTTAGTAGTTGAGAGTAGCTGTGGTTTAAGCCCCTCCCATCAGTTAACAGGCTACAGAAGGCTTCTCGTAGTGGTTGACCAGAAGGCTCTTATTCTGTCATGGTCTACATTTCAACCACAAACCCAAGAATTATCATTTACCACATTATTACTCCTTTTCCCCCCAAGGGCTCTCTTGAAAAACATCCCATTCACGATTTTACGTTTCCATGCTCTTAGGTATAATTACCAACAGGAGAAAAAGAACTCAGTAGTTATCTAAGCTTCTTTCTGATTCAATGATGTTGATCCTACCCTATTGTTAAAACCTTAATGGTGATATACTTTCCCTTAGTAATTATGTAGTAATGTATGCACACCGTGGTTAGCCAACATAATTGCTTCTTTGAAACTTCATAGATCCTAAAAGTGTTAGGTGTTGTGAACTCACTTTCTTCGTATTACAGGGAAAGCCTCCCTGGATCCAGGACTGGAAGTTTTCCATACGTGCTTAAAAATTAATCACAATCTCATATACTATATGTATTATTGTATAGTTCTGAGGATCAGAAGTCTCAAAGCAGAGTGAGCTCAGAAAGGCACTGCCCATTGCCCCAGTCCTCCGCCTCAGCTGTCTTGTGTGCTACTACTCTGACATTGTGTGCTACATTGACATCTTTCTGCCTCATTCATACAGGGATATTTGTGATCATACTGAAGCTGCAAGGTGCATGCAGGATAATATCTCCATTCAGTTTTACCATGTTGGCTAAGTCCTTGTTGATGGTAGAATATCATGTTTCCAGGGTCTAGTGATTAGGATGTAGACATCTTTGGGTAGTACTTAGCGTACCACAAGTATTTTACTATGTGTATATGAATACATCTAGGTAAAAGTACACAGATTCACCACTAGCCCAGCGACAAAGTTCTAGGCAGCTAAGGTCCATTTGATCACAACTGTGTTTTTGTCTTTCTGGATGTTTCATTCAAGGAGCCCTAGACTGAGGAAAAAAAGACAGTGACATCATGGGGAGATGGGTGACAGTGTGGAGAAGACAGTGACGTCATGGGGAGATGGGTGACAGTGTGGAGAAGACAGTGACGTCATGGGGAGATGGGTGACAGTGTGGAGAAGACAGTGACGTCATGGGGAGATGGGTGACAGTGTGGAGAAGACAGTGACGTCATGGGGAGATGGGTGACAGTGACAGTGTAGAGAAGACAGTGACGTCAGGATGAGATGGGGTGACAGTGTAGAGAAGACAGTGATGTCATGGGGAGATGGGGTGACAGTGTGGAGAAGACAGTGACGTCATGGTGAGATGGGTGACAGTGTAGAGAAGACAGTGACGTCATGGGGAGATGGGTGACAGTGACAGTGTAGAGAAGACAGTGACATCATGGGGAGATGGGTGACAATGTAGAGAAGACAGTGACGTCATGGAGAGATGGGTGACAGTGTAGAGAAGACAGTGACGTCATGGGGAGATGGGTGACAGTGTAGAGAAGACAGTGACGTCATGGGGAGATGGGTGACAGTGACAGTGTAGAGAAGACAGTGACATCATGGGGAGATGGGTGACAGTGTGGAGAAGACAGTGACGTCATGGGGAGATGGGTGACAGTGTGGAGAAGACAGTGACGTCATGGGGAGATGGGTGACAGTGTGGAGAAGACAGTGATGTCATGGGGAGATGGGTGACAGTGTGGAGAAGACAGTGATGTCATGGGGAGATGGGTGACAGTGTGGAGAAGACAGTGACGTCATGGGGAGATGGGTGACAGTGACAGTGTAGAGAAGACAGTGACGTCAGGATGAGATGGGGTGACAGTGTAGAGAAGACAGTGATGTCATGGGGAGATGGGTGACAGTGTGGAGAAGACAGTGACGTCATGGGGAGATGGGTGACAGTGTGGAGAAGACAGTGACGTCATGGGGAGATGGGTGACAGTGACAGTGTAGAGAAGACAGTGACGTCAGGATGAGATGGGGTGACAGTGTAGAGAAGACAGTGATGTCATGGGGAGATGGGGTGACAGCGTGGAGAAGACAGTGACGTCATGGTGAGATGGGTGACAGTGTAGAGAAGACAGTGACGTCATGGGGAGATGGGTGACAGTGACAGTGTAGAGAAGACAGTGACATCATGGGGAGATGGGTGACAATGTAGAGAAGACAGTGACGTCATGGGGAGATGGGTGACAGTGTAGAGAAGACAGTGACGTCATGGGGAGATGGGTGACAGTGTAGAGAAGACAGTGACGTCATGGGGAGATGGGTGACAGTGACAGTGTAGAGAAGACAGTGACATCATGGGGAGATGGGTGACAGTGTGGAGAAGACAGTGATGTCATGGGGAGATGGGTGACAGTGTGGAGAAGACAGTAACGTCATGGGGAGATGGGTGACAGTGTGGAGAAGACAGTGATGTCATGGGGAGATGGGTGACAGTGTGGAGAAGACAGTGACGTCATGGGGAGATGGGTGACAGTGACAGTGTAGAGAAGACAGTGACGTCAGGATGAGATGGGGTGACAGTGTAGAGAAGACAGTGATGTCATGGGGAGATGGGTGACAGTGTGGAGAAGACAGTAACGTCATGGGGAGATGGGTGACAGTGACAGTGTAGAGAAGACAGTGACGTCATGGGGAGATGGGTGACAGTGACAGTGTAGAGAAGACAGTGACATCATGGGGAGATGGGTGACAATGTAGAGAAGACAGTGACGTCATGGGGAGATGGGTGACAGTGTAGAGAAGACAGTGACGTCATGGGGAGATGGGTGACAGTGACAGTGTAGAGAAGACAGTGACATCATGGGGAGATGGGTGACAATGTAGAGAAGACAGTGACGTCATGGGGAGATGGGTGACAGTGTAGAGAAGACAGTGACGTCATGGGGAGATGGGTGACAGTGTAGAGAAGACAGTGACATCATGGGGAGATGGGTGACAGTGACAGTGTAGAGAAGACAGTGACATCATGGGGAGATGGGTGACAATGTAGAGAAGACAGTGACGTCATGGGGAGATGGGTGACAGTGTGGAGAAGACAGTGACGTCATGGGGAGATGGGTGACAGTGTAGAGCTGCCATGTCGTGCCCAACACAGCTGTGTCTGCGGAGTTCCCCTTTGACTGGAGCCACTTGAAGAATGACTAGGTAGCTTTGTAAGAATACTGACTGAGAATGCTGACTTTTCAGAAGGAGAGGCCACACTGGCCCCCACTCAGACCCGTGGCTTGTGGGGAAGAACTGACCTATGTGGCTGGCAGATAGCATAGGACATGAAGGCAGCTCCAGGTGAGACTGAGAAGACAAGCATACGGAGGGGTTTCGGTTGCCCATCTTGGGGAAATGAAGGTGAACAGAGGCTTTAACACAGGGTGGGCTAAAAGTCTAGCATACATGGTAAGGAAGTACTTGGGGTTGCAGAGGAAGACTGATCTGGAAGGCAAAACTTGGAATCCAGAGGGACAGCTGTGGCCTCGTTCTGACTTAAGGGGACCCTGTGTATGGGTGCACAGTATGCCTGTTATAAAAGGTTGGGGTCTTTTTGTCTGCATGGGTAGGAATCATGGGTAGAAAATGAGAGCAGAGTCCCATGACTCTGCTCATTGCTTCTGGCGTAGCCAGCAGTGGCAGAAGACATCAGGAACAACAGCAGGTGCTACCCTCTGCTGTTACGGATCTCATGCAGGCCCTGGACACTATGATCCCTAGCCCTAAAAGAGACAGCTTCCGTCAGGCCTAGGCAACTGGGACTCCCAGTCCTGTGCAACAGCTGGCGTTAGAACTTCTATGCCTGTGTATCTGAGACCCTGGACCCTCAAGGCCTGGTAGCATGCAGAGACTCTTGCAGGGATCAGAGCCAGTCTCCCCCCCCCCCCCCCCGGCTCTCCTCGCCGTCATCTTCAGGGTGGTCGAACCACCGGCCTTTGCTGCTGTTGCCATTGTCATCACTGCTAGGACTAGAGTCAGATTGTTCCAGCTGCGTGATCACTGCAGCTGCCCTGCTACCACTCAGGAGCCCCGGTGCTGCCAGTATGCCTCTGCATTGTGTGTGATCAGCTTAGAAACTTGACTAGTGATGGAAGGCTAAAGCACACTAGGAAATACCACCTGGGAGAATCCTTTTGCGACGCCTGATGCTGCGGTCCTAGGGTGGTGCACAGATGTCCGGAGCTGTCGCACAACACAGGGCAACCAGTCTGCTCACAGAGCTTAAAAGGAGTGTTTACACCAATCATGGCAGACCTTCATGCAAAAGAAGGGTCCTGTTCACACCAGTCATGACATTTTTCTTTTTGCATCAGCCTCGAGTGACCCCCTGGTAGGCCACCACGGGGAGAGCTTCCCTCTGGCCAGTGTAGAAATGGTTATAGGGAAAGTCCAGCACAAGCTGCTTGAAGTAGTTGTTTTGGGAGCCATACCGTAAGGAACTAGAGTTGTTCTCTGGCAGCAAGCAGATGCAGTTGTTGTACAGCTTCCCCAAAGTGGTCATGGTGTGTCCAGAACAGCTAGTGCTGGGGCTGTTTCAATGATACTTCTTTGCTCAAGGCAGATAGGGTACCAAGGAAATGTCTAAGAGCTGTCAGGGAATCAACTTGCCATCCCTCAACACATTTGTTCACAGGAAAAATAAAAGCCAGAAATACTTACAATAAGAACCTATTGGCATTAGTAGTTAAACAGTGTCTAACAATGCTTTAAGAATGTTCACAGCTGTGCCCCAGGACAGGACAGTCTCCGTATTTGTGGGCTTGGTGAGATGTTAGCAGCACATCTTTTACTTTCTAATAATCTTTATTCGCATGCTCCATATTTTGATAGTAATTAGTATGTAGTTATAGTTAAATTAGCCTCAGCATGGACCAGGGTATTCTCTAGAGTTATGTTCAAGGATGGGTGGGAACATTCTGGCTTTTCTGCAGTGTACAAGACATATAACACGTGTTTGGGAGACCGGCTAAGGTAGGGCTACTCCCTGCTGGGACAGCAGCCTTCTCTCAGTGTTTCCTGGACGGTGTTTAGTTTGCTGAAGCCTGCAAGGAAGATGGTGTCTCATCATCCTTCACGCCATGGTTGGTGACGTAGAGATGTAAGCTGACGTCTAACATTTTCTCTGAGATCATGGCCTTTCAGGATCTCCGACTACATATATCAGTTCTGATAATTTCCATGTTTAATTTCTTGATTTCAATGAAATGAAATTAGTGTTTTATTAAAATATCACACTTGAATAAATAGGCAAGAAAAGGAAAACACTCCAGCATATTATTGTGTAACTGAGTAAACTTGAGTGTTAATTGGCAGCACAGGTCAGCTCTTGCCCGTGAGTAGAGAAGGTTCAAGGAGGGTGGCCTGCCCTGGCATCAGACAACATAATTTGATAAAGGTCCCCTGGAGGCCCAATTTATCCTCCTCGTGGCTTGGCTGGCTAGAGCCCATGTTTTCTTCTAAAGGAAGCTATTTTTATTCCCTCCCCTGACAACAGATGGGTACCTTGTATTTTATAAAAGATGACAGGAAAATTACATTACCAAAGCACAGGCAGAAGCAGGGAGGCACGGAGTAGGAGCGTTTATTGGGGGAAAATAGACTAATATCAAAGTAGAAAGAACAGAGCAGGCACAATGAATTTCCCTGCACCAGCCTCTCCTTTCATGACCTCATCATGTGGGAGAGACTGATCAATCTCACTACAAGCAATAAGTATTAAAATGAAAATTTTGAGTTATCTTATCTAAAGATTCCTGACACCAATTGTTTTTTCCAGCAGTTTCCCTGCAAACACAGAATACTTCTTCATCAATCTTTTATTTGAACCAGTGTTGCTCCAATCTCTCTCTCTCTCCCCCGAAAAGAGCTTTCTCCTTCTACTTTTGACTTTTCTTTTCTTAGCAGAGGGGCACAAATATTATTTTACTCTACTGAGGCCGCATCTCCATCGATCAGGAAATAAAAAGTAGGCTTGAAGGATGTGTCCTGACCTTGCACGGCTGCAAAGAGCAGGGATGGGTGACGATTCCTTGGCTCCTGGTGGCACTGACTGGGGCAGGCTGTGTGCCTGTGGGCACGCTCACATTTGCCTCCTTCCTTATCAGAAGGTGTCTAGCAGGGGCCAGGCACTTCCAGGAGAAGGGAGTTTGCAAAGGCAACTTAATTCTTAAATGTCATCTTCACACAATTATCAGCTTGACAAACATTATAAGATGTCCAATAAACTTGATCCCATAATGCATTACTAATAACTAAGTTCTGTATCGCAAGAGTGGAAGGCACTGAGGTTTTCCGTGTTCACAGTCACCTGTGATCCTGTTAATGGGGAAACACTGAGGGGATGTCTGTGGCTGTGGTTCGCAATGCAATTTATCTGAAAAGTGTTCAGTGTTTTCTTCAGTGTTTGCAATACCTTCTAGATCTTTCCATAAGGGCAAGTCTCTTTTATTTAAAATATTTCCATACAAACAGAGCCCAATGCACCGTGGCATGTCAGCAAGGATTTTGTTTTGTTTTGCTTTTTCCTGTCTCCTATAATGCATGATTTAATATTTTCCTGAAGATACAATTCAGGTCTTCCTTCATCCGAGCATTTCTTACGCCCACACCCAGGGCGGGTTGCCCGTGCATGCGTCTGTTACTTGTGATACATGATTCTGTGCTTGATTAGTTCTAGATGGCTTTTCCATTTCCAGTCTGCAGCTGCAGTTTACCAGCTGATTGTGACCTATGGATGTGTTTCAATTAGCCCCACAGATAGTTTTAAAAATAATCATCTTTAACTGAGTGCCTGCATTTTGAAACTAGCTGACTATACATGGAATCATGACCGCAGCTTCATCTGAGTGAAGGTACACAGCAGGCCCCTCTGCATTCTCTGTCAGAGACAGCAGGTGGCTGATCTGAGATCCAGGGGATCCCAGGGGACAGTAGCATCCAGTGGAGTGCCTCATGCAGCTGAGTCCGAGTTATTTCTGCTTTCTTCCTGGACTTGTAGACATTTGGGATCACAATCTACTTAAATCTGCACTTTCAGAGCCTTGTTTCTAGACTATGGTTCCTCAGAGCTGAATAGCTGCCTTATAATCACTCTCGGTCCCAACACTGCCAGACATACTCTGAGACACATAGTAGTTGTCCAGTAAATTAATTTGGGAAAATACATCTATTGTGTGCAGCCGGCCATATGCCAGGCTTCTCAGGGAGCAAGAGAAAACAATCTCAACAGTTTACACAAATTAAATGATTAATCTTTACAACTTCTTTTGGAGATTCACAAGGGATATACAGTATGGGGTTAATTTATGGTGTGGAAAGAATAACATTTAATGAAACTATTCCTGACTGAACACCAGAGAGAGACTTAGATATAACAAAGTAATTACTTATATGGAAAATTGCCCTCTAGGGGTCAGGACCAAGCAATCCTGAACTGCCGACATCCTGCCCTTCCCAGGGAGGGCCTGGCCTCTTCCTAGTCCTGCAGCCTCCTTCAATGGCATGCATCCTAAGCCAGGGCACCAGACCACCTGAGGGACAAGACTTCCTCACCTCACTGCCGTCACCTGGAGCAGGGCTCCTGAGAAGAGCCTGTCTGAGAATACCTTTCTTCCCTTTTCATTTGTGTAAGAGTCTACTTTAAGAAGGTTCATTTTATATTTTAAGCAAGGAGACTTACTAAGTTTTTAAAAAAAAAAAACACATATTGAAGAATAATAGAAATACGCAATTATTCAATAATGCTTTAGAAGATTTGGTTCTTTGGAATTTAGGTTTTTCATTAGAAAATATCAAAGCAAGAAAAGCATGTGATATTAATATACAAAGGCCCAGAAAAAAATGCACATGTGAAATATAATTTGATTTATGGAGTTTCAAAATACTTAGAAGAAGCTGACAAGCTATATAAGTTTAGTAAAAAAATAGTAATTGAAAGTGCACCAAAATGCTGATTTGTCAATCAGATGCAATGACAAGATAAGTTAGAAAGTACCAACAATGATAGTAATATAAAAACTCAAAATAGACAACACTGATTTCACAAAGCCTAATTAGGAAAATAAAACAATATTTTAATTGTCTTAATAAATCATCACATGGTTTACTTAGCTTTTGTCTATGCCAGAGTCCTTGGGTTTGGGCGCCTAAGGTCTAAATACGTAGAACAGAAACTGGCTTGAGATTTATCCTCTGCTCCGGTAAGAAGTGGAAATAGCTGGATATTGAGAAAATCTTGGAGGCTATGTATAAAACTAACAGCTGCAATCCTGAAGGCGGTGTTGGGAATTTGAGAAAGAACACAAGACCTGAGAAGACACCTGACTGTCATCTTCCTAGACGTGTCACGGCATTAAGCTTTCCTGTCCTAACAAAGCCCGGTTGGCATCGCATGCCTGTGTGCAGTGCTCTATTAAGGAGGCAGAGGCACTGCCATTAGTGAATGAGATCCGTCTGAGGTGAAGCTGGGACATGGGGGCAGCTTTGGTCATATGCCTTCCCCCTGCTCGTGACTCCATCATCATCTGACAGACTGTAGATGCTTTCTGAATAGAGCTGAGGAGTCGCTCTGTGTTCGGGTTGTTCAGTGGCTCATTTGTTAAAGATGAACATGGAAAACATGGGAGATTTCTAGCAAACATTTCAAGAAGGCCAATGTGTTAGCCTTAGAAAGACACAACCACACGGAGATCCGAAGGGCATCCTTTAGCCTCCATCAAGGGG
The DNA here is from genome assembly GCA_026225945.1 of Cricetomys ansorgei. Taxonomy (NCBI): domain Eukaryota; kingdom Metazoa; phylum Chordata; class Mammalia; order Rodentia; family Nesomyidae; genus Cricetomys; species Cricetomys ansorgei. The sequence goes on from JAMJFZ010000189.1 coordinate 5,817,643, forward strand.
GTAATGGAAGTTGTTCAAGGCCTGTAGTCTCTGAAAGATAGATGAGTTCTAAAAATGTTTAATAGGCATCAAGCATTGGAAGAGATCGCTGTAAACTTCTTTTGTCTATCACTCTCTTAAAAATATAGCAGCTTCCACATTGTCTTCGGGATGTGGGATGGGCTCTGATTGAATAGAAATATTTTTTTCTTTTTCAAAAGGATAAAAGCTACTGTGCTAAGAAATTATATTTTGAAGAGACTGACAAACATACTGAATGTAATAGGCATTCCCCAAGTCTGTGAAAGCCATTGCATATGTATACCATCACCGTGTTAGCAGAGCAGATAGCTTCATAAATCACTGGCCGCCTACTGCCATCTCCAGAACACAAGTACACAAGTAAATTGTTGCATGGAAATATGTTATTAAAAAGAGGACTGGCAGAGTGTGGAAAGCAAGCATGAGTGGCACTCAGCACTAAATATGTAGAAGACTCCATAGGTATTTTTCATAAGTGTCCTGTAAACAAAGCTAAAGGGAAAGCTTGAGTTTTCTGTAATGATGTTGAATATATTTCATGCTTTCTCTTTCCCCAAGAAAATACATACTGGGGCCTGGTCTGGCTGTACATAAAATCATAATAAACAACTGAATAAACTGTTTATTCAGTGTGGCTTTTGAACACCTTTAGGTAGGTAACAGGTGCAGCCAGTGGTAGATTTCCTTCAGAGCCCCCTCGACCCCACACTGTGGCCATGTGAATCCAGACCTGTACATGCAGGTGTTCCAGAGAATACCGCTATAAAGATATGCACAGACCACTTGATGCTCAAATATGATTTTTGTTTGTTACACATGTTTGTACAATTGATAATTTCACAGTAACATAAAGTTAGTTCTAACTGAATAGAAATTTACCTATATTGTTAAATTTACCTATATTAATTCAAGCCACTGAACATTTCATTGTATCTGAGGAAAGTTAAATAAAAAATGTTCCTTTACTTAAAAAGTTGCACACCAACCAATTTTCTGGCAAGTCTGTCTCACCTTCTTCCAGTGACTAAAAACCACAGACCTAGGAATTGCCAGTTGTTTCAGACTTTGAGCTCTTAGTGACTTTGTCTCTCTTTTGGGCACCAAGACAAGCTCTGGAGATCACAGTGGATCTGCAGCTTCTTAGGAACTGGAACAGAGAGAGGGGCAGCTGGAGGGCCCTTGCTGGAGCTGGACATCCAGAATCCCAGACGGGGTAGAGCCGTGTAAAGGGATCTCCCGGTTTCCTTGTGTGTTTCTCCAGGTCCCTCCATGCACATTAATCTCTTACTAGTCCTTGCCTTTGTCTGGACCCAGCTGGAATCAGAAGACAAGGAACCCAGATGACACAGTCTCCAAGTTTTAGGCTTCCAGGACACAGAGATAGAGAAACAGAAGCAAATGAGTCAGCAAAGGGGTAAAAATGGAGGCTAACAGAAGTGCTAACATAGCGTTGGTCCCCGACAGGCACACAGGCTCTTGTGTCCGCGGACCTAAACACAGTTGGCAGCAGTTAGGACTGAACATGCCTCAACAGTCAGTATGTAATATGTTATAGAAGATACTGCCAAGGTTCTATCTAGGCACAGCGGTCAACAACTCGGCTCTCCTAAGGCTCACCTGCGATCTCTGGCAGAGTCACCAGCTGCTCTGTGGAAACTAAGATGCCAAGAGAAAACACTCAGAAAGCATGTCATCACTAAGACCCAAACCATTCCTGTTGCAGTTTGATCAAGCTGTGGCTATGGAGTTTACATAAAATTACAAGGCTCACTTTCCATGAACCTTTTCTAGTTAAACATCCTAGCAGTTACCCAAAGCCCCTTGGCAGTTATCTCTTCCCTGCTGGACGTATGATTGGACAAGTCGCTTCAGAGGTCTAGAGATAAGTTCTGTAGTTCAGATTTAAAAACACAAGAATCCTAGAGTGGTATGCTAAAATAGGGTAGGAGAGAGTGCCTGCCTAATTGCAATCATTCTTGGGTGGCTGAAGATGTTGGGAGAATTCTCCCTCTTACTCCTCTTAGGAAAATTTAATGTGAATTGTCTTCCCCGTTTTAGTTCTGCTTTGGTTCTTCAGTTAGAGAAATTTCTAAAATATGTATATCGGTTGGCCAATTTCTTGGAGTCTTCACTGAAGTGAAGTCTGACAAATATGATTTTATGATATCAGCTTTTTCCCTAGACATCTGCAGGGGAAGCTCAGGAACATCTTTAGGCATCTGTCTGGCTTGGTTTCCAGCCAGCAGTCTCTGGGGCTGCCCATACTCTCAGAATCTTCTTGCTTTTGCATCAGGTCCCCTTGTCTTTCCCACACCCCAGTGCGTGTACAGATGCCTACAGCACTGACATCCTGCTTGACCACACCTTTTCCGGCTACCTGGTTTTGGTTAGCAAGCATTCTAGAGGTGGTTCCTCCAGAAGTTCCCCAGATCAGGGCATCAATTGCTCCAGGTTCCCTTAACCAAATGTATCTGTGTGTTCTCTTACTCTCCCCACCTCCATCTCTACTACAAGGTCTGATGAGAAAGAGCATGTGCAAGGCACTGGTGTTGCTTCTTACGTCATCCAAGTCCAGACTTGCAACCCACACCTTGCCACACCCTCCTTTGCAAATCTGATCAGCCTCATCTTCTCCTGTGCTTCTCTGAGCATCCTCTATCCTGGAGAAAATTCTGTGACTACTATTATGGCTGCTGTGAGTTCCCCTACATCTTCTCTTTTCTCCTTGGGAATCCAAAGGCCAATTGCTTGACCCTCTGTTTTCCTGGGATTTTTGTTTGACCAACTCTCCCTGAGGCAATAAGCCTCTGCCTGAAGGCCTAGCTTTGGATCTCTCTGCAGAGTAGCCGAATGTCTTTGAAAGGTGGGTCAGTTGGCAAATGAGGAAATAATTGGAAAGATAAAATAAATTCATATGAAAGGAACTGCTCACTTGTTATGAAATGAGTCACTAATCTGGTTCAGAATCAGAGCATCTTGTTTATCTTCAGGATTTTTATATCCTTACCAAATCTTCATGCCAAACCATTTCCTGTTCTATAAGGAAAAAACAAAGACAAACCTTGGAGATTGTTGTCCTAGCATGGAGTGACCTCAGGAAACATGAAAGGCAAGCTGCTTTAGGCTGAGAATGAAAAGGCTCTCTTAAAGCAGGGTCTTTCATCTTTGCACAGGGAATTCCTCTGTCAGGCTAACTTTCAAAAACTGCTTTCATCTTTGACTCAACAAGCCTCCTCACCTGTCTTTTAAGCAAGAGATTAAGCATATAGAAATGTGTAGGTCGTGATTGTTTTCTAGAGGTACCCAGCACCATCCCAAGCGGTCTGAAGGAATTAGGCTGTGTGTGTGTGTGTGTGTGTGTGTGTGTGTGTGTGTGTGTTCAGGTACTAGAAAGGAAAGAACATTTGACTGATCAACACCCTGCCACTTCCCAGTGATCTGTTTGCATCCAGTCTAACTGATCTGGGTTGTAATTGTCAACAAAACCACTAAGGGTCTTTTAAGGGCATTTCTTGCTGTAGACTGGTATTGACAAGAGAGGAGATGATGATGAGAATCTAAGAAAGGAAGGGGGTTCGGAAGCATGGCTGTGACCCTCCTCCTCACCATACACTGCCCAGTAGTATGGAGGTCACCATGACCTTTTGCCACAGTAGCCATGTGTGATGATACCCTTTCCATTGCTGTCCTTCTGGAGTCTCGTCTGATTCATAAGCGTGTCTCAGCAGGTGGTTGCCAGCCCAGTTGACACTCTGCTAGGCACAGGGAGGCTTCTCCTCTGAGGGCAAAAAGTCATCCCTCCAGCTCCAGATTTAGAACACATTTAATTCTAACAAACTTACCTCACCCAAAGCTTGGGTATGAGCGTTATAATTGGCAACACTGGTTTTTTGTCCCGTCTTCAAAGTGATCCTGAACATCCTTGTGATTGTCATGAAACACTGTCAGTGCCGTCATTGACGGTATCTTATAGCTGTTATTTTCATATTATGAACTTTTCTTCTCTTGGAGCATTAAGGCAGAGTTTAAAAGAGTTTGATGCAGTACCGGTAAAGGAAGACACGTTAAATATAATACTTTTTAATTTTGATTTAAGAAATTAACTTTGTGTTCATAAATATGAGATCTGCTTGAGTTTGATAGTCCATGACTTGGTTTTGTTACAATATTAGTACATGAATAAAAAATGCAAATGAGACTTCAAACCATTGGTAAGGAAAAATAGGTCACAAGCATTGTTGGCACTTAATTCAACATGCTAAGACATCAAGGTATTGTTTGAACAATAAAACTTTAACTAGGAAAAAGAAATCAGTGTAAAATCAAACACTTTAAGTCATATTAAGAAGGAAAAAATCTGATATTTTGTGCTGAGTTTATTTGTATTTCTACAAAATTATCACATCATTGTGATGTCAATCAATATTTAGCAAAACAACTGGTCCTTCTGCTAATAACTTATTCTCCAAAAGTTTAGTAATCTTAATCTCGAATCAAAGCAGCAAGAAACTTTGTCTGGTTTGGACAGCAGTTTTGTCTTCTCCATCTTGTGGCCTGTGGTCTCTAGTACACAGCATGGCCTGTCTCCCTCTGTGTTCTGCTGTCACACCCCATATTATCACATAATAGACATATTTGCTGTAAGGCTTTCAGAGAGGACCTAGAGCTAGAAAATTTGTCTTCAGTGACTCTAAAGTCTACTTTAATAAACACTTTGATTATAGTGGGAGGCAAATTTTAGGCTTGTCAGTTCTAGTATCATGGCTCAATCCATTCAGACAAAGGGAACATTTGCCATTGATTTTAGAACAAAGGAAATCTGCCTTGAAACTTAGCTACTTCCCTTTGGGTGAGTTATGCATCTCACTGAGTCTGAGTTCTGCCACCCATAATGCTTATTTAAAGCACTTGTTCAAAGTCAGAAATCAAAGCTGTGAGTTAAGAGGACAGGGTGCTCCTGCAGAAAACCCATGTTCAGCTCCCAGCACACAGGTGTTTGTTCACAGTGGTCTGTAACTCTAGTTCCAGGGGATCCCATGACCTCTTCTGGGCTCCATAGATACTACGTATATGTGGCACGCACACACACACATAGGTAAAACCTTCATGCACATTAAATAAAAACAAATAAAAAATTTAAAAGACCGAAGAATTCAAGTAAAGAGTATATAAATGTGTAAATATGACCAGCTTTTAAATCCATCACTGAGAGAGATTTAAAGACACACTTACTTACTTACTCCTGCCAAGCACTGACTGTCCTAATGAGAATCTTATCAGACATTTTTAAGGAAAAGTTGAATGTTGCCATAGAAACCCTCAAACCACATCAAGCTACTTAGAGCAAGTCCCTTATAATTTCAGAAAAATTTGGTATTTTGTTTTTACAAGCAAGAGAATGAAAGCTAGCAGATTTTGTAATGCCATATGCTAATTTTGTGTTGCTAATGTTTTGTCTGGCTGGAGACAGAACTTCGCTATGTACCCAGGCTATCCAAAACTCGTGGTCCTCCTGCCACAGCCTCCTAAGTGATGGGATTTCAGGAGCACCCCACCATGACCAATTCCAAATGATGACTTTTGCTGAACTCACTATGATATGTAGTATGTCTGTGGATTTATGATTGTGTGACAGTGAGTTCAAAATGTTGAAATTAAACATAACATGAAGATAACAAGCACACATTAAGAATCTCAAAGATGAAGCCCGTGGCTCACCCAGAGGTAACAACAAAATAAAATGCATTTGCAAGATCATCAAGAATGGAACTAACTAGAAGATGATGAGGAAAAAAGCCTGTTTATTAGTGTGGGACTCTGCAAATGTAAACCCTTGTTTAAAAAAGGATGCTTATTCTTCTGGCCTTATATATCAGATATAGCCTTATATCTGATGTTCATCTTAACCTTTAGTTACACACAGTTATCTAGAAATCTTACTGACCATCTAGGAGTCTGATGTATACATCATTGGGCTTTGCTGCCAACTGCACATGGGTGGCTTTGGTTGTGCGGTCCAAACCAGATCTGAGCTCCCATCTTACTGGTACACTTTCCTTTACATGTCCATTTTGGCCATTTATACATCATGTCTGTATACACACTGATTTGCCATATGTTTGTCCCTTTGTATGTCTGTCTGTGTTCCACTACAATTTCAGGAAGCATGCCTTGGCTACAACTAGCACACATCTCTTCCACCATATTTCCATGGACAAGAGTGAATCAATGTGGCCAACTCTCCATGCCAAAGAAGCTGGGAAATATGGTCTTGAGTAGCCAATATGAATAGATTTTGATAAATTTATAGTAATCTATGCTAAAAGTTCTTATTGTTTTAGTGAGGTAATTGGTGATCATAAAAATAGAAATACTTGGAATCGCTTTTGAAAGTTGTTACCCATTCCATCAACAGGCATGCGTTAAATACTGGTTAGACTGACAAGGTTGATGCTCCCACTGTGAAAATCCTACTGTGATACTGAATGAGTTTCCCTCAGAATTCTGGATGGGATGGAAATTAGTTTGAGTTTGGGGATGTATTGCAGACTTCACTTGGCTCTTTGCACTAAGATAACTAAAGTTATTTGCTTGCTTACTGTCTATCCCAAATCCCAGAATTTAAAATGAGTAACTTGTGAGATTTCCCTCATCCACCAGTGGCATGTGAACTGATGCTGTTTTAGGTGGGTCTTGTCTAGGCAGCCATATTGTTGAGATTTCCTGGGTATGGCTTCCCTGTCATGTCTAGAAGACACTAACTAGCAGCAAGAGTCCTGATCTCTGCTGCTTACAGTCTTCCCACCTTCTCTCCCTGAGCCTTAGGTATAAGTTTTGTGTTGTGAAAGTATCAATTGGGGTTGTGCACCACATAGTTAGTTGATCTCTGTCTTATGAGAATTTTGCATTGTAAATTTCTGTAATAGTCTCCATCTTCTTCAAAACAAGGAGCTTTTTGATGAGTGAGAGCTACAGTCTTCAAGGGTAAGGACTCAGAGTGAGTTGGAGATTATGCTGGTTCAGGAAAGCAGCAGTGCCAGGCACTCTCTAGGGCCCAGAACTGCATGAATTCCCTCCTATTGACTTTAAGTCCAATTAGACACCTGTTGGTTATCTGTAGATAAAGGTACCACTATTGTACCATTGGGATATCATGCTGGGCTGGCCATTCTTGAGACCCATAGGCTTTAAAACTGGGCAAGACTATGGAGTGCTCTTCTCCGTTGGGGTAGAACATTTCAGCATTTGAATTTGGGCGCACACAATGCAGAAATATTCCATTGACTGCAGAGTACTTGCAGGTGATGGCAAAGAGGGAAGCTGGCACATGGTGACTGGTGAACTAGTTGGACTACTGGTCTACAAGATGGCCGTCGGTGGCATCTTCATCCTGAACATCTCCACAGAGATGCCAAGGGCTGATCAAGCTTGTTTTCTCTTAATAAAATCTAGAATTGAGATTATTTATGGAAAGTTGCCCAAACTTTGAATGTTGGACACTACCATAGAATTGATGTTTAAAAAAGAGCTGGTAAAATTCAAAAGTCAGGACATAAATGTACAATAAATAAATGTATCCAGTCACTCCCTTTCTCTTCTCTTAATTTGTGCTTAAATTAGCGGGTCTCTGGCTGAACTTAATTTTTTCTCATTGTATTTAGAGAAGGGTCTCCATTTGCTAGCTTATGAAGGTCTAGGATTTGTGTAATCTAGTGATTTTATTATATTCTTTTTGGCTAATATGTATTATATTTTGGATAAATTTTATGCATATGTAGTCTGTTTAATTTGAAGGTTTTGGAGTATTGTTTTGGGGGCTGGAAATACAGCTCGGGGATTAAGAGCACTTATTGTTCCTCTGGAGAGCTGCAGTCGTTTTCCCAGCACCCACATGGTTCATCGCACAGCTGCCTGGAACTCTAGATCTGGGGATCCAGTTCCATCCTCTGGTCCCACACAGAGACACACATACACATTAACAAAACTGTCTTAATATTTTTCAAAAGAATATTGATCAAGTAAATACAGGCTAAGTCTGTGATCAAACTGCCGTGTAACCGTTTTTAAGATAGTGAACTTGGAACTTAAATTAACATGCTAAGTGGGATTAGTATTTATCTGTTTGAGTTTTATTTATTTATTCATTTATTTATTTATTTATTTATCTATCTATCTATCTATTTATTTATTTATTTATTTTCACTTTAACAAATTGGAGCAGTATTTACTATTAGTGACTCTGATTCTCTGTGTTTTTCATGAGGTGGTTACAAAAGCAAGACACCTGAGGCCTAGAGACCCAGTGAGAGAGAAAAGATAACACTTCACTGTAGATGTAATGCTGTGGGTCCATGACCAGGCAGTAACTCTCACACTCAGATTACACTCTATAGCAAGGTTTATTTAGTGAAAGGAAAGAAAAGAAACATACTGGTCCACCATATGCAGATGGGGTGAGAGCTGTTGAGAGTGAATTTCATGCAGCTTATAAAGGGAAAAAATGCAGAACAGGTGTTTTCCCATATTAGACAAGCTTGGTGTGCAGAACAATGAAGAAGTAACTGACCTTTATTTTTATTGTCTAGTGATGGGCAGATGAGGGACAAAGAATATGTTACATTCCTTATTTCCTTGGAAGTAAAGAGACAAGGATCATGTTATGTTGTGGCTTCCTAATTTCCTTGGCAGTGGGCCCTGTTTCCATGGTAGGGGAAACTTAAACTTAAGCCAACTAAGATGGAGTCTAAATCTAACATGGATGAGCTCTTTTCACAAGGCTTCAACAGTAAATTCACACCAGATGTAGCCATTGGTTTGGTGTAAAGGCTTTTTATTCTTTGATCAATCACTGATTCTAGCCCAGAGCCCTGAAGTCCAGGAGCATTAGTCCTCTTTAATATCTAATCTTAAGCCTTGAACTGGAAGGCTTCAACCTTCATACAATCTAGAACATTTAAATGCTAGCCCATACCTAGAAGGCTTCAGCCTCAACCTCTGAGACTTACTGCTGACTGTGCCACTCTGGCTAGCTCCTCCCAAACTCTCACTCTTCTGGTTCAATTTACTTGTTGCTCTGGCTCAAACCCTTCTCCAAGATGCTTAGTTCAAACTGACCTTCTGAGCTAGCTCACTGTTTCTGACTCAACTCTTCCGATTCTGGTAAACTCTGGCTGCCTCAGACTGAACTGCTCTGCTCAGCTTCAAACTGACCCACTCTTCTCATCTGATACTGACTTCTGTCAAGCTCTGCTGTATCTCTGTGTCTCTCCCCTTGAGCTCTCACTGCTCCATCTTGCCTCTGTAACTGACTCTGCTATAACTGAACTCTGCTCTGAGCTGAGAGTCCACTTTTTCCATGGTGAGAGTTGGACATGGCCTCACTCTGACACATTCTGCTAACTCTTCCTCTGATTAATCACTTTGCCTGCCATTTACTCTGACATCTAACATGTCACTTCCAATCTGACACTGACTTCTGAGCTCTGCTTCCTGTCTGCTTCCACATTGTTTCTGTCTTAGGGATTAAAGTTATAGACCACACAGCCTTCTGAATACTGGGATTAAAGGTGTGTCTACATTCCATCTGAACCCCACAGGCCTCTGAATGTAGACTCCTGGAAGATAGACCCTTCCTAGCTCTCACACAGGTCTATTCCTCTGCACTTCAAAATTTTAGCACTCACTATTTCCTTAATTCTCTCTTCTAGTCTTGGAGGCCAGGAATTTCCTGGAGCTTTCACAAAGAATTCTGAAAGGATTCCAAACACACACACACACACACACACACACACACACCACACACATACACACGCACACACACACGCTCCCTATAGGTATGTGAGAGAACAGCTTCAGCATCTTGGCCACTCCAAAACTAGACACATGCTGACCCAAATAAAAGTCTCTTTTGGCAGACAGAGAATAAGAGTTATAAAACATGATTGTGTTCTTTTTCTCAGACAGAAAGGTGATTCACTGACTCTCACATCCACAAACTTCCTGTAAAGTGAGTTTGTATTCAGAGAGGATAAAGTAGTCAGGAGAAGTTCAGCTAACAATGGCAAAACAGGGAAACAAACGGCATCAACTAGATGTTGACAGGAAAGTAGGCAAAACACCCCATGCTAAGTCTGGAACTCTCTACCTTTACCTTATCAATCTGAGACTGACCATGAGTATCATGGTATGCATGTGTGTGTGTGTGTACACAGATGCTTATTAATTGACTGTATGAAGGCAAACCAACTGGGTACTAGTGACTGTCAGGACCCTCTCCATATTGTTTAAAATGAATGCAATTACCATCTCTGTACATATGTTTTTAAATACTTAGGTGATCATTTATATTTGTGCATTGATAAATTCTATCAGATATCTTTTTAAAAAACTGTGTCAGTTGAATCCCACTACCTGACAATCACATATGTGTTTTCTTGGATACTTGCTAACAGGGAACACCATGGCTGTGCTTTCTTCTGCTGTTTGTATTTCTTACTGTTCCAGGCTATATGTGGGAGGATGATAATTGGTTATTACAGTATCTCCTTTCACAAAAGCACAGGTATGTTTGAAGTTCGTGATGAAAACTATCTTTGCTATGAAAATATAGAAGGTTTGTTTCTATCGCCACCACACTAAGGAAGGGCAAGCATCAGTTCTGCCTTTGCCAGGGCTATTCTTGCAGCAAACTCTGGTGAACATTATTAGATTGCTGAACTGCATCAGTTGGCTTTAATACCTGATAAGTGAGTAGCTCTGGTAAATGTGTTCACATTAGTGTTCTTCTGAAAGTCTTTGTGAGTTGCTGAACCTAAATCCAACTGCAACAGACTTGGTCTGCATTTCTTGATGAGCCATATATGTACAAAGCTTTCTGGTTTTCAAAAGTAAGTATGTATTTTTTCATGATGGAAGAAATACACATTTTTTAATTGTTAGGTACAAGAATAGGTTAAGACAGAATGCAATACATAAAACCCTCCCCTCCTAAATTTTTGTAGGGACAACTATATTCCTTGATTTCAATAGTGACTCTCCATGTCACAGCTTGAAGATGTAACTCCCTCACTTTTTATGTTAAAGGATTCAAACTCTACTCTACAAGGTTGAGTATATACATCTCCCCCCCCTCTCTCTATATATATGATATAAATATATACATATAATTTTTACCTGTTATGATTTTACTAAGGTTCCTCAACAGTATACACATGCTTTATTGATGTCTCTTCCTACCCCGCTTCCTCTGTCCCTCCCTCCCGCTCCCTCCTGCCTTCTGGCCTTCCTTTCCTATTTCCCTCAAGACTTTAACTGTGATTCAGGCAGCCTGAGATTCTGTATGTACAAAGAGGGAGGGAGCTCTGCCCACAGTCACAGTGCCATCTCGTAGTTGAGAATGCGAAGTCAGTCCAGTGGTAAACCTCCCAATCAATTGCTCCCCTTGTGCTTTATGGATGGTTTTGTAAAGTTTTCCCCACATTATACCCTAGGACAAAAGGGCAAAACCAAAACCCCAGACAAGAAGCATGTCACAAGCGTCAGTCATCAGCTTGATGGCATCGTCCTAAAGCTCCTGAGTGTCGGAGGAGCTAAGAGGGCGCCGCTGTTGTCATTTCAGTTATATTGTTTTAAGGTTCTCACCCAGAGAAATAAGCACTGAAACAGAAGAGAGAATGGAGTATGAAATCTCTCCTGTTGGATGTGAAACTGAAGTGTTGCATTGAGCACATTTTTATCCTCTAAAAGGAAAGAAGCAAGCCCGTGAACCTCACTTTGAGCTGTTGAAAAGCCAACAAACACTGAATACAAGAGTAACAAGATTTCTACCTGCTAGCTAGTGGTCTTCAGGTACCACTTCCATTAGGAAAAATGCTGATCCTGTTTAAAGCGAGAAAATCCGGGCCAAGAAGAGGATAAAGGCACCTGCTGCCAAGTCTTCTCTTGTCACAGTGCGAACCTGAGTTCAGTCCCAGGTCATGCCAGTACATGGGGAAGAGCTGGAAGTTGTCCTCTGACCTACACATGTGTGCTATGGTGTGCACTGGTGTGCACACGTGTACATGCACACTCACACACACACGTATGCACACACACAGACAAATACAGACATATCAGATAAATAAATACAAAATTTAAAAGACTGAATGTCTCAACATGTTCCTAAACTGGAATCTCTTTCATGACATCAGAGAAGCTACCAAAGCTGCTACTCTTATGCTCAGCTTTAGGAGCCCACTTTGAGATGCCCCATCTACTGGAGCTGTGCACCACTACAAACAATAACTGCAGTGAGTTTGCACATCCAGGTTCTTAAACAAGATTTTAAAATTCGCTTTTTGTTGTCCAAGTAACTTCTTCACATCAATAATAATCATAGAGAAACAGTTGTTCTGCCTTTCTATGTAAAATATGTTCCTTGATAAAAACAATCATAGCTAAGGGAAGTTTTGTCTTTATTGAAGTATTTCACAAAGATTGAAGATGAAATGCTAAAATTGTAAGATCATTGTTTTACCCTCCAGAAATTAGTGCATCTTTCATGTAGGACTGCCAGTTTTGTGAGGCCCTGGGTCCCTGGCAGAGGGGGAAGAGAAAAGGGGAGGTGAGTCTCCATGCACACCCTTCTTCCTCCATATTCTCTTTCCCCACTAGCTTTTCCTTTTCATTTATTGCAACTCTTAACAGAGGTCTGGTGTCCTTCTGATTGGTGACAGTCCCTAACCAACTAACAGCTCTTCTTGTGCTCCCGGACAGAGCAGGGGACTCAATTCCAGGCCAGAAGGAACACATGAACACCTTAGGACCAATAGAGTAGATGAGGAAAGTCAACAGGCCAGGGAACATTCAATCCCATATGAACCCACAACTCTCAGAGTCAGTAGTCTCCCTGGCTCTGTGGAACTCCTTCCTGAGAAGTCTACAATTGCTTGCCAGTAAAGTTCACTTTGAGCTGATCAGGTCCCCTGCCCTTTAATGCTTTAACTGAACCCTCTCGATAGCTGGCTTCATTTGGACTCGCACAAAATGGGATGCCAAGATGCAGCCAAAGGCTTCCACAATAGCGCTTAGGGCTTGGCTGATCAAGCACCCTTGGAAGCAGTCCCCTCAAACATGCCTACCCTAAACCAGACACACTCTGTGGTTCCAGCTAAGAACAGTCAGGAAATTGGAATGGAGAAAATCCTTAAACATCTATCACTTGATACAATCAGAAACTTTCATGTTAGTCACAAGCTCTTCAAGGTGATTAATCCACTCTTTTCTTCAAAAATTAATTGCAAAGACAAAAAAGAAAGATGGAAAGGGAATTTGTAAATTAAAGTGATGTAATAGAAAATGTTCAGAAATTAACAGTGGTGCTTGCGTAACCTTGTGAATATATGTACACTTTGAAGTGGAGAAATTCATGGAAGGTGAATCACATCCTTATAAAATATATTAAACAAAAAGGAGACATAAGGGAAATATCCTCAAAATGCATTATATCCTTGCATGAAAATGTCTTATAGAACCTGATATAATAAAGTTTTAAAAAATTTAAAAGGGAGAGAGAGAAAGAGAGAACCATAAAATACATTTCATGTGAACACAAGATGTGGACTCTGTTTGGATCTTGATTCAGTAGATTTAAAACCGCACTACATTTATGAACAGACATGGGTGACATTAAAAGCTGACAATATTTCCATGTCATTATGGTATTCTAGTTCTGCCTTAAAGCCCGCCATCCTAGACGTATAGACAGATTGACTCTTGTTAATAAGTGTCATCTGAATTCGCTTCAAGTTAGAATAGGAAGTCTATAGTGGTGTAAATAAAAGAGAACGGAGCCCGAGTTGGTCGTGTCAGAGAGCCTGATGAGTGTGTGGGAATCATTATCCCAGTGCTTGGGATGCGTTTGGAAGTTTTCCTAATGAAAGGTGTTGTTTTTAAAAACATTCGTAAGTACATGGTATACTTTAGCTTCAAATTCAACACCAGGAAGCTGATTCTTAGTGTCCCTATCCCTTCTGCCATGTGAGAAACCTGGTTTCCAAAAATAACAGTGTTAAGTATTTTTCTATCTTAACATATATAAACAGAAGTTCATCATTTCTGCACCTGTACCACTCCAAACCACAGACTTACTGCACACATCACAGTACTTCCATTACACGGAAGAGAAAGAACGGCACTGTATTTTGAAGTTATTTTAAATAATTTAACTTACATACATACATAAATATGTATATATGTATAATCAGTATATGTTGTTAAGGTATTTACTTCTGATAATATTAAATTTTAAACTTTGTTTCTTCTTTAGCTTAATTTCTTGACTACATAAAACAGTACACGGTTCAAAATTCAAACTCTGCTTTTATTTGTACAGATACATGCACATATAAGCATATACGTGTGCACTCACATGTGTAAACATACGCCTCAATCCTGTCGTCCCATTCTGTCCTCTTCCCCTGCCCAGCAGGGCTGTGTCACCCACTGCTGTTTTAGAGCTTTAGCGTTTCTTTTGACAAACAGTACACTGTATTCACGGCTTCCTTTGTTCTTCACACGGAAGGAGCCAGTTGGTCAAGTTCTTTCCTCTCTGCACACAGACTTTGTGACTCTTGCAAACGGGCGCCTGCGTTTTCCTGCTGTTCCTCTGTTGTAGGACTCTCACACCCGGTCACCATCTGCACGTCCTTTGGAGACTCTGGAGGTGTGTGGACCTGAGAGCAGATCTCTAGGACAGAGATGAAGGCGACAACAGCATCACAACACAGTACGCCGCCATGAAATGCCATGGGTGTGATTGGTAGAGAGGGGAACAGAGACTATGTGTTTACCTTTTTAGAGCAAAGTTCACCACTTTTACATATTTTAACATCCATATTTTGTACACCATCAAGTCTTTTATCCATCTATATGGATTTGAATGTTTTCTCTTCGACCTGAGAGCGTTCTAGATCTTCATCCTGAATCTCGTAATTTCTCACTTGTCTTAGCTGAAAGCATATTTAGGTAGAAGATTTTTAAAAACAGGACATAGTAAAGATGAGCTCCTGAAGTTGTCCTTCGGTTTCTGTGATGGATTGCTTCTGGGAACCTGCAGCTACCAACCCAGGGGCCTCTCATCTCCTCACAGAACCACGTGGGATTCGTGCACATCTGCACACGTCTTCCTCTGCTTTCCTCCCCTTATCACTGACAGTGCAGGGTAAATGCTATGGGAGCAGTTGCTGTTCCATTTAGGGCGGTGGTTCTCAACTTTCCCGATGCTGCAACCCTTTAGCACAGTTCCTCATGTTGTGGTGACCCCCAACCATAAAATTATTTCCATTGCTACTTCATAACTGTAATTTTGCTACTGTTATGAATAGTAATGTAAATAGCTGATGTGCAGGTAGTTTTAGGTGGCCCTGTGAAAGTGTCACTCAGCCCCCGAAGGGGTCACGACCCATAGGTGGAGAAGTGCCAGTTTAGGGAATGGTGACGGAAGTGTGGGTGAAATTGCCTTTTCCCCAATATTTTGAACCATAGTTGACTGAGCCCATGGATTTGGCTATAGAGGTTGACTGAATTTTATTGCACCCTGATTTGGAGCGAGTTTCAGAGGCTCTCAGTAAGTTCAAGATAGAGAACATGTTCATTTGTGCTTCTAGAAGGCAATATATATGTATACATATGTATATATACACACACACATATACCTATATGTGTATACACACACACACACACTCAGGTGCACATCTTCTGACTTGGCGTTCTCTATGTGAAATGAGTCTGTTCATGATGGAGGACCACTGGGGTTCATGCAGAGGCTTTATGATAGGTCTTTCAGAGCTAGAGCCCTCCCTGCTCTGCTTCTAGGACTTTTCTAAATACTTTGCATATTTATTTTTTTTTCATTTGAATTTAGAAACAATTGATCTAGGTCAACAAAAAACAACAGTACTTTTGTTCGGGGAGGTAATAGTAATGAGGTTAGGTGGCGCTGATAACTTCCTGTTCCTCTGTCCCCTAAAAGATGCGCTGGAATACCCGAAAGGAACACTGCATTTCATACTGTTACAGGATGGGAAATAATGTACTCCTAATTATTCTTACACCTTTTACTTTTCAAATAAGAGGACTATTTCATAGTATCTGAAACCTTATCAACTAATGGACATACAACAGATCTTCCATGGTATGATCCAGTTGGAAAGCAAATATGAATAGCTCCCGTGAAAGTGTAAATTCAGGGATAGAAACACCCCCCATGCACGTGTGTGTGTGTGCATGTGCGTGACTGTGCACGTGTGTGTGTGCGCGTGTGCATGTGTGTGTGTGTTATGTGTGTCTTTCACTCCCCAAGTTGAATATACCAGTCTTCCACCAGATGTTCTCTGTCTTAGATTTTGTTCCTAACATTTAAAAGAGAATAATGCAATCAGTGTTTGAACTTCTTAATTATATTTACCAAATCATTCTCTTCTTTTGAGTTTAGTGTATTATGAAGGAGTTAAATGGTCTAGGTCATAAATCAGAAAAACCCATGCACTTCTTAAATTCCTCACTTAACTTAAAATGTGACTCCTGTTCCTAGCTTTGCTTCAGGGCTACTCAACATGGGCCAGGTTTACAAATACCACATGCCTCTGGGCAATACCAAGTCTTACTATTTGTATGTTTAATTCAGAGCTCTGCCCTATAAGGCAGAATTGAATCTACTTCTGACACTGGTAAGTTCCTAACACATGCAACTGCCTGTGTGTTCTCTCTGTGTTCAGTGGGTGATGTTTTCTTTTATAGCTGTTAGACTCCATTATACATGTGGACATAGTAGATTTTCCTGTCCACTTCCGAGGGAACTTGTCCTTCACAGCCTTTGGTGCTAATTGGATTCAGGGTGTCACCGGTTCTTAGGTTGTGGCCTGGAGAAGAGAAGACGTGTGGGTCCTGAGTAGTCACTCATCTTCTTCCCACTGATCCTGAATTTTCTGACACGGCAAGTGAACCCACTCCCAGTGAATCAGATCAGGGGGTGCAGGTGATAAGTGTCTGGTGTCTGTGTGTCAGAATGGGGGATTTCTGCGATGTGAGGTCTGAGCAGGACTCAGAGGCTCCCTGTAGAATGCAGTCCTGCTCCTCAGGTCCCTAGCCTCGCCCATAGGAGCCTGCGGAAAACTCCCCAAAGTGCTGGGACCTACCTATAGAGATTCTAATTCATGGCTAAGGGATGAAATAAAATGTGTTCTAGTTGGTATTTTTGGGCAATATTTAGGCCAATTTTGCTACGAATAGAAAGCTGATGTATTATGGAAATTCCTTGTACAATACTGGCTGGTTTGTTTAGTATTCTGACCTCCCAAGCACTAAAAATGACACTTGAAAATGGGGAGGAGGGAAATATCAGGTGAGCATCTCGGTCCCCACTACTGTAACAAAAAAACCTTAGGAACTCATACAACACAGAAACTTACTGCTCGAGAGATTCTTATGGTTGAGAGTCAAAGGCAACAACAACAGTGTTGGGTAAGGGAAGCTTACCATATGGTTTATCACCTCATATTCTGGTAACGACGAGCTCTGTGTCCTCACATGTTGGAAGGAACAGAAAGGGACAAACCACCCTCCTTGCTGTGTCACTAACCCACTAAGATGGAGCTATTTCCTCCCAAAAGTTCCTTTATGACCCAGCTCCCGTGTCGTCTTCCTCACTCACTCACTCCCTGAGTAAGGCAAGCGAGTGTGTCAACAGCTGCCCTCATCTTGGTTTCCCTTCCTATGGTTTCAATAACCCACCGTTACTCAGAACCTGAAAACTCACTCAGTATCAGAACTACTTTTCAAGTTTTAAATTGTGCGCCA